>OZ005740.1:149453850-149560082 GCA_963930735.1 Dioctria linearis | reverse complement strand
TTTTATAGCCAATGCTAAATCAAAATCACATGCCATGTTTATTTTTTCTTGATATACTTGTTCGTAGTCAGATGAGATTGTGTTCTCTAGTATTATTCTGCTCTTTTCCTCTATTTTTAGTTGTAGTTTTCTATATGTGCTATTGAAACGTAGTTTCAAATTTTCTGCTATAACTTTTTCAACCTTATTTATTTCCTCTTGGAATTCTTTTCGCAATTGCCTGCATATGCTATTCTTTTCTAATAAATTTCTCGTTGACGGGTTTTTCGTAAAAGTTTCCAAAATTCTTTGTAAATCTTTAATTATACTCTCGCATCTGTCCATACAAATATTAAATCGGAAAAAAAAATTTTTGACTAATTTTCATATTTGATTTTTTTATTGTTAATTACATCATTTAAGCTATTTAATATTTTTCAATTTATTTTTCTTTTTAACTATACCATATTTAATCTAAACCTTATCAGTACTATCTAAACTCTTTATAATTTGCTTCTTAACTGTCTTTTTAAAATATCTTTTTAAAATAATAAGCTTAACAGCTTTTAAAACAGCTCTGATAACAGCTTAACAGCTTTTCAAACAGGACTGATAACACCTTAACAGCTTTTAAAACAGCTCTGATAACAGCTTAACAGCTTTTCAAACAGCTCTGATTACAGTTTAACAGCGTTTAAAACAGGTCTGAAAACAGCTTAACAGCTTTTAAAACAGCTCTGATAACAGCTTAACAGCTTTTAAACAGCTCTGATAACAGCTTAACAGCTTTTAAAATAGCTCTGATAACAGTTTAACAGCTTTTGGAACAGCTCTGATAACAGCTTAAGAGCTTTTAAAACAGCTCTGATAACAACTTAACAGCTTTTCAAACAGGTCTGATAACAGCTTAACAGCTTTTAAAACAGCTCTGATAACAGCTTAACAGCTTTTCAAACAGTTCTGATAGCAGCTTAACAGCTTTTCAAACAGGTCTGATAACAGCTTAACAGCTTTTAAAACAGCTCTGATAACAGCCTAACAGCTTTTAAACAGCTCTGATAACAGTTTAACAGCTTTTAAAACAGCTCTGATAACAGCTTAACAGCTTTTCAAACAGGTCTGATAACAGCTTAACAGCTTTTAAAACAGTTCTGATAACAGCTTAACAGCTTTTCAAACAGGTCTGGTAACTGCTTAACAGCTTTTAAAACAGCTCTGATAACAGCTTAACAGCTTTTCAAACAGGTCTGATAACAGCTTAACAGCTTTTAAAACAGCTCTGATAACAGCTTAACAGCTTTTCAAACAGGTCTGATAACAGCTTAACAGCTTTTAAAACAGCTCTGATAACAGCCTAACAGCTTTTAAACAGCTCTGATAACAGCTTAACAGCTTTTAAACTTAGATGAGTAATATAAATTAGTAATATAACTTCTTGCTTAAACAAATACATTCGAATAAAATACACAAATTGATTTTTGTTTTTTTGTGTCTGGGGCTGGTGAGCATTGGAAGGTAGCAGAGTTATTTACCATGATATCATAGTTCACATGAAACTGATAAGAATATGATATTTTTATCTTCATACTATTGGGACAGTCGACTCGTTTTTGGACGAAAAGATTTCTTCTTTATTTCTGGAAAGCATCGATTTCATAGATGTAGACTGAGCCTTATATGAATATTCTTTACTCCTTTCATCCGCAGGCTTTAGAAGGTTTGTAGTGTCCTTAGAGCTCATGTTGAAATTATTGCGTAATTTGCTTCCCAAGAAACAGTGATCTGTTTGGGTAAAGAGCAAAATATCAATTGAAAAAACAAGTTATGAAACTACTATTTATATGTATTTGGCACATTGTCTTGACCTCTGACGCCACCTTAACCTTTGAAACCGAAAGTGTCTGCTCTTGGGTTCACTTGGATGACGAGTAGTGCAAGTTGTATGGGAGATTATAATTAGCTGTGAGTAAACTGTAAAGAAGAATATTTCTGGTAACAGTATGTTCCATACATAATCTTACAGGTGGAAGAAAATTTTATAAGAATCTGGTAACTTCATTTCCTTATAAACCTTATATAAATTCATATGTGACCAAACCGAGCTATAGATTTTTGTTCTAGATGAATGCACATTATATATTATCTTTAAATAGATAGCAGCAAAATGAAAGGCTATAAGAATTTGGTTGCAGTATATTCTATACAAAATCTAATAACCATAAGAAAATTTTATAAGAATCTGGTACCATGTTCAGTTCACAATTTAAAAAGTAGAAGAAAATTGTATAAGAATCTGGTAATAGTATGTTCCGTACAAAATCTAACAAGCGAAAGAAAATTTTATAAGAATCTGGTAAGAATCCGGTAACAGTATGTTCCATACAAAATCTAACAGGCAGAAGAAAATTTTATTTGAATCTTGTAACAGTATGTTCCAAAGAAAAATCCAAGATTTTATGCGTTTCCTGAAGTGTAAGCCTTATATAAATCCATATGTTCTATATAAAAAATTGGTATATAAATATCTGTTAAAAATTAGTTAGGGTATATAGTGATTTTAAAAAAATCATATCCCCAAAACGGTGCCGAGAACCAAAATCCAAAATCTACTAGGTAGCAGACAATTTTATAAGAATCTGGTATGTTCTATACAAAATCTAAAAGGGGAAGGGAAAATTGCACGAGAGTTTGGTTAGTGGTTAGTGTATTCCCGAATGCTGAACTGTTAAGATGGATATTGAGGAGTTTTTAGGAGAATATAATAACATTTTACTCGATGATACATGTGAATGTTGTGGTGTTGCTAGTTGTGAAGCTATATAAATTCTACCAAACATTGACAAAAAGCTGTTTTAAAAGCTGTTAACACACACACACACACACACACACACACACACACACACACACACACACACACACACACACACATACACACACACACACACACACACACACACACACACACACACACACACACACACACACACACACACACACACACACACACACACACACGCACGCACACACACACACACACACGCACACACACACACACACACACACACACACACACACACACACACACACACACACACACACACACACACACACACACACACACACACACACACACACACACACACACACACACACACACACACACACACACACACACACACACACACACACACACACACACACACACACACACACACACGCGCACACACACACACACACACACACACACACACACACACACACACACACACACACACACACACACACACACACACACACACACGCACACACACACACACACACACACACACACACACACACACACACACACACACACACACACACACACACACACACACACACACACACACACACACACACACACACACACACACACACACACACACACACACACACACACACACACACACACACACACACACACACACACACACACACACACACACACACACACACACACACACACACACACACACACACACACACACACACACACACACACCCACATACATACACCCACCCACCCACACACACACACACACACACACACACACACACACACACACACACACATACACCCACACACACACACACACACACACACACACACACACACACACACACACACACACACACACACACACACACACACACACACACACACACACACACACACACACACACACACACACACACACACACACACACACACACTCACACACACACACACACACACACACACACACACACACACACACACACACACACACACACACACACACACACACACACACACACACACACACACACACACACACACACACACACACACACACACACACACACACACACACACACACACACACACGCGCACACACACACACACACACACACACACACACACACACACACACACACACACACACACA
The DNA here is from genome assembly GCA_963930735.1 of Dioctria linearis. NCBI lineage: Eukaryota > Metazoa > Arthropoda > Insecta > Diptera > Asilidae > Dioctria > Dioctria linearis. Next base: position 149,556,135 of record OZ005740.1, on the reverse strand, counting down.
CACACACACACACACACACACACACACCTCGAAAAATTTTCTGATTAGGTTTTAATTTCTTAATTACTTCATGTTTCTTAACATTCGAAGCAACCGTGATCTATTTTTAGATATCGAATATCATAGCATGATCCGTCTTGTTTATCAAAGATTTTTAATCCCCAATTTACGTTATAGTTGTCGTTGTTGTTTTTTTCGGCAAAAGAAATTTTCAATTATAACTTCCACTACTCATCTAAGACATCATATCCTACAGATTAATATCGGTTGTTGTTGTTTTCAGCTAAAGAAATTAGGAATCTTTCATAAATCGCCCAATTTGTTTACTTTACTCGGCTGCTGTGCGAATTTGTTTACATTATTCGACTGCGAATCTGTTTACTTTACTGAACTGTGATAATTTGTTTATGAAAAGAATCAAATTAGAAGTGTTACACCTGAAGAGCAAAATTAGGCATTTACTAATTTCCATTACATATCTAAGTCAACATATCTACCTACATTCATCCCCAAACCAGCTTCACCTGATCTATTTTTAGATATATCATCTGAGAAGGTAAGATCGCTAATATCTTGAACCATAGAGGATTTCTGATGAAAATTTTATCCCCCCTAGTACTAATACTATTTGCATGAACACAAAATATCCTAGGGATAACTTGAATTATTACTACTGTTAATTATACCAGGAAAGATAAGATCGCTAATATCGCGAGAACCATAGCCCGTGGAGGGTTTCTGATGAAAATGTTGTCCACCTCTAAAACTAAGACCCTCACTGGCACCTTATAGAATCTATTGGCATATTGTAGGGTTAACTTGAATTATTACTAATACTAATTACACTAATTTCACAACATTTCTTATCCACCAGCTGCACACATCCACACACCCCTAGGTAACTTTTCCTCAGCCACCAAGTAGCCCAGCCCAACATACCACAGGCACTCATACTAAAGAAAACAACTGAAACCAAACTCAAGCTGACAAGTATACAGTCCCCGATATAAATTCGCTTAGGGTATTTCACATCATTACTTAAGCCGCACACATTCTACCCAAGCCTTGGTACAGGTAACGTGGCCTAGTTCAACACACCCCAGACAGTCCTAGTCATAGTATCAGATATTGCCACTAAAGCTCTCAGCCTCCAGTACCCAGACACAGGAGGGGACACCTCAAGGTCAAATTGTAGCCTCCAAGACCAGATCAAACTTAATCAGCAACCGCCACTAATAAAGCTTCCAGACCCTTCACAAGATGCCAAATTTTCAGTACAAAAGCGACCTCAGAACCACTTCAAAATTTCTCACCGTACCCCAATTTATTAAAAAACAGGCAAGGCAAGAGCTTGAACAGCTGACGGGGATCAGCTTATCAGTTGATATCATCCCCTGGTCAGCCAATCAGTTGATATCATCCCCTGGTCAGCCAGACGGTAGGAAGAAATTCCCCCAGGCAGGCCCTGTGACGTAGACCACTAGACGGAATCCCCCTCAGTGGCCCAGAACCACAGTCCATAGCTACCAAAATAGTTGGATTCTACCTTGCACTTTTAGTATGGAAAAAGTGAGCCAGAATCGGCATAGCGTAACTACTCAGGAGCACCTGCAATAAAAATAGTTAATAGGATTTGTGGTATCAATAAGATCGTACGGCTATATATTCCGTGAAGGTCATATGAAAATTTAAATGAACTTACCGCGTGAAAATTTTTCATATCTCATATGATTATATAGATGAAGCATCTGCAACAAAAATACTTACCATTAATTTAGCTATTAATAACATCGCGTATACAGCCAGTGAATGACGTATGTGACTGCAAGTGGAACTAACGAGTGCAATCCGTTTTCGGGAGCACCTACAACCAAGAGACTTAATATTATTTTCGCAATCCATCCAACATATTTAATCGTATCATAGTTAATAATCATATCGTTGATATATTCCGTGAAGGACATATGAAAATTTAAATGGACTTACCGCGTGCATATTTTTCCGGAACACCTGTAATAAATATATTTAATAGTACTTTCGTTACCAATAGTATCCTTTATATATTCCGTGAAGGACATATGAAAATTTAAATGGACTTAGCGAGTGCACTTCAGATAGAACAGCGGAATGAGGAGAGTCTTAAAAAACGGACTCGCTCTGACGACTCTTCTCCTAAAGTGGTGCAACCTAGCGCCAAACGCAGCAAGGCAGCAAGGCAGCAACGGAGAATCCTTCAAAGAAGCACGTCTCCCAGCCTTTGCGTAACCAACCCTCCTATAAAGAGGTTGCAGAGAGCGTTCGGGTGGGTATTCTTCCCGTCGGTTATCCTGAGGTGGCACTCAACATGGATCAATTGAAGTCCGTACAGAGTGCTATCTTGAGAGAGATCGCGGCTAGAAAACAAAGCCCCTTGAAGCCAAGATTCCTGGGCTCCACATTTAGACCAGGGTGGATGGTCATCAACTGCGCCAATCAGGACACCGTGACGTGGCTAAAAGGTGTAGTTGGGGAGCTAAAACCCTGGGAAGGAGCCAACCTTGTCATGGTCGAGGTAAGTGAAATTCCTCGCCCACAAGTTCTTGTGGGATACTTTCCCAACAGCGCTGAGGACCCTACGGACTTGATTCTCGACTACATCGAGGGTCAGAACGCGGGGTTAAAGGTGTCAGAGTGGATTGTGTTACGCAAGACACAAAAACCACACGTAACTGAGCTAACCTTCTCCGTGGACCATACGTCCATGGAGGAGCTAAAAAAGGCTCATTACATAATTGGGTACAAGTTCGGCTCAGTCCAACTTAGGCCCAAGGGTGGGGCAGTAAAGACTGTGGCGGAGGCTGGGGATAGCCGAGGTCAGATTAAAACTCTGACTGATGAGCCTCAGCTATCGACATCAGGAACCAGCAGGCCTAAACTTTCTGTCAAGGCTAAGGCTGGCCCCGGTAAAGCAGTCGGAACTGCAGGGGCTAAGCCGGGGTCTTCCGCAAAGAAATCCGAAGGCACTAAGAAGAAGCCTCCTCCTGCCCGTGCGAAGCAGGGCAAAAAAGGAAATCCGAAAAGATCACCTATCAAGGCTGCTAGCGGCCATAAAAAGTCATCCTAGTCATGACTAATCATCATCTAAGTTGCCTCCAGATAAATCTCCATCATGCCAAAGCGGCATGAGACGTGCTTAGCAGGAGATTTGTCTCGGAGAAACTTAGTCTGGCGCTCATACAGGAGCCCTGGGTACATCAAGGCCGCATTAAAGGACTTCCCACAAAATCATGTAAGTTAATTTACAGTAATGAGCATGAATATCCCAGGGCAGCATTGCTGCTCAACACTAATCTAAATTTTATTCCTCTTTCGCAGTTCATTTCGAGGGACGTATTTGCAGTAGCTCTCGAGGTACCAACTCCGGGAGGTAGTCACGAGGTAGTAGTGACCTCAGTCTATTTTCCTGGAGATGCGGATACACTACCTCCTACAGAGCTAAAAAGACTCATCAGCTACTGCAAACGAAGAGGAAAGCAATTTATCGTTGGATGCGATGCGAACGCACATCACACGCTATGGGGCAGCACGGATACCAACATCAGGGGTGAGTACCTCCACGATTTTATAATATCTAATAATTTAGAGATACTAAATCGAGGTAATAAGCCAACCTTTATGAACACTATCAGACAAGAGGTCTTGGACCTAACACTTGCCAGTATGTTCATAAGCACAAAAATAAGCAGATGGCACGTATCGAACGAGATTTCCATGTCCGATCACAGACATATCAGGTTCGATATAGAAGCCGCACTTAACTCAAGTCTAGAGTACCGAATCCCTAAATTAACTAACTGGGAACTCTATCGACAACATCTTAAGGCTGTAGTTAACTCTCTCGGTAGTAGCATTAGCACATCGGAGGAGTTTGACTCAGCCACTACGCAGCTACAAACGGCTGTACTGACTTCATTCGAACACAGCTGCCCTCTGAAGCAAAAGACTTGTAATCGGTAGGTACCTTGGTGGAATAGGGAACTGAGTTTGAAAAGAAAAGAAGTCAGAAAACTATTTAATAGAGCCAAGCTCTCTGGTACCTGGGGAGAATATAAAAAAACGGAAGATAACATAGAATTAAGAAGATCTAAAAGAAGAACCTGGCGGACCTTCTGCGATGGCATAGATCAACTGCCCGCAGCTACCAGGCTCCATAAGGTACTTTCGAAGGATCACACGAATGGTATATGCTCACTTCAAAAAGAAGATGGGAACTATACCGAGAGTTGTGAGGAAACAGTCAGGCTCTTATTAGAAACTCACTTCCCCGACTCTACCAGTCCCGTTCAAGGAATAGTAGCTCCAGACCCAATTGAGGTGGGCAATTACAGGGTCTCTAACAGGAGTAAGAGCCTTGCGGGAAGAATCTTCACTCCTAACAAGGTTAGATGGGCCGTTGGTACGTTTAAACACTTTAAATCTGCTGGAGGGGACGGCATCTTTCCTGCCTTACTACAGCAAAGGGTTGAAGAAATACTTGTTGCACTACAAAACATTTTTCGAGCCAGTTACGCTCTGGGGTATATTCCCCAATGCTGGAGAGACGTCAGGGTGGTATTTATATCCAAAGCAGGAAAAAGAGCTAGCTCTCTAGCCAAATCGTTCCGACCCATTAGCCTCTCGTCATTTTTACTTAAATCCATGGAAAAAATCCTAGACCTACATATTCGAAGTGAAGTTTTGATTAAATCACCACTTCATTCTAAGCAATTCGCTTATCAAGCAGGCAAGTCTACCGAGACTGCCATCCACACTTTGGTTAAAGACCTCGAAAAAGCTCTTGAAGTAAAAGAGGTGGCCTTATGTGCATTTGCAGACATAGAAGGTGCTTTTGATAACACCTCCTTCGAAGCAATTAAATCAGCTGCCGAGGACAAGGGCTTCGAGCCCCCAACGGTTAATTGGATAGACTCCATGCTTAGAAGCAGGAGGATAACTACTACTCTAGGAAACTGTTCAGTCACGATCACTGCAGCTAAAGGCTCCCCACAAGGAGGAGTTCTTTCTCCACTCCTATGGTCGATCGTGATTGATGATCTCTTAGAGAAGCTGACCAGTTCGGGTTTTACCGTACAAGGCTACGCGGATGACCTAGTAGTCACGATACGGGGCAAGCATGACCAAGTCATATCCGACCTCATGCAAAAAGCCCTTTCTAAAGTCCACACTTGGTGCTTAACCAAAGGCCTCTGTGTAAACCCAAACAAAACGGTTATCGTTCCGTTCACGAGAAGATCAAAGATTTCACTAAAGGCTCCTCTTCTCGATAACACGGAATTGATATTTTCAGAAGAAGTCAAATATCTGGGGGTCACCTTAGATAAGAAACTTTCCTGGAATTCGCATCTGTCTAGAGTGACAGAAAGAGCGATAGGATCTCTCTACACGTGCCGTCGCTTCATTGGCAGAACATGGGGTCTGAAGCCAAAAATGATGTACTGGATGTACACCACGGTTGTTAGACCCATGGTCACCTATGCGGCCCTCGCATGGTGGCCAAAAACTAATGAAAAGAAGGCTGAGGCTCTGCTTCAAAAAACACAACGGCTTGCCTGTCTAGGAATAACTGGTGCAATGAGGACCTGTCCTACAGCAGCCATGGAAGCCTTACTAAACCTTCCACCCCTACATCTGCAGGTGAAAAAGGAAGTAATCTCCAGTGCTATTAGACTGCAAAAGGAGAAACAGTTAAAACCAGGGAATCTGGTTGGTCATTTAAGTATCTTAAAACACATACGCTTTGAGCAAATGACGAAAATATCTGATATAATCACACCCAAGGTGGATTTTGTAAGACCATTCGATGTGGTTTTAGGAAACCGACAGCAATGGCGTTCCACTAAACCGTCCTTTCAACAAGGATCGATGGTGTGGTATACAGACGGTTCAAAAACGAACAGTGGAGTCGGACTGGGCGTATACGGCCCCAGATGCAATATATCAAAGGCCATGGGCTCTACCCCTACCGTATTCCAGGCCGAGGTATTGGCCATAGAAGAAAGCGCCAACACCTGCATTAAAAGAGCCATAAATGGCTCAACTATTAATATTCTCTCGGAGAGTCAAGCTGCCCTCAAGGCCTTAAAGTCCTACACCATCAAGTCAGGGATAGTCTGGGAGTGTCTACAAACCCTAAAAGATTTATAAAGAGGCAACAAAGTTATCCTCATGTGGATACCTGGACATGAGGGCCATAAAGGCAACGAAATTGCTGATGGCCTAGCCAAAGGAGGAGCGGAAACTCCCTTTGTCGGACCGGAGCCATTCTGTGGCACCTCAAAGCTGCCCTAAATAACTGGGAGAACAAACAAAAATCCCTATACTGGGAAAGGCTACAAGGACTTCGTCAGGCAAAAAAGTTTATCGACACCTCTGGAGGAAAAACAAGAGAACTATTACTTCTCAAGAAAACAGAGCTCAAAATAATTACAGAACTCTTCTCAGGCCATTGCCGCTTGAGGTATTACCTTAACAAGATGGGCTTGGCTGAGACTTCATCCTGCCGCTTTTGCCAGGATGCTCATGAAACCTCGGAGCACCTGCTCTGCAACTGCGAAGCATTGACCAGGCGGAGACTACTCCATCTCGAACATGCTTTTCCTACACCTAACTACGTACGGAACCTCAATCCCAGAAGGATCTTAGACTTTATTAACAGTCTGAACCTAGAAAGGGAATAAATTCAACGGGGACTCACAATTGATCTTTTAGGTCGCGGTGATTGCGAGGCTGACGCCTACACACCCCTCTACGAATCTAATCTAATCTAATCTAGCGAGTGCATATTTATCCGGAACACCTGTAATAAATATATTTAATAGTATTTTCGTTACCGATAGTATCCTTTATATATACCGTGAAAGACATATGAACATTTAAATGGACTTACCGAGTGCATATTTTTGCGGAACACCTGTAATAAATATATTTAATAGTATTTTCGTTACCAATAGTATCCTTTATATATTTAGTGAAGGACATATGAGAATTTAAATGAACTTACCGAGTGCCTATTTTTCCGGAACACCTGTAGTAAATATATTTAATAGTATTTGCGTTACCAATAGTATCCCGTATATATTTAGTGAATGACATATAAAACTTTAAATGAACTTACCGATTGTAAACTTTTCGGGAACACCTACGACTGAATGAATTAAAGAAAAAGTGAAGTTCCTGGAATAAATTACACGAACGGTTTTCTATGAAGTTTCCGAGTACCGTCGTGGACCAGGAACACCAGAACTAGGTCAAAGAAACATTGTATTTTTTTTTTTTTTAGATAGAATATGTATAATGATGCCTGATTTTTCGCCAAGTGCCTTCATATAAACATATTTAATTGCCTAGTACGGCCATGGTAATAGTACGCTTGGGAAGCATCTAGAATAGTTTTTTTCGCAACTCGGCCGCAGAATATCCACACCAATAGAACTAGAATAATGTGACTGTATTAGGATTAGACAATGAATAGGTTATCCGAATTCCTGTACCTAGGCTAGTGATTAAGATAACGAATGTACAAGGTAGAATCCCCTCTGAATGCGGGCATTATTATTAATTTAAGTCTCAAAAAGGCCTTTTTGCGATTCGTGATAAATTCAAAAAAGGGGAACGACCCAACTAAGGAAACCTAATATAAGATGATATTATTAGATCTGTAAAGCATCCAGTAACACATCGGGGGTGAATTTAAGAAAAACATCGAGCATCCAGTAACAGATCGGGGGTGAATTTAAGAAAAAATATATAAAAAGTAAGAAATGAGATAATTCCCCGAATGTTTCTTTTCTCTTCCCTTCTCCCGAGGTTTCTCTTTCTTTCCTAAACAGGACCAAGGGACATCATAATCAAACTGCCCGGATGTCATGGGAGGTCGTGGACGGCACAGGATCAGGCCATCAGAACCTTAGGATCATCTTTAGGTGAGTGATGTATGCGGTCCCTTCCGGACCAGTGTGTGAATTTCGTTTATATTGTCTCCGTTACAGGAGGACAGACACGATTTCTTTTTGTTAATGGCAACGTGGCAACGTGACAGCGCAGGGATTTTTGAGTGAACTCACCCCACACGAGGTGCTAGCGTGCCGACCTGAAGACCGCTTGCACGGAGTGATCTGTCACCTCAGGCTGGCAGTCCGCACTTCACGTCCAAGCCCGTCACTCAAACAATAGTTCCATAACAAATTTTGTTTTCATATGTGTGATTTGTAAGTAAAAAGAACTAGTGTGCAAAGTTTAAAGAAATTCGGTGCCGTTTCGCAATCTGGTTTTATTTCAAAATTTAAAACAAGCAGTGAGGCTAGCTGGAAAGAAGTCAACAGCAGAAAGCGCTAGCCTATGTATTAGCATACGAATCTGCTAAACAAGCTTCTCGGAGTGCAGTACGAGTGAGAGGAATTTCGGTGGAGGAATGTACTTGCAACAGAATGCAGTCATTAGAGACCACTCCTTCACGTGGTATTTTTCGATGCTGGAATTGTAATAGACCCGGACACCTTCAAAGAGACTCCAGAAAACGCCAACGAGTGGAATCACAAGAAGAGGAGAATAGAAAATTATGCCAAAGATGTGGATCCAAGGAGGAAGCTTTTCGTGGAGAGACTAGAAATCATGTTGAGCGTTCGGAAAACATGCAAAAACACACTTTTGGGGGTAGAAGTTGGTTTGTATGTTATATATATAAAACCTAGATTAGGATATAGATATATGTACATATATGTAAAGATATGCACATAAACCTGAATTAAAAGAAATTAATAGAAATTAGAATAATCTCATGTAATCTGATAACTCTATAAACCTGAAAAACCTAAAATTGGGTATTTAAAAAAAAAAATAAAGAAAGGAAATCATAAATCATAAAATTTTAATAAACTAATCATACACAAAACATGATTAGCTTATTACCCAAAAGCGTGAAGAAAATTACATCAGCAATTTTCTTCACATTCCACACAACTTGTAAAATTTTTCCCATAAAACTTGGGAAACACAAAATTGTCAGCTTTCAACCAAGTCGCTTTAACAGAAGCCATTACCACGAAAATGTTTGCCTTCACCAAAAATTTTTCAGTGGAAATAACAAAATTAAAAAATAAATCAAAAGGCAAATCGTACATTCAGTACGATTTGCCGCGAAGAATACAATATGTATATACTTAAGTACTTATATATTTCGATAAAAGCTCCCACGATAAGAAATGGGTGCCGCATAAATACATTGCATGTATATGCGCGCCGCAATTTCAAGCGACGGGGCGCTGGCTGATGTGATTCAAAGTGTAAGATTACATTTTGAACAAGTCCAGAATTAATCGTAAAATTTTCTCAGGGTAAGAAAATGTAATTAAGCATTTCCTACCCCGAACAACGGCTCTTGATCACGATGAAGGTGATCAAAAGTTGAGTTGGTTTTTGGTTTTTCAATAGTCGAGAAGAGTTATAAAATTGTTTTGCGGGCTAAAAATTAATTAAGTCGAATTAAGGAAAAAATGAGGAAATCTAATTTCTGTTATTTCAAGCAAAAAACCACAAAGTTATGTGAGATTAATCATAATCTTATAAAATCGTTTTGCGGTTAAAAATTAATTAAGTTAGTTCGAATTAAGAAAAAATAAGGAAATTTAGTATGTGCTATTTCAATGAAAGAACAACGAATTTATGTGAGATTAATCGTAATATAATAAAATCGTTTTTAAAAATTAATCAAATTAGTTCGAAGTAAGAAAAAAAAAGATGAGGAAATCTGGTTTGTACTATTTCAAGGAAGGAATCACGAAGTTATTCAATTAATTTGAAAAAAATCAATAAGTTTTTAACGACAAAAGGGCAAATTGATTAACCACACCACAACCGAGGACCTAAGCCAAAAGTAAGTTTGGAAGCCTAACCAATATATATATATATAACAAAAGTGGCGCAGCCGGTAGGATCAAGGACGCATGGTCAAGTTAGACGATCGTACACGCTTGAAAACCCTGGGTCCTACACGAAACTACGGGGTACCCTTGACTAAGCTAAGCTATAAGGCCACGTCACCCCAACGCTTGGGGTAGATAACGTCCAAAAGCGCGTCTGCTCCATGAGAGTACGCGTTCAACCCATTAAGTGTGAGAAAACCATGAACGGGGCAACGAGGAGCTACACTCCCAATCCTAAGCCGGTCTACAGGGAGCTTCAAGAGGAGGATAGTGGAGACACCTCTTCAAACCCAACTACAGAAGGAAGATGTTATCGTTCCTGGGATTTCGAGGAAGGCTTCACGCCACCCTTTCAACCATATCCAGCTGAAAATAAGTAGGTCTAGGGCCCCCCAGCAACAAATCTTTTAACCCCAGCCAAGGGAATTAAGACGGCAGGGCCCCCAGTAGCAAAAATATTCCAGAAGCCCCCTTTTGGACAACATGGGACGTACATGCAAGAGGAAAACTGTATACCTTCAGCCGATGCGGAGCAATCCCCAGGTGACAATTCGTAGCACCTCCGGGAAGGTACAAACAACGCCCCAGAAGACAACCCAAAGCAATCGGGTAGCCAGGATCGCCACACTCCACATCCCTCGCAGGAAATAACAGGAGTTCGCCCTAGAAGCGGCACTGTTCTAAGTGGCCCAATAGTTAAGAGCAATGTAAGTTTAGAAAGTTTTCTAGATAAGTTATTAGAGAAAGCGCGGGAATCTGATAAGCTCACTGTCACGCACTACGACGTTCTTGACCATAGATTAAGCCAAAGCAGAGAGCAGAGGCTAACACAAATAGAAAAGTTTAAAAGAGAGACAAAAAAGTTCAAGCAGGAGCTTATCGAATTTGCCCGATTTTCGCACTCGCTCAATTTAGATAAGAGCTCAGCCAGTGTAGATGTAAGTGCTGAAAGTGATACTAGTGTTAGTGACACTACGACACTACTGTTATGTACAATTCAATGTATAACCCTAACAATGTATACCCTAACAATATGTAACCATATTAATGTATAGCCCTTAAGAAATAATTCGTTGTTTATATAAACAACGCTTAACTTATCCCCAACAGACTCCTTTGGGTTCTTTTTACTCTTAACTTTGTGCAAATTATAAGCTAAAGTATCAAGCGAGTGTTTTCGCTCAATAAACGAATTCTTTAAGTAGTGATAAGTTTTGTAAGAAAGATTTTAACTGAATAAATTTATTACTAGTTGAGTATTCAAGACGTTCGGTGTTTTAAATTCGATCATCCTAACATTTGGTGTCAGAAGTAAAGATTTAATAAAAAGTTAATAGAAGATGTTTTTTTAGAAAAGTGCTTGTGCCAATCACCGGATTTATTATCTACTGCCTACTATTCTGGAATAAATCACAAAATGGAATTATTAATTTTACTGTGAGTAAATAATTGCGATTCCTTGATTTCCATTCTCGCTAGTAATCAAAAGAAATTTTCCTTTCCAATTGAATCCGTATTTCTATTTTTGCAAATTCAAATTTATTTGTATTTTAACTATACATCTTAAAAGTTAACAAATAAAAATATTTCCTGAATTTTATTTAATTGCGTTAATGTGCAGTTTGTAGGTATATATATAATTTATACTTCTGCAAATTCAAATTTATTTGTATTTTAATTATATATCTTAAAAGTTAACAAATAAAAATATTTCCTGAATTTTATTAAATTGTGTTAATTGTGCAGTTGGTTGTAGTTATATATATTATAACTATATATCTTAGAACTCAACAAAATATATTTCTGGAGTTTTATTTGATTGTGTATTAATGTGCAATTTGTTTATAAGATTTGTTTCCCAGGCTTGTACCGATAACCTTTACTGAAAGTGCAAAAGTGTACAAAAATATTCGTGAATATTACGTCTTTCATAATTCGGGTTAATTCAAATGTGCGAATTTTAATTAATTGGAAATAGGATCTCAGTGAATAATTGATTCGGAGAAGTTTTGTTGCATAATTCTATTTTTAAATGTCGACCTGATTTAAATCACAATCAGCGGTAAAACGGGAAGTGAGAAAACCACAATAACTTGCATCTAATCACCACATAAAATTTTGTTGTGATTTTCCGCAATGACTGAACCTAATAATACTGAAACCATAAATCCCGATGGAGGCCAGTCTATCTCCCAGCAGCAAGCAGATGAGGGCTTTGACTCCCAATCATTTTCTAATTCTGATGAACTTCCAATAACATTTTTAATTCGTTTTGTGAAAGCTTTCGGCGGATCACGAGATGATCTGAGTGCCTTCATATCTGACTGCAATAAAGCGTTCGCATTGGCAGTTTTAACCCAGAAAGTCGTGCTTTTGGATTACATCCGGAAAACAAAAATGGCGTGTGGTGGTTGACTACAGGAAACTAAATGAGGTGACAGTGGGAGATGCATATCCGCTCCCAAATATCTCTGATATTCTAGATCAATTGAGTCATTCTGCTTATTTCACTACATTGGATTTGGCATCAGGTTTCCATCAAATTGAAATGGAAATAGAAGATGGTCCAAAAACTGCATTTTCCGCTCCTATGGGTCATTTTGAGCCCGTTCGAATGCCCTTCGGTCTCAAAAATGCTCCAGCTAGATTTCAAAGACTTATGGATGCAGTCTTGACTGGTCTTCAGGGCATCCAATGTTTCGTCTATCTCGATGATGTGGTTATCTATGCTTCTAAGATCCATGATCACGAGTCAAAACTTAGGAAAGTATTCGAGCGCCTTCGACTACACAATTTAAAACTACAGCCAGATAAGTGCGAATTTATGCGTACTGAGGTGGCATATCTAGGACACATTATCACAAATAATGGTGTTAAGCCTAATCCAAACAAAATACAAACAATAATGGAATACCCCAGCCCAAAGAGTGCAAAAGAAATCAAGTCATTCTTGGGACTTGCTGACTGTCTTTCACGTATCCCTCAGGAAAATACTTCTGTCGTCGCATATGTCGAAACAAAAGAAACTTTTAACGATTTATCAAGTTCTACTACAATTCTCTAACTCCTAATATTTATGATTTTATAGAAATGAATGAACACATATTAAGCTCAAAAGAGTCCATAGCTTGTATTACTGCTCTTGACCTTAGCAACGATAATAAACATACTGAAGATATGAATACCCTAACAATATGAAACCATATCAATGTATAGCCCTTAAGAAATAATTCGTTGTTTATATAAACAACGCTTAACTTATCGCCCACAGACTACTCTGGGCACTTTTTACTCTTAAATTTGTGCTGATGCTAGAGCATCACAAATTATAATCTAAAGTATCAAGCGAGTGTTTTCGCTGAATAAATGAATTTTTTAAGTAGGGATAAGTTTTGTAAGTAAGATTTTAACTGAATAAATTCATTACTAGTTGAGTATTCAAGAAGTTCGGTGTTTTAAATTCGATCATCCTAACACTACCGCCGAAAACCACCTTTGCGACTGGCTGGAAGTATGCTTCCCGGAATCAAGTCCAGAAATCAGCCGTGAAACCCGAAAATGTACAAGCAGACTATCTTTCAAGCCCACAAATAAAAAGTTATTCAAAATGGTAGATTATGCAAAGGTGACCAATCTCACGGTACAACTTGTTAGGTAGTGAGCTGCAAACATTTATTGGCTGTTGCAAACAGGCCATACATTGTTTAAATGAGGAAGAAAAAGCAGCATTCCTACATAGCTTGCCTACAAGGCTTCGTGGCGATGCCTATCAGCTGTTTGCTTCGGACGTTCCAATTACTTTTAGTGAGGTGGAGGAACGTCTGAACAGAACATACCTACCACGAGAATCGTACCAAGAATTGGTCAACAAACTGATCACAATGAGGCAAAACCCGTTGGAAACTCTCACTGCCTTCACAATACCACCTATGTCAGTACCTTCTCACTTTGGTAGAAAACGATCTAGAGCAGCTGATACAAAAGGCCTTGGACCTGGAAAAGCTGCAAGCAGGCACAGTTTTCGTCAAAACGCCACTAACGCAACAGCCATATCCAACGGCACCAATAGATCCAAGTCATAGAGTTCGAGCGCTTAGCCGAACTCCTTAAAATCAGGCACCACAGCCACCCATTTATGCATCACCACGAGCACAAAAGCCCCGACAGTTTAATAATCCTCCTTATGTACATGCTCAACCGCTACGCCCGCCATTACCACGAAGGGATTCTAGACAACCGGATTCAAAAAATTTAGTACAAAACATCATCTGTAACTTCTGCCAGAAGCAGGGACACACCTACACGCAGTGTCTAAAACGCAAGAATACCCCCTTCTGTGGTAACTGCAGAAATTACGGGCATGACATTCACGACTGTCGAAACAATCAAGCACAGTCTGCGGCTCGTTTTACACGAGGACCGCCTAACAGTCTGCCACGGGCAGACACGAACAATACCAAAGGCCCCAGAGTCTTTAATATGAGACAAAAATGTGATTTTTGTGGGCACCGCGGACACAAGATCGACGAATGTCATCCAGAACAAAAATGGGGGATAAAAAGGAGGAAAACGACAAAGAGTCGTCCCGGCTAGACTATAAACCCTACCAGTAACAAACAAGGGTCTTCTCAGCTGCCCAACTTCAGTGTACCTACCGCCAGACTTCCTCTAGACATAGGTCTAAATGGTCTGGCCCAACTAATAATGGACACCGGCGCTGAGATCAGTATAATTTAAAAAAAGCCATCAAATTTAGCGAGCTAATAAATCCAAAAAGGAAATTAACGCTTCAAATCCCCTTTGGTACCTGAAAAACCTTAGGAAGTTGCCAAGGAAACTTCATGTTAAAAAGCAACTTCCCTTGCAATTTCCAGATAGTAAAAAAATCCCAGGTATTTCCGACGACGGCTTGTTAGGAAATGATTTCCTAGCCGAAAACTGCAATGTTGATAGATCCAACACGGTTCTGCGATTTCCTCGCACGGAAGTTAATCCAGAAGAGTTTGCTGTTCCATTAGAAACCGCATCCGACAACTCGTGTTCACAGTACACAGGCAGCAAAGAGACACTGTTAGAAGATATTAAACCCGACGAGTATACACCTTCTACCCTAGGTGTTCTCAAAGCTTCTCAACCAGAAGAAGTCGGCTGTAATAAGCAAGAACGCGATAAGGGTGACTTCATTACCAAAAATCTGGCTTGTAAGACTGGCCAGCATCAGGTAAATTTAAATAAACCTGTATTACTAGCAGGGCCTCAGATCATAGTCAAAGTTCCGTTGCAGTTGCAGGAAGAAATGCTCAGTCGATCGAACGAAGTAGTTCTGAACAGCGTGAACCTAAAGCTGGTTCGCATTAAAGACTACACTGTCGTCCCCATAAAACGAGAGCCAGATAAAGATAGTACCCTAACCCATCCGTCGAATCCCATGAGTCGAAATTACTGCGATTGTGAGCATAAAATATAATTAAATCTAAAATTAAGAAGGCAGGGCATTAGAGCCCCGATAAACTAAGCAGTTATAAAAAACTGCTTCAAACGTTTGCGGGTCCCTCATGAAAACCACAACCTCAGGCGCTGGCCAGAATACAAACGGTCTGCTGGTAGCAACTCCCGCAGACTCATCTGGCCCAGTGCTTCTCATATATAAAACAAGTAGGTTAAGAGATAAAATAAAAAACGACAGTAACAATATAATACCATTCAATAAGTCTGGATTTAAGAATAATAAAAACAGGGTAATAAGCGCCGATCAGACGGCCACCCTACAACAAATAAGGTACTTGTTCCCAAACGATGTCGAGCAAGACGACACCATAACTAAGTTCCGTCTCACCAGGTTAGAGCTCGAACTAAATCTGGATGAGACAATAAACACTGAGGAACAAACCTCAATAATAAATCTCTGCTACGAATATGATGACATATTATTTTTAAAAGGTGACAGCCTTACACATACCAATGACATCACCCCCGACATCCTTCTGGTGCAAATCCAAGCACCGATTAACCAAAAGATGTACCGACTACCAGAGTCACAGCGAAATGTCTGTTATAAATGTGTATGAAATTATAACACACATAAATGAAATATTATTATTAAGTACTTTAAGAATGTGTAGTAGTTTCAAGCTAGACAGTTAGACAACGATCGGTCTTTGTAATCGATAGCTAGATGGGGAGTCTGAACTTAATCACTGTACGATCAACATCATACAATTAAAATATAATTAAAATGGACTCAGTGTGTTTTTAATCAGTGCACAGTTTATTACATGGCGCAGCCAGTATAACAAACAGTGATAACGGAAAAAAAAATTAAATACAAAAGATAAAAATGTCTTCAATAATGGATTCTTTCCGAGCACCTGGACCATTAACATTTGAGGGAAATGTAAGCAACGAGTGGTCAAAATTTAAGAGAATGTTCGAGATTTTCATAATGGCAGCTACCAAGAATGAAGAACTTGACGACAAGGTGAAGACAGCTATGTTGCTGAATCTAATGGGGGAAAAAGCCATTGAAATATTCGATACGTTTAACCTTACGGAGGCGGAGAAAAAAGTCTATTCAAAAGTTGTGGATAAGTTTGATACCTATTGTAATCCAAAAAATTATATAATTTATGAAAGAATCAAGTTTCACAGCCGAAAGCAACAATTAGGAGAAACATTCGATAATTTTTTAGCGGATATTAGCAAACAGGCCAAGAAATGTGACTTCACCAATACAGTGGAACCCATTACAGACCAAATGATCCGTGACAGAATAGTGTTGGGTATTATAAATCCCGATACACAGGAAAAGTTACTTCGAACGGAGAACTTAACACTTTCAAAGGCTACAGAATTTTGTCGGGTGTCGGAGGCTACACACAAACATGCAAAAGAAGTTCAACATGCAGAGCCGGTGCACGAAATCACAAAAAATTTTAAAAGTCGTGTAAGTCAAAAGTTTAAAGATTTTGGACAATCATCATCACGTAGAAATAAATTTGAATTTAAGAATAAGTCAAAAAACGTACAGATGATAAATGATTGCAAAAAATGCTCACTAACACATAAAATAAATGCATGGCCTGATTTTGGAAAAAAGTGCTACTAATGCGGTTACATAAATCATTTCTCATCTGTATGTAAAAATAAAAACGTACACGATGTAGTAAATAACGATGCATGCAAAGATAAATTAGAACATCTAGTTATAGACACAATAAAAATTAATTCAGTCAATAAAAATAACGGAGGTTGGTACAAAAAATTAAAAGTGTGTGACAATGAAATCGAGTTCAAGATCGACTCGGGGTCAGAAGTAAATATATTTCCAGCTTCTGTATACAAAAAATATTTTAAAACCGAAAGTGCATTACAGCCGACTTTCATAGAACTAGAAGCATATGGGGGGCATAAATTGAGTGTTTTAGGTGCAGTGAACTTAGAAATAACAAATGACGATAAAAAATTTAAAGAACTATTTATAATTGCGGAAGTAAGTTCCTCTCCAATTCTATGAGCTCTTGTGTGAAATTAAACTTAATAAAAAGAATTGATGTTTATTGCCATGAAATAAGTGCGGATAAAGATAAATTTTTGGAACGAAATGAGAGTACATTTAGGGGATTAGGCTGTTTTCCCGAAATTTGCAAAATTTATTTAAAGCCAAATGCGGTGCCAGTTAGTAAATCCCCTCTTAGAATTCCACTGACTTTAGAAGAAAAAGTCAAAATAAAATTACACGAAATGGAAGCAGCAGGTATATTAACAAAAATTTTACACCCTACGGATTGGGTTCACAACCTGGTAATTATAGAGAAGGCAGATAAAACTGTACGTCTATGCCTTGATCCGCGAGATTTAAATACTAATATTGTAAAAGAACCCTTTGAAATTCCTCGATTAGAAGATCTTAGTAACAAATTAAAAGATATGGTTTATTTCACGGTTTTAGATCTGAAAGCAGGTTTCTGGCAGGTAGCCCTAGATGAAAGTAGTAGTGACTTATGTGCATTTAGCACACCTTTTGGGTGTTATAAATTTTTACGCCTTCCATTTGGATTAAATTTCGCACCTGAACTGTTTCAAAAATTAAATACCAAGTACTTCGGAGAACTCCCTGGAACATTTATATACTTTGATGATATTTTGGTTTTCGGTAAAACAAAATTAGAGCATGATTTGAATTTAAAAGCAGTGATAGATCGAGCAGATCAGATCAATATTAAATTTAATGCTAGTAAATTGCAGTATTGCCTAAACGAAGTCAGGTATTTAGGATATATTTCTTTCCAAAAAGGTAATTATGATAGATCCCACCCGTGTTAAAGCTATAGAAGCCATTGAAGAACCAAGCAATAAGAAAGAACTGCAGCGATTTCTGGGATTAATTAATTATTTGCGTAATTTTATTCCGAATATGTCGGAACTCACTTCTCCTCTTAGAGAATTGTTAAAAAAGAATATAAGCTTTGTTTGGTTACCGATACACACAAAAGCATTTAAAAAGTTATTGCCCCTGTACTACAAAATTTCGATGAGAAGTTTTCAATATATATACAAACTGATTCCTCCCTAGCTGGAATAGGTAGTTGTTTAATTCAGTCCAACAAACCCATTTGTTACGTATCTAAGGCCTTAACAGAATCTGAGCAAAGGTATGCACAAGTGGAAAAGGAACTATTGGCAATATTGTTTGCTTGTCAAAAATTTCATAGCTTTATTTATGGCAGAAAAGTTACAGTTCTAACAGACCACAAGCCATTAGTTGCCTTATCCAAAAAACTAATAAGTGATATACACTCAAGTCGTTTGCAACGAATAATGTTAAAACTTCTTAAATATGAAATGGAAGTTCAATATATTCCGGGAAAATTTATGTACATAGCTGATACCCTATCAAGAGCCTTTAATAAAGATGTCTCCGAGGATGTTGATAAATCACTAAATGAAGTAGTTCACTCAGTAAGTGTATCGGATAACCGTTTGAAACAAATAATGCAGAATATGAGTGAAGATTCTGAGTCCCTTATGTTAATAAATATGTGTAAGAATGGGTGGACTAAGGAACTGATCAAAGTCGACCCTTTAATAAAGAAATATTGGCAAATTAGGCATGATATATATTATGAAAATGGGTTGTTATTTTTTAATAATAGAATAATAATTCCACATACGTTAAGATATGAAATGCTTCATATTTTACACGAAGGACATATGGGAATGTCAAAGACGAAAGAAGCAGCTAAATTAACTATTTATTGGCCTAACATAAATAGTCAAATAGAAAATTTTATAATGAAGTGCAAAGTGTGCGAAAAATATCAGTATTCAAAAAGCAATTTCCCCTTAATTCCACACGAAATACCAAATATACCTTTTAATAAAGTTGCGTGCGATATATTTGAATACAGAAAACAATCATATCTGGTCTTAATTGATTATTATTCTAAATGGGTTGAGATTAAGGGATTAAAATACAAAACTGCAACTGAAGTAATTAAGCAAATTAAAAAAATTAAATAGTAATAGCTGATAATATGCCATTTAATTCGTTCGAATTTCGTAATTTTGCGGAAAATTGGAATATTTCTTTAATAACGTCTAGTCCATTGTACCCTCGTTCTAATGGTCTAGCAGAAAGGGGTGTATACATAGCCAAAACTTTATTAAAAAAATGTGATGAGGATAATAAAGATATTGACAGTGCGTTGCTAGCGTATCGAAATGCCCCAATCACAAATTTCCCCTATACAATATCGCAGCTTCTAATATGTAGGCTATTGAGAACGAAAGTCCCAATAAAGAAAAATCTCCTCATGCCAAAGGTACCCATAAATGTAAAAGCAAAAATGCAACAAAATCAAAGTCGTTATAAAAGTTATCATGATAGAAAAATTAAACCAGCAAAAGAAAGCGGATTTTTGAAAGGTGAAAATGTTACGGTTAGGAGGGGAAAACAATGGCAACCAGCAAGAACAATTACACCACATAAGAGCCCAAGATCTTATATTTTGCAAACTGAAGATAACCAAGTTTTACGAAGAAATTCAGTACATTTAAGACACTCAATGTTGTCACCTCAGTTTAAAGGCCCGGATATCAATTGCGATTTATCCCACTCAAATAACGACTCCCAGTCGACTTTGAGCGATCCTCAAATGGATAATAACACCTCGAGAGGTAGTCAGGATAATACAGAGAAAAGCCCAACTAAAGTTATTAATAGCTGTAAAACGCAAGAAAATGATAACACGTATGTAACTAGAGCTGGACGAGTTGTTAAACCGCCAGAACGATTATATTATAACTAGACTTAGGTTAATTTAAACAATATATATATATATATACTACTTTATATAATTAGACTGTGTACGAGGATGGTAGGTAAAGTGTAGATCCATAGATTGAATTTCTAAAATGTACACACTTATACTTAAATTCTTGTTTTAAAAAAAAAAAAAAATTTATAGAATTATCAAACATAGTAAAGAATTACTAAAATCGACTCAAATTGTTATATAAGCATATAAAAAGAACAAGCTTGTTGAACAATAATTTACATAAAATAAGCAGTACTCTTATTTTAAAAAAAGAGGGAGATGTTATAAATGTGTATGAAATTATAACACACATAAATGAAATATTATTATTAAGTACTTTAAGAATGTGTAGTAGTTTCAAACTAGACAGTTAGACAACGATCGGTCTTTGTAATCGATAGCTAGATGGGGAGTCTGAACTTAATCACTGTACGATCAACATCATACAATTAAAATATAATTAAAATGGACTCAGTGTGTTTTTAATCAGTGCACAGTTTATTACAATAAATGAGCAACTCAGAGAAATGCTTGACAACGATATTGTCCAGCCCAGCAAGAGCCCATGGAACTGCCTACTGCTATTCTTCCCCAAGAATGTAGGACCAGATTGTGAGAAAAGGTGGCGCGTCGTCGTTGATTTTCGTAAATTGAACGATAAAACAATTGGAGACGCCTTCCCACTACCACGGATTGCGGATATCCTCGATCGACTGGGCCACTCACGATATTTTACCACCCTAGACCTATCCAATGGCTATCATCAGGTACTCGTCGATCCGAAAAATCGAGCAAAAACGGCTTTCAGTACGAACTACGTACACTATGAATTGAAAGGCATGCCGTTCAGGCTCAAACATTTCAGCGTTTAATGAATTTCATATTAACTGGCCTACAAGTTCTGGAATGTTTCGTCTACTTAGATGACATAGTCATCAATGAAAAAAGTCTGGCATACCATAACGAAAAGCTTCGCAAAGTCTTTGACAGGTTAAGAGAAAATAACCTGAAACTTCAACCAGAGAAATGTCAATTTCTCAGGCGCGAGGTAGTGTATCTAGGACACGAATGTTCTAGCAAAGAAGGGCTACGTGACCTTAGCAAAACGGCATGCGTCCAAACTTTCTCCATTTTAGGAATGGGGCAAGTGCAATCATTTTTGGGCCTTGCCAATTACTACAGAAAATTTATACCCGATTTTTCAAAAACAGTACGTTCTCTAACAAACTTACGCCGAAAGGATGTAAATTTTAAATGGACTGAGAAATGCCATTTCAAAACATCAAAAACGCTTTAATTTCACCTCCACTTCTAATATATCCCGAATTTGCAAAACCCTTTAACCTTACCACAAACGCCAGCAGCGAGGCTCTTGGAGCAGTACTATCTCAAGGGATAGGTAGGAAGTGACCAGCCCATTGCCCACGCCAGCCGTACCCTGAACAAAGCTTAACGTAAGTATTCCACGTTCGAGAAAGAGTTACTGGCTATAGTTTGGGCGACTAAAAACTTCGTGTGTTATCTGCAAGGCAGACAGTTCACGGTCTATACAGATCACAAACCACTCTAGGGGGTCTTCAATGTAAAGGACCCCACATCCCGTTTGGTAAGATTTCACCACAAACTTTCCGAGTTCAAATATACAAATTAATATCGACCCGAAAGTGCAACAAGAATGCTGACGCTTTAAGCCGCATTCCACGGGATAATGTCAAACACAGGGAAAATATAACCTACACGGTTGAAGCTATAGTCTACCACCCAATTGACTGAGATATAGAGGAGGAAAAACATTCATCGGACTTTAAGGAGTGTCTGCAATGCAGTAACCAGACCACAGGCACGAAACATTCAGGAAAGAGGATCAAACCCAGACAGTCAAGCCGAACAGCTAGAACAGAAAGATCAAGCTCATCAATCAAAGGAAGCAGAGGAATATGACAGTCCACCTAGTACCAATCCATAAATTATAGACGAAACTCATCCCCTGAAGTAATCACGAGCCCAGAGGAGATTTAATTAATCTTAGAAGATTATCATGATTCTCTCCTTGGCGACCATCAGGGAGTGATAAAAACGTATGAACGGATTCGAAGAAAGTAGTGGTGGTGGCACATGCTGAGTGACACAGTAAACGGTGTGTCAAATATCAAACAATGAAGGCCTCACAACAGTATAAGACGCCAATGGTGATAACGGACGTAGCGGAACAACGTTTCGATAAAATCTATCTAGATATAGTCTGCCCACTAGAGGAAACTGAATCCGGAAATAAATACATATTAACGTTTCAGGATAACCTCACGAAGTTCGCAGATTGGTATGCCATACCGAATGGGGAAGCTATAACGGTATCGCAAATTTTTTTCGCCCAAATTGTCACGCGCTACCGCATTCCCAAAAGAATAGTCACCGATCAGGGAAGTAATTTCCTGAGTGACCTATTCAAAAATATATGCAAACTCCTTAGTATAAATAAGCTGCAAACCTCTGTTTATCATCCCCAATCAAATGGATTTATACCCGATTTTTCAAAAACAGTACGTTCTCTAACAAACTTACGCCGAAACGATGTAAAGTTTAAATGGACTGAGAAATGCCATTTCAAAACATTAAAAACGCTTTAATTTCACCCCACTACTAATATATCCCGAATTTGCAAAACCCTTTAACCTTACCACAGACGCCAGCAGCGAGGCTCTTGGAGCAATGCTATCTCAAGGAGAGGGAGGAAGTGACCAGCCCATTGCCCACACCAGCCGTACCCTGAACAAAGCTTAACGCAAGTATTCCAAGATCGAGAAAGTGTTACTGGCTATAGTTTGGGCGACTAAAAATTTCAGGTGTTATCTGCAAGGCTGAGAGTTCACGGTCTATACAGATCACATACCACTCAAGGGGGTCTTCAATGTTAAGGACCCCACATCCCGTCTGGTAAGATTTCACCACAAACTTTCCGAGTTCAAATATACAAATTAATATAGACCCGGAAAGTGCAACAAGAATGGTGACGCTTTAAGCCGCATTCCACGGGATAATGTCAGATAATGTAGCGGAACAATATTTCGATAAAATCTATCTGGATATAATCTGCCCACTAGCGGAAACTGAATCCGGAAACAAATGCATATTAACGTTTCAGGATAACCTCACGAATTTCGTAGATTGGTTTGCCATATCGAATGGGGAAGCTATGACGGTATCGCAAATTTTCCTCGCCGAAATTGTCACGAGTTACCGCATTCCCAAAAGAATAGTCACCGATCAGGGAAGTAATTTCCTGAGCGACCTATTCAAAAAGATATGCAAACTACTTAGTATAAATAAGCTGCAAACCTCTGTTTATCATCCCCAATCAAATGGAGCGCCGAACGTGCACATAGACCTTTCATCGAATATCTACAAACAATAGTGTACCAAAGTCCCAGGACATTGGATAATTATCTGCGAACCGCTGCTTTCGTGTACAATAACAGTGTACACGAAGTGATAATATTAACTCCCATGGACTGCCTCTACGGCTTTACAGCGGACGCTCCGTCCAATTTAAGTCGAGAACCCGAACCCGTCCATAACCACGAGAACTACTACCATATTCTCAGGTATAAGCTTCAGAAGTCTTACGCCATGGCAAGGAAAAATCTGCTGATGAGTTCGAAAAATTACCATGACAAGGCTGTACGTCCTCTGACATTTCACAGAGGAGACAAGGTTCTACTCAGGAGCGAGAGTCGTAAACATAAGCTCTCCCAGATTTGGGTAGGACCCTATATGTTAACCGGTATCCCCAGTTCAGTAAACGCAACAATTAAAATTCGTAAACGAGAGGTGACGGTACACAAAAAACGTGTAAAACCTTTCTACGAATAAAATTGTAGTAGTAAGTAGTTCTAAGGTACATACGAAATAGCATGTAAGCTACAAAGACAGCAAAGCCCCATTTTAATTTCCCCTCCTATCCTCTCTTAGATAATAATGCGGTCAATAATTTTCTACGGACTGTTCCTGATCGCAATAGAAGTCCGCGTTGAGGAACCTTATTCCATAACTCCTCTAAACAATACGGGAGTGCTATTGGAGGATCTTGGAAGTTTATCAGTTTACCACGATACCTGGAGCATCATCACCGAGTTAGACCTGGCTGAGTTAGAAAATCAGACGAGACTGGCAGCTCGAGCGTAACACAATTTTTCCACGGTATCATAAAAATGCTCTTTAAAGTATGGCTGTTCTGAATTAGTTTCACGGTATAGCTCCAGATCATCATTTCTTTTGTCAAAACTTTTCCATAGCTTGCTTATTTTAATCAAATGGGTTTCAAAATAATCCATTTCCACGGTGTCATAAAAATGCTCTTTAAAGTATGGCTGTTCTGAATTAGTTTCACGGTATAGCTCCAGATCATCATTTCTTTTGTCAAAACTTTCCCATAGCTTGCTTATTTTAATCAAACGGGTTTCAAAATAATCCATTGTTTTACGTACGTCAGAATCTTTGGTGTAGTTTGTGATAACTTTCTGAAGTTTTACAGCATCTGCCTTATTTGCTTTAATTAACTGCTCCATAGTACTATATATTCGTTGAATTTTCGAGTATCTGATGAGCTGATGTTGCTAGATTGAACGGACTACTTCGCTTCTAGCCAATATTGCTTTAGGTATTAGGACTGGAAAAAATATTTATTATTAGTAAATAAATTGCCTGAGGACATTAAGTTCAACAGGAATTTCTGCGCTGAATAACAATTAACTGCAGACACTAAATCCTGCAGAAATTTTGTACTGCTTTGAAGACACTAAGATCAACACAGCAAGCTCGATGGACCAATGAATGTACTGTGAATTGATGGATATAAATTAAACTTGATCGATTGCTGCCTGATAATCAACTCAATTTTTATTAATTCGATTCGATTATTTATACAATAATTAATATACATATATACATATGATGACGATAAATGAAAAACAAATATAACAAAAATTTATGTGGATGAAACACAAATCAAAAGATCAGCATAAATTTACTTCGTAGGCAATGTCACCGACCGTAATTTCACTTGTACTTCCATGCAATTGCTGACATAGAACTTTGCTGAATGTAAGAATTGCATAGCTAAGTGAAGGTAGAAATTATATTAAAAAATGAAATTACGGTCGTTGACTTATTGAGCTTGTTCTGTAATAAGTTATGACAAACTATGGATTTTGTATATCTACAGTAGCTTTAGTGATGGGTTTGTTCAACTTACCAACCCACGTATCCTCATTGATTACCTTCGAAATTTTGTTGAAAGATTTCAAGTTTTCTTGCATCAGCAACAAAAACTCTTGGGTCTTGATTTGACTTGCCAACTGGGAAAATCCGATATCAGGTACTAATGAGTGGATTGAATCCACCTGTATGGGAAAACATCTAATCTGTTGGATTTTCATATTGGGGATATTAAAAATGGGGAGTTTGATTCGGATAACTAATTTGTCCTGTAACAAATGTGTCTCGATCTCTGCTGTTTAATACAGAACTGGCAAACAGTCCTGCAGATTGGGACGAGTGGAGTGAGATTTGTGTAAAATCTCTAGCAAATGATTCGGGGAAATTAAAAGGGGACGAATTTGATTATTTTTGCTGGACACTATTATGTCCAGTAGAGCTTGCTGTCTAAATTCCAACTCTATTATTTGTAGTGAAAGACTAGAGACGATCTCCTGTCTTATTTGGTGGGATGTCAAATCGTTCGCTGTGTTCTGCAGATTGTTAATCTGATGGATTGTCTGACGCTGTCGTTCAGTCAGCGAAGATAGAGGTTTCTGAATTTGTTCAAACGTGGTTTTTATTACGCTTATCTGCTGCTTTTCCAGATCATCTAAGGTTTGAGTATTTACCTCTAATTCGCTTAGTCGGCTGTACACCTCTTGCTCGTTTCCACTATCCATGGTACCAAAAAGATGGTGTATCGCATTTTCAATTCCATCGAAGATGGATCGGGGATTGCGTGATTTGGGCACTGCTTCCCTAATAACATTGGTACGCCTGTTAATATTTTCCATTAGTGCGTGTACATGTTTTTTTTAATTTCCCCAAATCATTTGCTAGAGATTTAACATAAATCTCACTCCACTTGTCCCAATCAGCAGGACTGTTTACCAGTTCTGTATTAAACAGCAGAGATCAAAACACATTTGTTACAGGACAAATTAGTTATCGGAATCAAACTCCCCATTTTTAATATCCCCAAGATGAAAATCCAACAGATTAGATGTTTTCCCATATAGGTGGATTCAATCCACTCATCAGTAACTGAAATCGCATTTTCCCATTTGTCAAGTCAAATCAAGACCCAAGAGTTTTTGTTTCTGATGCCAGAAAACCTGAAATCTTTCAAAAAAAATTCGAAGGTAATCAATGAGGATACATGCGTTGGTAAGCTGAACACACACATCATTAAAGCTACTAAATCAGATGAATGTACCATCAAACGCACAGTGTAGTCTCAGGGTTCAAATTCCCCCAAGAGACACAATACTTAAGCTCAATAGACCAAATTCGTGGCTGTATTCCTTAACCGAAACCACTATAGTACAAATAACCTGAACAAAAAGGTTTCTCACTCATCGCCCCGCAGGGCAAGGAATCATGACAGTCAACGAACCATCTTCTTGCAAATAGGGCCTCACACTTTATATTACGAAGCAACAAATTTGCATCCGCTAAAAATTTTCCAATAAACCCACTTCCCAGGCACAAACAAAACTCAGGATGAGTTGGTAGCATATGTAACTAAAGTATCCGCTCGTAAAACCTTTCAGAAGCAACCAACATTACTCCTCGGAGATGATACGAACCAACGTATCCACATAGATACAAAATCTCTAGAGAGTTGGTAGAATATGTAACTAAAGTATCCGCTCGTAAAACCTTTCAGAAGCAACCAACATTACTCCTCGGAGATGATACGAACCAACGTATCCACATAGATACAAAATCTCTAGAGAAAACTCGTTACAAAGTGAACAACATTCACATTCAAAAGTAAAGATTCCTCATATACTCACTATTATATCCCTATCAATGAAAGGACTGTTGTTGCTAGTTGCATCAGTGGTGGCAATAGCAAAATCAATCGTACCGGTATTCGTGTCATGGGTTGCTTAACGTAGACAACAGCCCACAGCTGACAACACCCTCATGGAACCGGTTTACTCCGAATCCAAAGCAAAACTAAAACGTGTTCAAAGTCTCCCCAGAGCGAGATCTATACAATTAGTATAATTCAAACACGGCAATACCCATTTTTGTCTTTCCCTTTTCTTCTGCCACCAGTACATCCTTCTCTATTTGCACTACATTGGCCTATAGGAAGTAAGACAAAGAAACCAATTCCTACCGAATAAACAATATATCGAAAATATAACAATTGGACCTAGTGAATAGTAAAGTAATAGGTAAATAAGATAAGATAGTAAACGCTATTATACTTTTAGAAATTAAGTTAAAACATCTATGAACGCCACAAAATTGGTTAGTTAAGTATTTACCTATTTAGTAGGACAAAGACAGCAATTGGGAAGATTTTTCTTTTATAATAAGTCTAAGGCCAGGGATAGCATAGGATAAAACTGCAAGCAACCGACTAACACAAAAATTATAAAAGCCCCCGCTCATGTAAGTTCGTTCAGTATGATTTTATAACATTTTAAGTATTGAACCCTTTCAGAAAATTAGAAATTAATTTAAATCTAGGGTAATAAAAAAAAACCAAAAAGGAAAACAAAAATTACCTAACAATACCGAAACCTCCAACCAAGTACTCAACTCTCTCGAAAGACAACAAACATAGCAAACTACAATCTCAACACCGAAACCGCTATACGAAAAAAAACCTCAATTCCCTGCGAAAAATTCCAAGAATCGTTCTTGACAGTGCATATATAAGTAGCTACCTGAAAAAGAACAATAGAAATAGGGACAACAGCACAGAAAAACAATAGACATAGAATATAGAAAAGAAATTTTTTTTAATAAAACAAAACTAAGACAAAACATTCAAAGTTTAGAAAAGAAAAATGAAATAAAATTTTAGAAGAAAAAATCTTTTGTAACGGGGAGCCGTCAGGACAAACGAACCGGGCTGTCCGTGATTGCTGCAAAAGAAAAGAAAATTAAAAAAAAGGAATTTCAAATGAAAGGAGGACTTACCCAGCTTAGTCCTCATTAGGCGGGGGAGCGTCTCAGTCCTCCTAATGAACGAGTCCAGGCGCCGCAGCTTGAAGATACCCGGCAAGTCGGCCAGTACCGGGCTCCTCACCTGGAAGTAATCCTCCTTGGCAGACGACACGTTCCAGTTCTCCACACTCGAAACCGAGCTGGACGCTGCACCTGAAAGATCCCAGTCAATCACAGGAGGATTGCTGGCCCAAGCGATCACGTCATCCCCATGTAGCATGTAGTTCGGGTTGGTCCTACACACCAAACAAGCACACCAGCCG
Source organism: Dioctria linearis (assembly GCA_963930735.1). Lineage (NCBI taxonomy): Eukaryota > Metazoa > Arthropoda > Insecta > Diptera > Asilidae > Dioctria > Dioctria linearis. The sequence continues at coordinate 149,527,371 of OZ005740.1, read as the reverse complement.
ACCACTCCAGACAAAGCCAGGGTAGCACCTAAAAACGAAACAAAAACAGTAGTTAGAACCAAAAATAGGTTATTGTTCACCACAAATTAAACTTACCTAAAGTTTTGGTGGTTGTAATTGTGTTACGCTACGCTCCCAGCGGATCGCAACTGCTGGCTCAGTAGAAGGGCGTGGGGATTGCAGACTGTATGTGTAGTTAAGGCGCCACGTGATCTTTTTTCGCTAGGAAGGTGAGATCACGAAACCTGTTACAACAAAGAGCCGTTACTTCTAATAAAGAATTACTGTGTTTAATTAAAAAAATTACAATATAGCACTGCCAACAACTGTATATGTATGAGGACATAAAAATTCACCATGAAACTATCTTATCTGATGCTGTGACCAAATAACAAAAAAAAATACTCTACCGACTGATGCTCATGTAAAACACCAAGCGAAATTATTCGCCGTCACCAACCAGCCAATTTTCTCTTTCGTTTAAGAAATTATCGCCGATAAATTATGAAAAATTACCCAAAATAAAATAACACAATACTTAGCTCTGTATCGAGACCTCAACTCCTCGTGATCTATTAATTTAATAATTCCGGATTCAATAGTGTCCAGACTCCTTTTCTTTATTTGTTCCACTGCCTATCCTCCTATGCAATTTTAGCTAAATTCCTTTTCTATTTTTCCTTCGTTAACCACACTCTTCAGATCTTAACTTTGTAAATGTCTTTTTTTTCAATTTTCTTTCTTTAACCACACTCTACAAGTAGGGCCTCTGCTTTTCAGGGAGAGCACCGACAAGAAAATGATTGCCAGTGTCGGTATTTCACCATTTCGGCAATCAGAAATCCAGCAGCTTGTTTCGAAGTCGAAGCTACTTTTTTACTTTCGGCGCTAATATCTATTGAAAGATATGTGATATCGATCGTGTACTTGGCTAACGATTAAGTTCTACGTTTGAATTTTATTTTATGTGTAGTTAATATAATCAACAGTTCGAGGAAATATTGTTACTATTTTATATTGTGTGTCGAGTGGTCAAGGCATTTAGGAGCCGGGAGCACGTACCTAATCATTTCTTTAGTCGTTTTGTTTTCGCTATTTCCGCTGCAAGGAAAGGAAGTTCTCATAGTTCACGGTTTGAGCTTTAGACTTAATTTTTGACTTACGAGGGGCTAGGTGGCTCTGCGATTACAATATGACTGCGTTTAAAAATTCATTTCTTTGCAACTTATTTGCTTAATTAGTAACAATAATAAATTTCAAATAATTCGAGATATGTCTTAATTAGAACCTTACGATAAATACTGAAACTATTTTAGTACTATTTTAAATCAAGAAGAAAATTTTCTAATGTAACAAGGAATCCCAAAACTCGGAAAAAATGTGGACACTTGTTCATGCGAGCTCGATGACGAAAGAGCCTCTGTAGAGGTAGGTGTGATCCCCTTGAATAAGTCCCGTATGGCTCCACGTTGTTTTTGTTTTTCCTCAGGTTCGGTCTGGGCAATACAGCATAGTTGTTTACTTCCGCATCATAAGAATTTTGTTCTGAAATTAAAAAAGCACAGCAGAATCAACACTTGGACCGAATGCTTCGAAATTACAAGGGAACCCAGCACCACACAAATACTTTCGAGGGCGTAATACACCTCCCCTTTCTACGAGAGATTTCGGAGAAATCTCAAGACAAAATTTGCTTTCCCATGTACATAAAAAAAGGTACGTTCTCACCAAACATCGTATGATAAAATTCAGTTCATACCAAAATATACGATTAACTAAAATTTTTGTAATCCAGAAGATGCAGTTAGTACGTACGTGCACATTTCAAAACGTTGTGATTATTAGACAGACATTTAGGTCACCATTCGTGTACTATGAGCGACTGACTTCTAGTAAGTATACAGAGCCGATTTTACATGACCCTACTGCTTAAATACGCTATAAGTTTATGGCACAGTACTTCGTACAAGGTACGGCCTCCAACACCGTCACTGAAATTCCGACGTTTATCCCTTTTGTAAAAAAAAATTGATTTTTTACTTGGAATAGTTGGTATGCTAGCGTATACCGAACGACACCATATCCTTTAAAACATTTCTACCAGTCTAGATCACTGCACTTCGCCCAAGGTACGATCCCAAAACCATGACCAAACGATTCCTAATATCAAGAGAGTATCGAATGAAGTGAACTTAAGCGGCACTTAGGTACTCGTTAATAACTCAGTGAAGCTAAGTGGATGCCTTATTGGGGCTACCACGAAGAATAAGTAGAAAACAAAAACTCGATCAGTAATGCTCTGGAAGTTGCTATCTCACTGTGAATGAAATGGTTTCAAGTTTTTAGTGTGGCAAATACCTTGCGATTTACCTTCTTCGTTGCCTAGCTCATAAGTCCAAGGCGAAACTACTTTGATGATCTTGAACGGGCGTAGATACTTAGGGGAGGGATTGGTATTGTAGAATTTCGCAGCATCGGATAAAACGTAGTTCTTCCGCCAGACCAAGTCGTGCAGGTAATACCTAGAATCCCTTCTTCGAAGGTTGTAGCGGCGTTTGCTACTTTCTAACACCCTTCTTGACTTCCGTCCTAATTACCTCTAGGGCCTTTGACCTCTCATCGATATCATAGACTTCTCCGTTACTCAGAGGTTTATGAAGTCTCCCATTTGTTACCATTTCGCAACCGAAATTTATAAAGTAGGGCGTAAGTTTAGTAGACTCTTGCATGGAGGTGCGGATAGCACAGGCAACCTTGGCTAATTGAAAATCCCACAATCGGTGGTTATCCGCCACGTACCCTCGTAGTATTGATTTGATAACTTGGTTAGTCCTTTCCGCGGGGTTAGCTTGCGGATGGTAGAAAGCGGTGTATTTGATGTTAACCCCATATTCTGCGGAAATTTTCTTAAACTCGCGACCTTTGAATTGAGGTCCATTATCACAAATTATATAATTTGGAACCCCAAATAGGAGAAATACTGACTTTTCTAACACCTGACTAACAGTGCTCGCAGTCGCACAACGGAGAGGAAACCAACGCGTGAACTTGCTAAATTGATCTACAATCGTTAAGATATAAACAAAGTCTCGACTTGAGCGGGGCAAAGGGCCGATAAGATCGATGCTGATCGTCTCCCAGGGTTTATCCGCGATAAGTCGTGCGGCCATTAGTCCTGCTGGTTTCTCAACACTGGTTTAGTCGTCTGGCAGATAGCGCATTTCTTGACATATGAGCCTTCATTTTGGCCCAATAGTAATTTTGGCGGAGTCGCTGATCTGCTTTTTGTGTCCCACAATGTCCGGCAGTTGGAATATCATGAGCTTCGTAGATTACGTTCTTTCGTTGGCCTTTCGGAACTACCTCTCTCCAGTTGTCTGAATCGAACGCCAACGCTGGATATCTTGGTCGACAATGTTTAAATAAGACTTTTACCTTCAAACTATCATACCACTTGTCATTAGTGGATTGAACTTCAGCTATACATTCTACTATGGGCACGGACCGAGAGAGGATAACAGGTAAAAGATGTTCTTTACCTTTCCGGTGTACGATATTAAAGTCATGTTGCTGCATGCGCATTGCCCACCGTGCTAATCTCCCCGTGGGGTCCTTCAGGCTGTGCAACCAGACAAGCGATGCATGATCCGTGACGACCGTAAATCTCGTGCCTTCAAGATATGGTCGTAGTTTTTTAACCGCCCATAAAACAGCTAAGCACACGCGTTCTGTTGTGGAGTAATTCCGTTCGCAGCGGTTCAGAGACCGGCTTAAATACGCCACAACCTTTTCGATGCCCTCAATGTTTTGGATCAACACGGCACCTAGACCGTATCCAGATGCATCAGTATGGACGATGAAAGGATAGTTGAAATTGGGGCATGTTAAGATAGGAGCGCTTACCAACGTTTTGTAACTTCGAGGTCTTTAATTTAAGTCCCATTCTAAGCAACAATTCAAAACCTGGTCCACCTACTATGGTGGGGGAAGCTCCCGAGTCCAGAAGGCCTATAAACTCAACGCTGAAAACACGAACTCTGAAAAAGGGGCGAACGTCCTTATTTGCATTCGCAAAAGCATAATCCAGGAATCCTGTCTCCGTACCGCCCTTCCTCCCTAAATCGTCAAGAACTTCCTACATGTCGCGGCCGCCTGGGACCCAGAACTCAACTCGCCGCTTAACGCTGAGCTCCTCCTTCGTTTCCCGATCTGCGGTTGACTTGATTATTATTCCTAACATTAGTCGATGTCTGTATATTGTTCCTCTGGCATTGGTTGCAGGCAACGGATGTCATTCTAGAGTCGCTAAAGACTTGACAAAACCTTGCAATGTGGCATTCTCGGCCGCATTAAAAGCATTTTATTCGTCTATTGAGAGTAGGATTGTCGCTACTCTGGCTTACTGTAGCTATAGCAGATGTATTAGCATCTACATAAGCAAAGTCTGGCTCTAGTAAGTGGGTAATTTTCCGATTAGGTGAGGGTGCAAAAGATTCTACTGAGATATGAACTGACTCTAATTTACGTCCTAAGTCCACAAGGCTTTGAATTTCTTTAACGTCAGTTAGACCCAACTGAGACTGGTAAAAAGGGCTGACGTTCCTTTTTAGGATACTTAGTTTTTGTATTTCTGTAAGAGGATCACTTAATCTGGTGAACATACTGCTCATGATGGCTACATATGTTCCGATGCTTTCGTCTTTACCTTGGGTTCATCGTTTTATTTCCTCCAACAGTCTATCGTCGTAGTCGGGTGGCAGGTATTCCTTCTTCAGCTCTGTTACTAGATCTGCCCAAGATTTGAACTTGCACTTGTTGGCCCTGTACCATATCATAGCTTTTCCATTGAACAGGTCTAATGCTGAACAGAACAGCTGGGTATCATCGACACCCCTAACTTCGCTTACCGCGGCGACCCGTTCCAAAAATGAATTTAGTGACTGACCATGGTCTCCTGAAAAGGTTATTCCTCATTTGTACAAGGGGACCCTGGAATGGGAAAGCGAAAATAGCTTTGGTAGGGCCAACTCCTGTTGATGTTCTGAATCTTCACTAGATATTTCTTCCGCAGCCTTTCCTTGAAGAGATCCACGCGCGAGGACTAATTCACCCTTGACCGTACTCTTTTCGTCCAGTTGAGTTTGACTACTCAATCTAGATAGATCCCAGTCTATTTTTGTTAACACCTTTTTATATTCCGCAGAATTTAGATCCCCAACGAATGTGGTGACAAGGTTAATAATCTCTTCTAACTTTTTCCGAAGTACTTCCTTGTCTTCGCTGAATGTAAAAGGATAGGCATTAACGGCTGGAAATTGAACCAATTTCTCAGCTTTTAATGCGGAGCGAAGACTCACTCTCATCTCGTCAACCCTACCTGTGGGGAGACCACGAACCATTAACTCATACGTTAACTCTTCTTGGTTCAAGCGATTAACTTCCATTTTAAGACGGGAGTGGCTGAATAAGGTTAACTTCTAAAAACAAAACTAGCGAACTGCTAGACTAGTCGATCGCTATACCGCGAGCAACCATTGGGGTGATGAATATAAAAATATATTTACTGCCTTATTATAAATTCTCGATGGGGCTTTTACCGCAAAACCTTATTAGGACTCCTACTAGACAAAAAGGAAAATTAAATCCGAATATTAAGAGGAAGCGTAATAATAAAAGTAGCGTATAGGGTTACACGCTACAAGAAGCGTCAAAAAAAACTGTTGTCGTTGTTGACGTCCGTCACCCAACCGTGGCGCTGCCAGTAATTGTCGGCCAGTTTTTAAGCGGAGTTCGCGTTATGCATTTTTGTCTTGTTATTATTTGTTAAGTTTTGTTAGAAATTTTAGTTTTCCATGTTTTATAAATTAGTTTTATTTGTTAAATTATTTTTAATTTATGTTTGTTAAGTTATTTTTGTTGCTATTTTAGCTTGCATGTTTCAATTATTCATTTAATGTTTGTTAAATTATTTCTATTGCTAACATACAATTAAATTTTAGGGAAGGCTGTGAATTCGCATGTGATTTATTTAATTTAATTTATTATTAATGTTTCCAATATTTATCTGCAGGTGTCGTTGGCCCTATATATATATTTTACCATTACTCAATTCATTTCTGCCAACCTTTTAATTGGTCAATGTGGTTTGTTCTGAAATTAGAAAATAACATCGTCGTCAAAGTGATCAGTCAAAGAACCGATACTATGAAGCAAATCCTTGTCCCAAAATCTCTTCGAAAACTTGTCCTCTATCATGTACACGATTCTCTAAGTGGTGGCATTGACAAGACCTTAGGTAAACTTCGACAGATATATTACCGGGTGGGTAGTAGTACTAATATGAAGGACTGGTGTGCTGGATGTTTAAAGTGTCAAGCACGGAAAGGGCCGGGGCCAAGACCGCAAGCTCCTCTGCAGGTATGTAACATAGGTGCACCTTTAGAAATAGTTGCTGTAGACACCTTGGGACCACTTCCAAAAACCAATAAAGGTAACCGCTACCTAGTATAGATTATTTCACTGAGTGGCCCGAAGCAATTCTAGTAACAGATCCGACAGCTGCGACTGTATTGGATCCATTCATCTCAGCCGTATTCAGCCGACATGGAGCCTCACTGCACCTCCATTCAGATCAAGTCATTTTGAGAGTGCTGTTTTTCAAGAGGTATTGCAGAAGTTCGGAGTAGAGAAAACGCGCACAACTGCCTTACACCCACAGTCAGATGGTTCAGTCGAAAGATTTAACCGAACAATCCTAGACTATCTGGCGAAATTTCTAAATTCACACCAGAGAGACTGGGACCAATACGTTCCGTACCTACTACAATCATATCACCCAAGTGTGCAAGATAGCACTAATCAGATGCCAGCTAAGATCCTCTTTGGACGAGAACTTCGCTTACCACTGAAGATGGTCTTGGGAAGCCCACCTACTGAAGTTACGTCAACCAATGAGTACCTTGATAATCTGAACACGACACTGAATGAGACCCATGAGAATAATCGAGTTATGCTGAACACTGCGAGCCAGCGTATGAAGACATACCATGACATGCGGTCGAAGAAACCCAGTTTACAGGTACTTAGATCAACTTGTTTGGTAATACTTCCCAAGACGCGTAATAGGGCGGTGCCCAAAACTTCAGTGCGACCGACTGGGATGGGCCATACAAGATCACTGAGACTGTAGCCGAAGTGGTGTTCAAGATAAAAAAAAAATGTCACCGTGGAAAGATGCGAACTGGCCACGTTGATAAACTAGCAACATACCGCGGACGAAACGACCTTTCCATTTAACCACTAATATTCCTGGTAGCCCTAAGAAGCTTAACTGGTAACTACAGGATACCAATTTGCCGCGTAGGACCTACCCTACCTAGCGGTAGGTATACCTCTTTTTAATTAGCCCACTTTTTCACACTCCCCGCTTGACAATGAGTCAAAACCCCTCCCACATAGTACCCTACGTAGGCCGCGCTGCCGTAGGAATTCCACATTAAAAACTGTCTTCGAAATTTTTACCCCTGCTGTGCTAGTATTCGTACGGCGTAACCTACCAGTTCGAAGACCAGATCTGTGCTATGATCGCTAGAGAGTAGACGTGTATTTTATCGGCTCCCGCTATTTCTGTTTTAATAATAACCGCATTCGTACATACCGTGTATATATATTTTTTTCTTTTTAAAAATTAATTTTTTCTTAAGTTGAGAAACTCGTTATTGCTGGTGTTGTGCTCTCGGTTCGCAATATTTTTGTGACTTTTGTTATGAATCTAACGGAAATCTAATAATTCGCAGCCCTCTAATATAAGACCCGCAACTAGAATATTGGAATCAAAATCCCCATTCAAAAAACATCCAAGTTCAGATACGAGAAAACGTTCGGAAAACGATCTTCGGCGAGACGAGTTAACAGAAACTCAGTCTCGCCTGAACCTAATGACAATATCCGCGGATGTTCACTCTCAACCTCAAGACCACACAGAGAAATAATTCTCCCTTTAAATTCCGATCAGCAGTCGCTAGTTCTAACGATCAGAAACTCTATATCAGCATATAAAACTAGTATTTTTTTTAATAGACACGGGTGCTGAGATTTCAGTACTTAAGGCCAACACGGCCCTAGGTAATACTATCGTAGATAAAGGAAAATCCATACAGGTAACCTCATTAACAGGAAAACCTCTATGCACATTAGGAACTGCGGAATGCAATTTCCAAGCAGAAGGAATATCTTTCCTTCATGACATCCACATGGTAGATAGCAATTTTCTACTGAAACATGATGGAATATTAGGTCATGATTTCCTAAAAAGATTCTCCTGCATCATTAATTATGACAATAAAACTCTCATACTTAATTTGAACGAAGTGTCCCCTAAATGTAAAATTAATTTGGAATCAAAAGCAGCTAAAACAGCTAGCCAAATAAATTCAAGTCTATATACACACTTACCACAAGATGGTCAAGAAAAATCAAAATCAATCAGAGCCGAAAGTATAAAAATACCGGCCCATATAAAAAATAAAATGGAATCACAGGTAATTAATTCAAATTCGTGCATACACAAAGCACAAATAAAAACAAAAAAAATCATAGTCGGAGCCGAAAGTATAGAAATACCGGCCCGTACTCAATTAGTAGCAAAATTAAAAATCAACAAAAGAGGCACTTTTTACTGCAAACATCAAGAATTGGAATCTGGAGTAATAATTGGAAATACCTTGATCAAACCTGACGAGGATGGTCATGCCAATATTCTCCTACTGAATCCCAATGAACAAAATGTTGCAATTAATAAAATGGACATAAGCCCCCAGTTGCACAATATTAATAAATATAATATAATAAAATTATATCCGAACAAAGATCCTTTAAAAGAAAGACTACAAAAACTCGAAAATGAGATAGATCTTTCTCATTGCAACGCGGAAGAAGCGCACTCGATTCTAGATATATGTCGTAAGTATAACGATATTTTTACCTAGAAGAAGACTTCCTAACTTGCACTAATGCTACAGAGCACGAAATTCCTATACTACCTGGAAAACCTACGGTCAACATAAGACCGTATAGATTACCTCAAGCTCATCGCGAGGAAATTAATAATCAAATCAGCAGAATGCTATACGAAGAAATTATTAGTCCTAGCTCAAGCCCATGGAACTCCCCATTACTGTTAGTACCCAAAAAACCTGATGCCGCAGGTAACAAAAAGTGGAAAGTAGTTGTTGATTTCAGGCGCCTAAACGACATAACAGTCGGCGACGCCTTCCCCTTACCAAATATCACAGATAATTTGGATCAACTAGGAAAAGCTAAGTACTTCAGTACTTTAGATTTAGCTAACGGTTTTCACCAGATCCCCATGAATGGGAAAGATAAAGAAAAGACTGCGTTCAGTACACCCTACGGACATTATCATTACAATCGAATGCCCTTTGGTTTAAAACGGGCACCAGCCACATTCCAAAGGCTGATGAACAATGTCCTAATTGGTCTACAAGGTTTTGAATGTTTTGTATATATGGATGATATAATTATCTATGGATACAACCTAGCAGAACACAATGCTAGGCTTGAACACATTTTTGAACGACTACGCAAGCATAATCTCAAGCTACAACCTGAGAAATGCCACTTTATCAGTAAAGAAATAGCCTATTTAGGTCACCTGGTGACTGAAAATGGAGTGATACCAGATCCCTCTAAGATCAAAGTAGTTCAGAACTATCCAGTACGCAAAAAGGAAAGAGATATTAAATCTTTCCTAGGTTTCGTTGGCTACTACCGCCGCTTTATTCCGAATTTCGCTAAAATAGCTAAGCCTTTAACGGCATTGTTAAAGAAAGACGTTCCTTTCAAATGGGACGCTTTCACCGAGGAAGCTTTTTCCTTTCTGAAGGGAAAGTTAGTATCCGCCCCTATTTTGCAATATCCTCGTTTTGACCAGGAATTTTTGGTCACTTCAGACGCAAGTGATCTAGCAATAGGAGCCGTACTATCTCAGGGCAAAATCGGTCATGATAAGCCAATAAGCTTCGCAAGCAGAACCCTGAATAAAGCCGAAACCAGATACTCAACCATAGAAAAAGAACTGCTAGGAATAATATTCGCCGTTACGCAATTTCGCCCCTACTTATATGGTCGGAAATTTACAATTTTCACTGACCATAAGCCTCTTACATGGCTTATGAACCTCAAAGATCCTACCTCTCGTCTAATGAGATGGAGAATCAAATTAGAGGAATACGATTACAAAATCGTCTATAAATCAGGTAAAACAAACCAAAACGCAGATGCCCTCAGTCGCCTCATTCCTGAAAATAGTAATATTCAAATAATGACGAGGAGCAAATAAAAGGCTCAAGAAAAAGCCACAATCAATGACCAAAACGTCACAATAATAGAGGAAAACTCTAATAATCTTCTACCCATTCGTGGAATTAAAGAAAAATATTTCATTTTACCTGTTGCGGACACCACTACAGAAAGGTTATTAAAAACTTACATACCCGAAAATTATATTATTTCACCGGGATAGACAAAAGTCTATAAACATAAGAATATTACATACATAGTATCACGCGCTCCCTTACCATTTAAAGATCAGTCTGACCAAGACATAGTAATGGATATATTTAAAAAATTTAAGGAATTATCCCCTAAAAATAAAACGATCCATATTCAAATTCCAAATTTAGATAATGATTCCTACTTCAAGCTAAAGTTTCTCTGTTCAAAAGAATTTCAGAATTCAAGTCATAACCCTATTTTTTATCTCGGGAAAATCATTCAACTAAATCATCCCGAAGAAATCGAACAAGTAATCAGAGACTATCACATCACCCCACTAAGCGGACATCAAGGAGAAACGAGGACAATAAAGAAATTAAAAAGAACTTACTTCTGGCAAGGAATGGCTAAGGATATAAAAAATTATATAAAGAAATGTTCTTCGTGTCAGAAACATAAATCTAGTTCAAATCGGAAAATACCTATGAAAATTACATCTACCAGTAGTAAACCATTTGAGAAAATTTTCTTAGATGTTGTAGGTCCCTTACCTTCTAGTTATTTAAATAACAAGTACATACTTACCTTCCAAGATGATTTGACTAAGTTTTCAGAGGCAGTTCCCTTACCGGACGCTGAAGCAAAAACTGTCGCCGAACAGTTCGTAACCAATATGGTATGTAGACATGGTTTACCTGAAGCTATTTTAACTGACCAAGGAACTAATTTCTTGAGTTCACTATTTAGCGAAACTTGTAAACTATTAAAAATACACAAGTTACAAACCACCCCCTATCACCCGGAAACAAACGGTGCATTAGAACGGAGCCACCGTACTCTTGCCGAATACCTCAGGCACTACGTATCCACTGATTCACTTACATGGGATACTTGGATCCCCTACGCTATGTTCGCTTACAATAACGCAACCCATTCCAGTACTGGCTACACGCCACACGAACTTTTGTACGGATTTCATGCAGAAATTCCTACCACACTAAAAAGGGACCCCGAAATTTCTTATAATTATGAAAATTATGCTAACGAATTAAAAGCACGCTTACAATACTCGCATAGAATAGCCAGAGAAAACCTTATTGGAAACAAGGAAAAAAGTAAAAGATATTACGATCGAGCTAGTTAACCTAAACCATTGATAACTGGGGACAAGGTCCTTATAAAAAATCATTCTAGAAAAAATAAATTAGCCCCCCTATGGGAAGATCCCTACGAAGTAATAGATGCAGTCTCCTCAGAAAATTCGATCGTCCGTATAGGAAATAAAAACAAAAAAGTCCACAATAATCATCTAAAATTGTTCATAGACTAAAACATAGTCAATTCTTCTACAGGCAAGATGATCAGCCTCATAAGAACTCTGACCTTACTTATCGGAATGACCAACGGAACCGTAGTGACATCCTTTACATCTACCCCAGGAATCTACTTCGAAGAATCTGGCAACGTCCAACTTTATAGTGCAAACTGGAAACTTGTAACGTATTACGATCTAGGAAGTTTTAATTACGAATTAACAATTCTAAAAGCCCAAGTAAATGAAGTAGAGAAAATCTGCCTTCTTCTTAACAAAAAGAGAGTCTCTAACATAAACCATTGCGGAGCCCAAATAAATAACTTAAAATTAATTCTAGAGGACGTAGATCAGAACGCTGAAATAATTAACCCTCAACAAAAAAGAAGCCGTCGAGGACTAATAAATGCAATTGGCAGTCTAAGTAAAACATTATTCGGAACCTTAGACGAAGCCGACGCAAAGCATTATGACGAGCAAATAAACCTCCTTAAAGATAATGAAGATCACCTTCTGGAACTCTTAAAGGCCCAAACTTTAATCGTCGACAAAACAGTAAATTTGTTTAATAAATCCACTATTGATATCCATCTCGAATTCGGCAACCTTCAAGACAAAGCAAATAAAATATCCGAAGGGATTAAAACAATAAACGTCAGCCTCACAGAATTAGAGCTCGAAAGCACTATATCGACCATTACTTTATCTCTTATGAGATACCAAGACTCACTCAAGGCGATAATAGAAATGTTGCTGGACATAAAACACGGAAAACCAAACCCATTAATCATAACTCCTCACCAACTTGAGGAAGTACTAACCATAATTCGAAAAAACCTCCCCGCCGAAACTTCCTTACCCACAGCTTCATCTGAAAACAAGCTCATAGATCTTTACAAGATAAGCCAAACAAGCACTAACAAAATTAACAATCAAATAATTATTGAAGTAAAAATTCCACTACCACTAAGTGCCGTTTTCCAAGCATTCAAGGTCACTCCATTCCCAGTCCCATCCAATAACTCGTTTATCTTCATTAAACCTACAACCGACTACCTAGTGATCACCCTAAATAAAGACAAGTACTACCCTATGAACAATAACGATTTCAACAACTGTTTGACTCATGTACAACACGCATCTATGCCGTATTTCGCATCCTATCCTTGGTACAAACTCCAAACAAAATCAATGCGAGATCAAACTATTAAAGTACGCAACCAAAATTCCGCCTTCATGCAAGGTTCACACCACAGAAACATCTACCTTATGGATACAACTTACCAACCCGAATAAATGGCTCTTCAGCATAAGTAAACCACTAACAGTAGATAACATCTGTGGACATAACAGCGAACCCCTAGAATTAAAAGGTAACGGAATACTAGAAATATCTCCTTCATGCTATATACGAAGCGAAGAATTAGTGATATACAGTCATACAGAGAAATCAAACTTGTAAACAAATTCTACATACCTTCGGCTAATATCTCAATGATCAATCCGGTTGAACACAAACTACCCCATAGTGATAGTATCCCAAGAACTATCACAAATAAAAACAAAAATCAACAAGCACTTTTCGAGTTAAGTAAAGACATAATAACACTTGATAGTTCTGAAAATTCCAAACTACACGAGGTTACCCCTCATGACGTGCATCAATACGTCTTAATTTACATAATAATAATTATCATCACTTCCTTAATACTTATAAAGGTCACTATAAAATTCATTAAATCTAAACCTGCCCTAGGAAAAAGTCAGGAAAACGAGTCAGATCAAATAGAGGAAAATAACGAAAACAAAAATGTAAAAAGAAATAAAAATCCTCTAATTAAAGCTGCACATTAAGATAATCATTAATTCAAAAAAAAAGAAAATGTAAGGATCTAAAATAAGATATCAATTGAGAAGAAACAAAATAATGTTAGTCAAGAAATCTGCCAAATTTTTTTATTTTTACAGTACTAAGAAATTATTTGTATAAAACAACCTAATGTAACAACTTAGTAAATAGAAACTAAAAATGTTTCAATCAAAGAAAGAGAAATTATTCAAACTGTATATACATTTAATATAGAACCTAGATAGATCTTAACCATTATGCACTATACTTAACATAAGTCACTCATTAAGTAATGCATACAGATTGATGCAACCAATTATAATTAAAATTTCCTTATATATAAACATAAATCTATCAATTGTAAACTCCTATTTCGATACTCAAAATTTTTCTTCTCTTCAAGAATGCAACATTTTTTTCTCAGCGGGAAGGTGTTATGAATCTACAGATCATAACCTTACCCTATATACAATTCATAAGACTCACCAACCACATGAATTCATTATCGGCTCACCAAATACTTATCGCAATGATAATCAAATTTCTCATACCTACCTTTCTAAAAACAAAAACGACAAACTTATGTACATCGTACATACATAAATTTCAATCACCTTTTCCTCAGTCACAAAAATGACAAACATATGTACATCGCTACATATATACATTTTTCAGGTGCATTTCTTGACGCCACAAAAATGACAAACATATGTACATCGCTACATATATACATTTTCAGGTGCATTTCTTTACGCCACAAAAATGACAAACATATGTACATCGCTACATATATACATTTTTCAGGTGCATTTCTTTACGTCACAAAAATTTTATAAATATGTACATTCTTACATATAAAATTTCTCGATCGCACCAAACAAAAGATATAATTGGCCACCCGCAAGAAATCAACCTTTGTACTTCTTGACGTGTGTCCAAATATCAAGAATTATTGCATCTCTTGCAATTTGATGCCTATACGGCGCTTGGAATTGCGATCGATTATGATCAAAGTCCATCGTGTGACCCATGGAAATTCCAAATTTCACAAGGCAATAAACTTTGATTTTTATGTGCTTACCTATGTGGGTACTCAGTTATTGATATTGATCAATAATAGCAAAGAAATGAAAACTAAGCATTTCTGATCAATACCGATTAATTGCAAGCCAAAATATATTACCTTTGCCCCAAATAAATTATTTGCCTACCCTGGGAAAATCGATTTATGTGGAAGGGAGTATCATCCCATGTTAAAATTTTTAAATAAAAGACGAGTATCGGGATAGGAAAAATCAGAAGTATTATTACATCTGGAGAAGTAATTCCTACATTAAAAGAAGTATTTTAACTCTAAAAGCATTCCTAGAGCGTCCCCATACCAAAGGTAAGGCCTCTAGTTAAATAATTAAAAGTAATAAAATTGTGAGTTAACGCAAGAGAATATATAAAGAAAAAGTAAGTAAACAGTTCGTGTCCTAAGTGAAAGTGTTTTTTTGTACAAAAGGTCCCGATAGTCTGTTAGGACTATCTCTAGAACCCTTGTTGTACAGGCGGTACAACACTTTAATATAAATCGCGATTCTTTAAATTAATTAATTTCGTCCTATTCACCATAAACTCGTACACTATGGCTGGCAAGGGGCAGAGGGGAGAGAAGACTCCATCAACCTCAAACACTAATGAAACCAGCATTTCAACGAAAAGTACTGGTAAGGGGCAGACCTATGAATCGGGTTCAGCTAGTGTCAGTCTAGACAAGTTAATGGAGTCTCTAGAGTCCCGACTTCTGGAGAAAATCAACGGCCTTATGCAGCAATTTGAATGTCGAATATCAGCTAAAATTGACGATGCAATTCATTCACTTTATAATAAAGTGGTCGCCTGTGAACAATCTCTACTACAATTGGAACATAATAACAGCTTTTTGCAATCACATGTCGAGAACTTACACCGTATATAGCGTCTGAGCGATGTTGTAGTCAGGGGAATTCCTAAATTGGCTAAAGAGAATGTAATTGATATGGTTAAGAGAATTGCTGCTGTAATTGGGTTTCCTATTTCACCACATATTGATGCCTTCCGTGTCGTATCCAAGTCTCCATCGCCACCTCTGGTGCTGAGTACGCCGATAGTTGTTAGACTCTCCTCCAACTTGGAACAAAATGCTTTTCTGTCTGCATTTCGCATTATAAACTTCTGGAACTCAGCTGATATTTACGTATTTATTGGAGCATTGCTGGAGCTGATATCTGTGTTTATCTACAGATCTATACACATTTGTTCTTTTGTTTTTCTCTAATTAGTTGATAATTTTGATATTTCTAAATTTTTCTTCTTTTATTTTTATGTATTTTTTTTTTGTTATCTTTACTTTTGAATTTGTGTAAATTTTCTTTTTTCTTCCTACATTTAGTAATTATTAATTCTTAAAATGCTGCTTCTACTGCGAAGTCATCTTATCCCTCTATGTTTTGAGTGAAGTTATTTTGGTGAGACGCATTGTCGGTGTGCTTTGTACTTGCGAATATGGATAGAGTCTGTTCTGGGCTGAACGTTATAAGGATTCTACTTAACGTATTTTGCAATCTATCCCCAGGCTTAAATGTATGTACGCTGAATACAAGAAGTATTCGCCATAAGATTGATGAATTAAGGTATATTTTCTCCATTAGCAATCTACAAATTATTCTCGTCAGCGAAACGTGGCTGAACGATATAATACCATCGTCCCTAGTTTCTAGTCCAGGTTCTAATATTTTCCGTAATGACCGCAAAGGCCGTATGGGCGGTGGTGTAGCAATTTTTGTTAGGGACTGGCTCAGAGCTAAAATAATTACTGCCTCAGTGGTGCAGCCTATCGAATTATTATGTGTGGACGTAAGCTCCGCTACTGATAAATGCTTGGTTGCTTCTGTATATTGTCCCCCTAATTGTTTTAGTTGCGATAATGCACGCGAATTCGAAAATAAAATATCATACCTAACACAACGTTACGAGAATGTTATTATTGGTGGAGATTTAAACGTTAACTTGCGTAGGCAGGATGCTGTTACTGATCAGTTTTCACATTTACTCCAATCACTACATCTTAACACGATTAATACCCTGCCCACCTTCTACAATACCTCTAATCATTCGATGCTTGATTTAAACCTTGTTACCGACGCAGAAAAAATAATAACGCACAATCAAATTAGCCCTCCTAGTAATCTGGACCATGATATACTTCTCTTGAGCTTTGACATGTCACTTAACATGAATCCTCCCCCACTTAGTTTCCCTTTTCGCGATTATAATAGCGTAGACACAGAGTCCTTGTTTGAAGGATGTCATGGCTTGGAATGATGGAGAATCTTTGATTGCATTTCTGTGGATGATAAAGTCGAGCTTCTAACGTCATCAATCTCTTACTTATTTGATAAGTACGTACCAATTAAAACGAGATCTTCTACTGGTAATGGCTGTCCCTGGTTCACAGTGAGAGTTCATAATCTTATCGCGGAGCGTGAGTTTCTCTATCAGCGTTACAAACGTCTTAGAACATTTGAAGCAAGGACATTGTATAAAGCTGCCCATAATAAGGCTACCACGGCAATCAGGCAAGCCCAACGACAGTATTATTCCTCTAAAATCGACGCTAACCTCGACCCAAAAAAGCTGTGGCGGAACCTACATTCGATCGGAGTTTATGGAAAGTATAAAACTGAATGCAACTTCGATCCAGACGAGCTGAATGCATCGTTTACTCTTGCAAATCTTTCCGCTCCAACTGCCACCAACATTCGTCAAGTTAACCCGCTGCGCAGTCCTGAGATTACTCCGAGTAGCTAGATTCATAGTTTTTCGTTTCGTGGAGTAGACATTACTGAGCTTCTATTGTTTTGTAATTCAATTCGATCCGAGGCAACTGGACCTGACAACTTACCCTCTCGGTTTATCAAACTAATACTACCTATTATTAGTCCGTATATCCTTCATATAATCAATTCATGCCTCACTTTTTCTTCATTTCCCTCGTGAGGAGCTATTCTCCATGGGAGTAATAGCTGGGGGAATGGTTGAGGTGTACACCATGACCCTCGAGACTGCTACCAAGCTTATGCTTGCGGGCATCGAGGTGGATGGTAGACACCTTGTGCCGTTCCCACTCAGGGAAAAGCCCACGAAGGTCGTGTTTTCACGGGTCCCAATGCGAGCCAGTCATGAAGACCTCCTGAAATTCCTAGGGAGATTTGGGAAGGTTCATGGTTGTGTTCGTGCCATTCCAATTAAAATTGGGGACGAGGGTCTTGGGCGGGATATTTTCGGTACCAGCCGGGAAGCGTCCATCACTCTAAACAAGGGGTGCACGCTTCCAAGAGGCTTCTACTTGAGCATATCCGGCTCGAGGCACTGGATAGACGTGAGCACCGAAGCAAAATGCCATGCTTGCCATTTGGTAGGGCATTTTATTGCTGATTGCCCCAGGAGAACCGGGAAGAAGGCTGAACCGAGGGTTCCCTCGAAGGAAGCCACTACTACAGTAGTGGATCTGGAGAAGGAGCCTTCGGCCGGCACTCAACCTGCTATTTTGGAGCAGCCAGTAGTTAAGGTGCCTGAAGTTTTCTCAGAGGTAAAAGAAATTATGGCTATAAACGGTGCCACGTTGGCACGTGAAAACACGGCTACTTCCGACGAGGAGTCGACTAGCCACTTAGTAAAAAAAAGAGGACGAGGAGAAAGAAAGTTGACCGGGTGATGCTGCCTCCTCCAGAGCCAGAAAAGCCAGTCGCTAGAAAACGGCCCCACTCGGAGGAGGACGATAGTGGTGCCCGCGGTTCGAAGGTTCTTGTGAGAGAGGCGGAAGCATCTCTGGAACGGCTTTCGGACTGCGAAATGACCGGTTTGGAGGGGACTGGTCTCTTGAGCTTCAGTGGCTACGAGTCGTGTGGTAGCACCATTTCGACTGGTACCCAATTTGAGGTCTCGAAGGGGATGGAAAACATTCCTAGGGAGAAAATTCGCAGCGTTCTTGACCAGCTACAGTACAAGAAGAACTCAGATAAAATCTGGAGCATTCTTGTAAGGGAGCTGGAGAGGCCAGAGTTGTTATTTCCTCAGTTTCGAATCCTACAACAGGAGTCCAAGAAGAGGAGGAAGTACAACAATGTAGCTCGGTTAGAACGATTTCATAGGAAGGTGGAGGGGTTGATGCAGGAGAACCGGGAAGAAGGCTGAACCGAGGGTTCCCTCGAAGGAAGCCACTACTACAGTAGTGGATCTGGAGAAGGAGCCTTCGGCCGGCACTCAACCTGCTATTTTGGAGCAGCCAGTAGTTAAGGTGCCTGAAGTTTTCTCAGAGGTAAAAGAAATTATGGCTATAAACGGTGCCACGTTGGCACGTGAAAACACGGCTACTTCCGACGAGGAGTCGACTAGCCACTTAGTAAAAAAAAGAGGACGAGGAGAAAGAAAGTTGACCGGGTGATGCTGCCTCCTCCAGAGCCAGAAAAGCCAGTCGCTAGAAAACGGCCCCACTCGGAGGAGGACGATAGTGGTGCCCGCGGTTCGAAGGTTCTTGTGAGAGAGGCGGAAGCATCTCTGGAACGGCTTTCGGACTGCGAAATGACCGGTTTGGAGGGGACTGGTCTCTTGAGCTTCAGTGGCTACGAGTCGTGTGGTAGCACCATTTCGACTGGTACCCAATTTGAGGTCTCGAAGGGGATGGAAAACATTCCTAGGGAGAAAATTCGCAGCGTTCTTGACCAGCTACAGTACAAGAAGAACTCAGATAAAATCTGGAGCATTCTTGTAAGGGAGCTGGAGAGGCCAGAGTTGTTATTTCCTCAGTTTCGAATCCTACAACAGGAGTCCAAGAAGAGGAGGAAGTACAACCATGTAGCTCGGTTAGAACGATTTCATAGGAAGGTGGAGGGGTTGATGCAGGAGCATCGCTTGGTCGACTCTCCTCGTCAGTAGACGTCGCACCATCATAGTTTGAGCTTCTTATCTCTTTGAATGTGTAAGATAGGCTCCCTTAACACCGGGGGTTTGAGTGCACATACAAGATTACACAGCACTATCGAACATGTCAAAATGTTCGATATAGACATTACACTTCTACAAGAAAACGAATTTCACACAAGACACATATGAACAACTTGAGCGCTATGCTTATTTACACTCTGGCTATGCAATGTTTGCCACAACTGCGCCTCGCCGTGGCTCAGGGGTGGCAATCATTGTATCCAACAAATTTACACTATCGTCTCCTGTTTATACAGATATCTTCCCAGGCTTCGCTTCTTCCTTGGATTTTGTCGTTCTAGACAAACATATCAAGGTAGTAAACGTGTACCTTCCTCATGACCAGGACATTACAAGACAAGTTCTTGATAGTGTTCAGTCCTGTCTGGTGAATTTTAGCGGCGAAACTCTCCTCGGAGGTGATTTCAACTGCACTCTGAATCCCTCAATGGATCGGCAATCTGGAGTTGAGTTCAACTCTGTCAATGCTACTCGATTGAGGAATTTTGTCGGTGTTTTCAGACTCGTGGATATCTATCGTTGGATGTATCCTAATACTAGATCATACACGAGGGTCTCGCGAAATATCCATGGAAGTCTCGCAGGCTCCAGAATTGATAGGCTTTACGTCTCACCTGGAATACTAGAACATTTCGTTGGTGTCACTCATGAAGTGTGTTCGATTAGTGATCATCTTCTTGTGGTGGCGACCAGCACTCTAGTTGAAAGACGAACTGCATACTGGATATTCAACAACTATTTGTTGAATTCCTAGCAGATCATCAATGAGTTCATTGATTTCTGGCCCGATTGGCAAGAGAGGAAAGCTGACGTCGACAACATCCTCGACCACTCATGAATTCCTTGAGAATATTCCCACTTTCTCTGAAGACAGTAAGGAGCTCGTGGATACAGTAATTACATTGGAGGATATGATTGCTGCAACAAAGGATCTAAGACGACACACTTCACCTGGTTATGACGGCTTGACTCCAGAATTCTTAATGCGTTTCAGGGATTTATTAATTCCTGACCTTTTGGAAGTCTTCAATTCGGCGGTTGAGACACATTCAGACTTTCCTTCTAGTTGGAGGCGATCTGTTATGCGCTTGATTCCAAAGAAGGGAGATTTGCAGAGGATGTGGAACTGGAGTCCAGTAACCCTATGCAATGTAGACTACAAAATCGTCTGCAAAGCATTAGGGGCGATACTCCGCTCAGTGGTTGCTTCGGTAATACACGCGGAACAGTCCTATTGTGTACCTGGTCGTAGGATCTACGACAATATGGCGGTAGCCAAGCATTTGTTTGCGTACCATGAACAGACAGGTACTCAAATGGCCATGATTTCACTTGACCAGCAAAAGGCTTTTGATAGTGTCTCGCACGAGTATCTCGTGACTGCTCTCGAGGCATTTGGGTTTCCGCCCAGGTGGCTCGATATCGTCGGGAAACTGTATAGAGATTCAGCGATTTTGATTAAGCATAAAGGACAAGTTCTGGCTCCTATCTCGTTTCATCGAGGTAACAGACAGGGCTGTCCATTGTCAGGTATGCTTTATGAGCTTTCGTTGGAGCCGCTACTGATGAATCTTCGTCGAATGCTAGGACAGTATGCGGTTCATCTGCCATATACCAATGTGGGGCCTCTTATGTTGGCGTATGCGGATGATCTGTCTATTTTCGTGACAAGAGATGAAGCTTTTCCGGTCGCTCGTGCTGTTTTCGAACAGATCGAACGTATAGCGGGCGCTAAAATCAACCTTAGTAAGAGTCAAGGCTTGCGGTGTGGAAGGTGGAGAGATCGTACAGATACTCCACTGAACATCCAATGGACTAATACTTGCCAGAAGTATTTAGGTGTGTATATCGGACGCGAGAGTAAATCAAATAATAGCCGCATCGCTCTTGAGAAACTCTCTAGAGCTGTAAACTCATGGCGTAGTCGACTGTTTCCATTATCCTTAATGGGTAGGTCAGTCGTGATAAACCATTTGATTACCCCGTCCATCGTTCATCTGCTAAAGTCTGAGTCGTTTGATGAAGGCTTCGTAGGTCTTCTTCAAGCAAAAGAGATAGACGCCTTTTGGTGCGGAGGACGATGGGTTGCTGAAAGCACGCTCTGTCTGCCAGTCAAGATAGGTGGATTAGGTCTCACTAACTTGGTTGTGAAATCAAGGTGTTTCCAAGTGCGTGCATTCCAAAGAGTGTTTTGCCAGAGAGACAGCTTGATTTCTCAACTGTGGGTGAATGTACTGGGAGGGATCTGCATAGGCGAGTATTAATATCTACTCTCTGTTCGACCACCTTATCCTCGTGACTGGCCACAGGATCTAATCTCAACGATTCAGACCTGGGGCAGAATCAGGCCAGCATTTCACCTTGCTCTACTGTACACGCAATTCGCGTCGATTCCAATCAGGTTTTATCCTGAATTAATAGATTCAGTGTTCAATAATGCTCGGGGTTTTGAAGCTGACACGCATACACTGACAGTTCTCGGAGATATTATTGATATCTCTGGAATCTGTCGAATAAACACTAACACATCACAACTACACGACCTGGCTGCATCTGCGCGGGAGAGATTTCGCCAACTTGGGACCAGTGCCCCTGGCACTAGGTTGGAAGATGCTTTCGTTCTGAACAGACCACCACACACACACCTTTCAGCACACTTACAACACGTGTGCTCCGTGACGTGCTTATGTCCATAAGACCTCCGGAGTATACAGGATACAAAAGATGGCGAACACACCTCGGGGTGAATATGGGCGTGATGGGAGGGATAACTTGCAGAGTAGTCTACAGTTATCCTTCTAGTTACAAAGATGCTGATGTAGCATTCAAATTGCTGCATCACAGTCTTATGCATCCTAATCAGTTGTCACATATTGACCGCCGAGTTCAAAGGATTTGCACAGTTTGTGGTGGTGAAGGCACCCTGTTTCACAGGTTCTTTACTTGCCCGGCTTTGTAAGAGCTAATGGATCTCGTTCGCGATATGTGTCAGTTGATCCACCCGAATTTCAGCATTACTAGAACATCGTTTCTTTGGGGGCCAGAGGTTTGTAGTCGGGTGAATTGTCTGATTAGCTTTGTGTTGACACTGGCCAAATCTACAATTCACTTGTACTACATGAGAGTCGAAGATGGGAATCAGAACACTGACCCACAACACCACGCACACGCACTTAAGCGCCACTTCGTTGACTGATTGAAGAGACGTTTACGTCTTGAATATCTGGCAACGAACGCTGACACATTCAACTGCACATGGTAGCCACTATCGTCGGTGCAGGACAGAGCTCTTGTCTTTCACTGGTGATAGCAGGCCACAGCATTTGCAACACTAGTCCCCGCTTAGGAATCGTTGCACGTGCTGTGGGAAGGACAAGCACTCTGTTATAGATGCTAAGCTGATGATGAGGGCAGTTTGTAGAGGTCTACGATACTACAGGCGGCCGTCGCGGGACTCTATAACGGTACCGGCTAAATTTTTACGTTCGTTCGATTTTTCTTTTTTCTAATTCGGTTTTGGTCTCGGTTCTAAATTACAAAATTTTATGTTGAAATTCGCTCGTTTAGGGAAATTTTTATTAGTTTATTTTGGAAATTTGGAACTCCTTGGAACTACCACTTACCTAATTGTCACAATTGGGACTGGTTTTAAATTTTTCGCAATAATATAGATCTTTTCACAATTCTTGGGCCCATTTTTAGACTCTTTTGAGAATTTTGTTTGAATTTGTTTTACTTTTTGTGTCATTTTGTTTTAGTTTTGTGTCATTTGTTTAGTTTAATTGTTTTACTTGTCCCTATTGACTTTTATAACTTTGTTTTAGCTAGTGCCTTTTTTACCCTTTGTAGAGCCTTTTACCGCCTATTTCTAAGGAGTTTTAAAAAGATCCAGATTTTTTGAGTTGCTGGGCTGCGAGTGCACCTTTGGTTTTCAATACTGAGACAGATATCGAGCTCTGACCAAGGGCCGGCGTGACTTCGAGCATGTGTCTCTACCTCGCCATGCACAGATCAAGTTTAACAAAGCCTTAGTGTCGTCTTCTTCATTCCTTCTACAATCCGTGGTGGCTGACTAAAAATCTATAAGGTCACGATCCTTGTTTAAGCTGTCTCTGCCTTAAATGAGCAGATGACTTCTAACTAACTCCTTCTGAGTTAGCCTTCGTTAGAAGGCTTTAATTTCACTATCTCTTCTTCATTTCTTCTACAATCCGTGGTGGCTGAGGAGAAATTTATAAGGTTATGATTTTTGTTTAACCTGTCTCTGCCTGAAATGAGTAGAAGGTTTCTAACTAACTCCTTCTGAGTTAGCGTTCGTGAGAATGTTTTAATTTTCCTGGCTCTTCTTCATTCCTTCTACAATCCGTGGTGGCTGAGTAAAAATTTATATGGAGACCATCCTTGTTTAACCTGTCTCTGCCTTAAACGAACAGATGATTTCTAACTAACTCAATCTGAGCTAGCCTTCGTTAGAAGGTTTTAATTTCCCTATCTCTTCTTCATTCCTTCTACAATCCGTGGTGGTTGAGTAAAAATTTATAAGGACACGATCCTCGTTTAACCTGTCTCTGCCTTAAATGGGCAGAAGATTTCTAACTAACTCCTTCTGAGTTAGCTGTAGAGCGCATCACCACACACACACACCATTAGATTAAATTAAGCAAATCATACAAGACACCCATAAGGTGATTCACTGCAGTACATGCAGAAAGAATAAAACAAAAAAGAACATTGATCAGGCAAAACACCCATAAGGTGATTCACAGCATTCTTTTGTATATGCAGAATGCCATACAAAATGTGAAAATAAAACAAAAGCTATATCCACCTGTTTATGGACAAGCGAAGTGTATTAAGCACATACGAGTGTCATGTATCAATGAATACACGACGGCAAAGCTTTACGCTATGCCTTTGCTTTGCAATAAGAAAAGCAAAAAACCAACAGCATATGGTACGATAGAGTAAATAATCAATGAAAAGCATTACATTGTAGCTTTCTTTGTTTACTTCTACCTGGCTGAAACTTTGGGTTATGCCCGCTGTGCATTATTTGCATGCACAGCACTTAGATCAATAATTGAATATAGCAATGGCTGAAGGTGTGTGATTGGTTGAAATTATAGAAATAAGTAATGTCAGCACTTTTCATAATGTATAAATTCAGTGTAATTGCATGAAATAAATCAGAGTTTTTATCAAACTCTACGGGTGTGTATCTATTCTAGATCCTAACTGCGAGCTCCCTAGCTCCAACATGGCTACACCTAAAGGTAACTGGGCTCTCTAGCTCTACCTTTCTTTTTTATTTATCTGGCTATTCTAACAGTGAGCCCTATAGCTCCAACTTGGAATAGTCGCTTGGCTAACCGAGAGCTTCATAGCTCCTATCTGTCAAGCACACTGTTTCACAGCGCCTTAGGAAGCACTTGGACAGTAAAATAAGAAGACTTTAACATTTCTTTATATTCATTGTCAGGTTTGAACAATAAAGGAATAAGTTTTCTACATGGCGACCCTGCGGCCCACGAACCGGCAAACAAAAATCATATAGAAGTTGACACGGTGATGAACCAGTGGAAGCAATTAAAAAAATCTATTATAGAAGCTTTAGCAGCAGACCCCACCTGCGGACCAAAACCCATCAGCATTGAGGAATATGGGAGAAGGAATAACCTTCTGCCACGGCAAAAACAACACGAAGTGGAAATACCAGCGCCAGCCAAACGTAGGAATAGAGCTGGACAAGAAGCGAAAATTAATTAGAGCCGAGCTAAAAGAGTACAAGCGATTACTGGCGATATCCACAGGAGTGCATAAAATCGAATTTGAAAAAAAAATTAAAGAGCTAAAAATAAAAAGAAACAATTACAAAAAAATAAAAATAGGAATAAAAAAAAAATAATTATAAAACAAACAAAAATATTCTAATGTAATAAATAATTTTTTGTATATCGTAAAATATTTTTAAAAAAAAAAAAAAATAAAAAAATTCACTCTTCACTACATATTTCTCTTTTCGATTTGGTTCAGTTTCTCATTGCAATCACTATTGCAACTAATTTAAATTTCAAAATGGGTAAAAAGGCTTCAAAGCAAACGGCTGAAGAAGTTATAATAAATAACAATGCGGGTTCTACTAGCAACAATATAGCTCAAAATAATAGAAATCTTTCTGATCTGGAATTAATACTAATTGTATTGGGAATCGTTGTCATGACTGCATGGATGTTATGGAGATTAAAGCAACTACTCCAGAGACATATACGAAAGCAAATAACTGCAAACTGCAAACTCCAAGATTCAAATAATGAGCATTAAAGGATTAGTGTCTCAAATAAAAAATATAATCGAGAATTTCAAGAAAACCCCAAATAGGAAATATACTTCGGCACACACGGACAAAAACAACCGAAGTAGAAGAGATAAAAGATTGCTTTATTACCAAGTATAAAGAATTGTCAAACATAAGCAATGATCTAGCCGTCAAAGAGAAAGAAAATTTTGACCAACTATACAAGACTGTAACTGAAATTTTGCGAAAAAAAGCTAGCGATAGTCTAGACGAAATCATGGACAAATTTGATATATCTACGGCGATAAAAGTCATACCGGAATTCACCGGAGAGTACAAAAATTTAGATAATTTTCTAAATCTAGTACAATTTCTGCATGACGATCTAGCGGAAGAAACACAAAAGAAGAAATTGATTAACTTTGTTTTAAAAACACGTCTATCATCCACAGTATGGAACAAGTTATGTATTCTTGCAATTCCTACTGACTTCACGACATTACAAAAGAACTTACGTGAAATCTTTAAACCAAAGAAAACGCCGCTTAGTATACACTCAGAATTATCACGAGTGACACAATCCAATAAAAACGTCAATGATTTTGCAACAAAAATCGAAAGTCTAGTTGCTCAACTAAACACCTTACAAGTAACTGAGCAAGGTGAAACCAATAGACCACTGATCGTAAAACTGAATGATCAATTAGCTTTGAATGCATTTAAAAATGGTTTGAACGAACCACTCAAAACAACAGTCTTCGCATCAAGGCCCAAAACTCTAGTTGAAGCAATACAAATCGCATCGGAAATAGAAATACCGAACAAAGAGGCAAATGTATTTTATTATAATAAATACAATGCCAAAAGAAATTTCAACAAACAAACCTATGTTCGCAATAAATATCATCAGGATACAGCTAGGAGTAACCACCAAAAGGGTTACCTAAAAAATACAAAAGATCCTAGGAAATCGTATCAGTATCCCAGATCACAAAATGGTAATAGACAATCAACAAATGCAATGAGCATAGAAGGCCAATGCACAGAAGAATAAATATAACCCAGTCGGGAAACGAGCAAAACCCCGAAGTGGATTGCTCGGGGGAAATAAATTAAATAAGCACATAAAAATTTATAAGCTAATAACCATTTCACAAATTACATAACATTATACACAAATGTATCAATCGGCAAGAAAACATTCCTAATAGATACAGGAGCCGATATTTCCATATTAAAA
This sequence comes from Dioctria linearis, assembly GCA_963930735.1. Classification (NCBI taxonomy): domain Eukaryota; kingdom Metazoa; phylum Arthropoda; class Insecta; order Diptera; family Asilidae; genus Dioctria; species Dioctria linearis. The sequence continues at coordinate 149,500,130 of OZ005740.1, read as the reverse complement.
ATAGGTGCATTGAAAGAAATACAAGGAATTCTAAAGCATAAGAAATGCAAAATAACAGGTATCACCCAATCAGAAACATATTCTCTAGGCACATTGCCAGCCTTAATAAGAATAGAAGACCGAGAAATTCCGCAAGAATTTCACATCGTTCATGAAAGCTTTCCAATTCTAACCAATGGAATTTTAGGAAGAGATTTTCTGGTAAACAATTTATGCAAAATTGATTACGACAATTTCACTATTTTAATCTTCTTTGAAGATATCAATTACATATTGCCCATGTATACACAATTACCTGATTCAAAGCAAATAAGAATCCCACCTAGAACTGAAATAATACAAGCAATAAATGCTAACATTAAAGAAGATAGCATAGTTCTAAATGAACAAATACAGGAAGGAATTTTCATAGCAAATTCCATTATCCCTGCCAAAGGCATCGCGCACATAAAAATTCTGAACGCATTAGATAGAGAAATAACATTAGATAATTTTGAACCAAAATTAAAGCCACTCCAAAGTTATCATATAATAAAAGCTAATCTCAAGCATTACAACAAAGAAAGATTCAGTAATCTTCTCAAAGAGTTAAGTATACAGAATTTGGATCAATATGCAACCAATTCCATACTTAACATCTGCAAAGACTTCTCAGACATTTTTTATTTATCTGGCGATAAATTAACAGTAAATAATTTTTACACCCAAAAAATATCCACAATAGACAAAAATCCAGTTTACATTAAAAATTATAGACTGCCTCAAACCCAAATAGAGGAAATAAACAGTCAAGTTGAAAAACTTCTTAATGAAGACATAATAGAACCATCTATTAGTCCATATAATTCTCCACTGCTAATTGTTCCAAAAAAAGCAGAGAATGATATAAAAAAATGGCGTCTTGTAGTTGACTTTAGACAGTTAAATAAGAAAATTGTAGACGACAAATTTCCTTTAACAAGACTAGAAGATGTACTTGATAAACTTGGAAGAGCTAAATACTTTTCCACACTAGATCTCACAAGTTCTTTCCACCAAATATAACTAGACAAAAAATCTAGGCCATTAACGGCATTTTCAAAAAACAAAGGGCACTATCAATTCAAAAGACTGCCTTTTGGATTAAAAATTTCAACTAATAGTTTTCAACGAATGCTCTCAATAGCTTTGTCTGGATTAGACTCTGAAGCATTCTTGTACGTGGATGACAATATAATTTCTGGATGTAGTTTAAAACATCACAATCAAAATTTAGTAAAAACCTTTAATAAACTCAGAAGATGTAACTTAAAATTAAATCCACAAAAATGTAAATTTTTGCAAACCGAAGTAACATACTTAGGTCATTTAATAACAAAAGAAGGCATTAGGACAGATCCAAATAAATTCCATACAATATTGAATTATCCTGTACCTGAAAACGCAGATGATGCAAGAAGATTCATAGCTTTCTGTAATTACTACAGAAGATTTATTTTCAATTTTGCTCATATAGCAAGACCCATAAACTCTCTATCAAAGAAAAATACACCATTTGTTTGGACAAATGAATGCCAAGAATCGTTTACAAAATTGAACTCTAAACTAATCAATGCCCCAATTCTAAAATATCCAAATTTCGATGAACAATTCATCATAACAACAGATGCTTCTCAATTCGCACTTGGAGCAGTATTATCTCAAGGCGAAATTGGATCAGATCTACCAGTTTCATATGCTAGTAGAACGCTAACTAAGCATGAGCTCAATAAACCAATTATTGAAAAGGAGCTCTTAGGCATCCACTGGGCAATTAACTATTTTCGCCCGTACATATATGGTAGAAAATTTATAGTGGTTACAGACCACAGACCTTTAGTGAGTCTCTTCACACATAAAAATCCATCTTCTAAATTGACAAGAATTAGGCTAGACCTAACCGATTACAATTTTGAAATCGTTTATAAGCAAGGCAAAATGAATACCAATGCCGATGCTCTATCACGGATAAAAATAGATTCTGATATCTTGAAGGCAATGATACCAACTTCAAATATAAAAGTAGCAACATGGGCAATGACCCATAAAACAAATGAAAATAAAAATAAAACCCAAGATAAAACCCCTAATAACGTAAAGACTGATCACCTTTATGCATGGGAATGTATATCCATAAATGAAATAAGAAGTGTTAAAAAATTAAAATTTGAGCTCAAGATAAACAATAATAACAAAGCGCTAAGAAAAAGAAATAAAGAAAATAGTTTGCCACATATGATAATACATAAAAAGGGAGTATTAATCGAATTCAGCAATAATCCACATCATGACTTAGGTTTGATCCTGGAGACACTGATTTACGAAATGAGAAAATTGAATATAGAGTCACTATCGTTAGCGAAAGATGACATAATATTTCATTATATAAGCGTCGACGAATTTAAAAAATTATTTAATAAGCTGCAGCACAATATAAATAATAAAAATAGGCAAACAACACTAAAAATAATCATATACAAACCTCCCAAAAGAATTGAAGACATTTCAATGAAAACTCAAATAATTGAAGAATTTCATAACGCACCACATGGCGGACACTCAGGTGTCAAAAGAACAATAAATAAAATCAAGCAAAGATATATATGGAAAAACTTAAATAAAATGGTTAAACAATATATAAATAAATGCGAAAAATGCGCAAAGAATAAAATATTGAAGCACACTAAAGAAAAAATGGTAATAACAGATACACCATCAACAAGTTTTGAGGTGATATCCATAGATACTGTCGGACCATTAAAAGTATCCAATGAATTCAGATACATATTGACGATACAGTGTGACTTAACGAAATATATCAAAGCCATTCCAATGGAAACGAAAGTAGCAATAAGTGTAGCAAAAGCACTAGTTAAGGAATGCATATTCAGACGCGGTAACTTCAAGACAATAAAAACCGATATGGGAACAGAATTTGTTAATGAACTTTTTTCAAGCATATGTAAGTATTTGAAAAAAAATCACACCACATCTACACCATACCATCACCAAACTTTAGGCTCAATAGAGAGAAACCACAGAACGTTGAACGAATACCTTTTATCATTCACGAAAGACTATAATTGGGATGAATGGATCCAGTATTATACATTCTGTTATAATACAACACCTCATTCAGACACAGGTTATTCTCCATTTGAGCTAGTTTACGGAAAACTTGCCAGTTTATCCAATGGTGTAGATCTTACTGACAAAAGTCCCATATACAATTACGACAATTACTGTGAAGAATTAAAATTTCGTTTAAAACAAGCGCACGAAAAAGCCAAAAATCTGCTAAATATAGCTAAAAGAAAGCGAAAAGAAAAATATGATAGCAATTTAAATACAATAAATTTAAAAATAGGCGATTATGTATTATTGAAAAAGGAAGATAAAAAAAAAACGTGAAAGTCCGTACAAAGGACCATACTTAATAAAAAACATAAATGATGTTAATGTAGACATAAAAATAGATAAGAAAATAAAGACAGTACATAAAAATAGGCTAAAAAGAATAGAATAACACTATAAATACACTAAAATAAAACAGATTTGTAATTATATATATAAATAATACAAATAATTAAATTTACTGACAATAGGATTAATATGTAGAACATAAAACAACTTAGGTATGTACAAATAAGTTAGATAAGATAGATAAAATTAAGAAAACTAAATAAATAATTGTAAATAATACAGCAATATATATACAATTGTACATAAAATAGAAATAGATAAGATAACCCTACATACTAACCCTAGTGATATAGAATGAATGTAAATGCTGAGATTACTCATTACAACAAAAAAAAATGTCTTTCTACTTAAACAAAATTTTTTTTTTCATTAACGGATAGGATGTAGAGCGCATCACCACACACACACCATTAAATTAAATTAAGCAAATCATACAAGACACCCATAAGGTGATTCACTGCAGTACATGCAGAAAGAATAAAACAAAAAAGAACATTGATCAGGCAAAACACCCATTAGGTGATTCACAGCATTCATTTGTATATGCAGAATGCCATACAAAATGTGAAAATAAAACAAAAGCTATGTCCACCTGCTTATGGACAAGCGAAGTGCATTAAGCACATATGAGTGTCATGTATCAATGAATACACGACGGCAAAGCTTTACGCTATGCCTTTGCTTTGCAATAAGAAAAGCAAAAAACCAACAGCATATGGTACGATAGAGTAAATAATCAATGAAAAGCATTACATTGTAGCTTTCTTTGTTTACTTCTACCTGGCTGAAACTTTGGGTTATGCCCGCTGTGCATTATTTGCATGCACAGCAATTATGATCAATAATTGAATATAGCAATGGCTGAAGGTGTGTGATTGGTTGATATTATAGAAATAAGTAATGTCAGCACTTTTCATAATGTATAAATTCAGTGTAATTGTATGAAATAAATCAGAGTTTTTATCAAACTCCACGGGTGTGTATCTAATCTAGATCCTAACTGCGAGCTCCCTAACTCCAACATGGCTACACCTAAGGGTAACTGGGCTCTCTAGCTCTACCTTTCTTTTTATTTATCTGGCTATCCTAACAGTGAGCCCTATAGCTCCCACTTGGAATAGTCGCTTGGCTAACCGAGAGCTTCATAGCTCCTATCTGTCAAGCACACTGTTTCACAGCGCCTTAGGAAGCACTTGGACAGTAAAATAAGAAAACTTTAACATTTCTTTATATTCATTGTCAGGTTTGAACAATAAAGGAATAAGTTTTCTACATAGCCTTCGTGAGAAGGTTTTAATTTCCCTGTCTCTTCTTCATTCCTTCTACAATCCGTGGAGGCTTTAATTTCCCTGTCTCTTCTTCATTCCTTCTACAATCCGTGGTGGCTGAGTAGAAATTTATAAGGAGACGATCCTTGTTTAACCCGTCACTGCCTTAAACGAACAGATGATTTCTAACTAACTCATTCTGAGCTAGCCTTCGTTAGAAGGTTTTAATTTCCCTATCTCTTCTTCATTCCTTCTACAATCCGTGGTGGCTGAGTAAAAATTTATAAGGACACGATCCTTGTTTAAGCTTTCTCTGCCTGAAATGATCAGATGATGTGTAACTAACTCCTTCTGAGTTTGACTTCGTCAGAAGGTTTTAATTTCTCTATCTCTTCTTCATTCCCTCTACAATCCGTGGTGGCTGAGTAAAAATTTATAAGGGCACGATCCTTGTTTAACCTTGTACGGAACTACAAGCTTATGATGGGGGGGGGGGGGTAGTGTAACAGGATGACTTACCCCGCCTCTGTTAAGCACTAGCATCAACCACAGCCCTAGCAGTCAGCTCCCGTAAATTGTGGCCAACTATCATTCGGAGGGTTATTGTCAGGAGCAAATCCAGAGAATAATTCAGTCTCTCGATATAGGGCAGTATTCCTAAAAATTGTTAAATTGGGTCGCCTTCTTACAGTGGGAGCTTTTCCAGCGCAATACCCGCTGACTATTCGCTGCAGCACATCTACAAGATGCTCGTGGTAGTCAATGCTTTCACTTTCTAAAATTATGCTTTCAAGGTATTCGTCCATTTCAGGATGAGTGGAATAATTGCTCATGCACAACACTTTTAAAAATGAGTGTTTAGAAGTTAATCATTTCTTGAACGATGAGACCAACATTTTAATGAGTAGAAAACTTGAAAATGTTGACATTTAAATTATGCAAGAAGTATTTCGTAAGAGCTCAGATATGCCTTCACTCAAGATAAAAGAAAACTGTGTAATTACTCTCATCTTGAAAAGTAAAACAGACGAGACAGATGAAACGACATACAATCTGACAGCTTCTCTGTCAGAAGATAGACCTCGAATCATAGCAGAACCATAAACCTAAAATAAAGAGTCGTTAGAATTAAAATGGAAACAGTGGAAATAGTTCAAACATGTACGGATAGAGGTCAGCCCAAGCTAAAATTGTGAAAGAAGAGATGAAGAATGAGGAATAGTTTAAATCACGTAGGCCCGCCAAAAAATGAGGTTAGAGATAGAAGAAGGATGAAAGTCTTGATCTGCTCTGCAGCATTCTGTAAAACCAAAGTTGGGATTTTTTTTGGAAAATAAAACGTGGAATTGAAATTTATTCAGAGTCCGAGTTGTTTTTATTTGTTTGTTTGTTCCTCTCATTGATTCAAAAAAGAACATTTCCACCTAGGATCCGATATAAAGAAGCCGGAGATTTTCTGATAAAGGAGCCTGAGTCCGGCGTCGTATTACAGTGGAAGTATCCAACCGAAGGAGGTTTTGTTAGTGAGTAATCTTTGTACCATAGACTTCTTTCCGTTAAGAATGTATTATGCAACGGTAATCTATATAACTGTAGCTTGCTACTGTTATGTGAATTGATGCTTACTGTATTTGCGTGAACTGAAGAATCTAACAAATGAATTATATTAAATCGAATGTTTCTATTTCCTCGATGGGACCATCAACAAATTTTTACGCGACTTATGATTCCTGGATGGAACCACCAAATAATGATTACGCAAGTAGCTTGGTTCCTGTAGCATCAGAAAACATTTTAATATGCAGTAATTAGTTCCTGGAACTATATAAAAAAACACCGATGTGGGGAAAGGTTACACCAAACGCCTGTATACTAGGCTGATGTAAAATTTCCTTGTTATTTAATAATACTGCAATTTCAGCACGTGTGTAACGGAACAGTTGCTGTGGAACCGTTCACAAGCCACATGTGATGATGTTATCTTTGGTGGATTATGTTAGTGTAGCGGTATATTAAAATCAGAACGAGCATAAATAGATTTACATTTCGATTTAATAAAAACTTCATGTGCAGGTTAGCTTAAGCACTCTAATTCACAGCAAAGAACTTATATACAATAAATCTAAAAAATTCTTCAAAATTATGATCTTAATGCTATTTACAATTGACAATTTTCAGCAAACAAAGGATAACCGCAGGTATATTCCAGACCCGATTTGGGAAGAATAGGCATAACTGTCTTGAATTTATCCTGTACAAGGCACTTTAATTTAAGAGTAAATTGTTATAAAAAAAAAATTATTAAATATCAAAATAAAAATAATTCACTCTATTAATGAAGGAACAAACAAATATTCTTTAACCACAATAATGTCACTAAATATGTCTGAAAAATTTTCACTTTCACCGACAAGACAATCGCATGTTAGCTTATGCTTCCCGTAGGCAGATTATAAGCTGATTTGCAAGAGTTTTACAAGTGAGAACCCAAAAAAAAAAAAAAAACTAAGAATTTGACCAAATATACACCATGAACTGAACTGCTTGAACTCGAAAATTTTAAGAGGATGATCCATCCAAATGCTCGGCCTTATATAGGGTCTGAACCGCCACTTTTGTGTGTTGAACCCGCAATTATAATGCAACATTCTTATAATGTATTATTTTTAATCATGTATAAATTATCTCATTCGATGAGGAATATTGACATCTATCTTTTTTCGTCAAAAGATCTCCATCAGAAGTTAACTTCACTGAATGAAAATTAAAATTCCAAATTGTGCTATAACATGGCGCAATTAAATTCTTGTCATACATGTTGAGAAAATTCGATGTGGAACTTATTTTTATGCATCTCACTTTTACTTGCTATCTCTTTCCTTCTCATTAGTCATATGAGAAATCATAAATTAGTAAATTTCGCTGAGATACTTTAGCTCTTTTTTAATACCTCCATCAGATTCCTCGGTAAAAAATACCCCAAATTCATGTGCCATATCTTGTTAATACATGAAATTTGACAGTTGAGCGATATTTATACAATTGTTTTGACTGTTCGCGATCGCGACTTTTTCCGTTCGTTTTTTGTGGAAAGTGAACTGCTAATGCAAAGGTAAGTAATTTAAATTGTATTTTGTGCATTGATTAGCGTTTGTGTGTGTTTAGTTTATAAGAACATTCGTTTGTTTACGATATTTGCTATTCTAACCTGTCTTCAGGTGAGATTTTCATTTGTTGTTTTTCGCGGAAAAAACCCCGCGGGAAGTTGGTCTTTTGTAAAAAATATTATCAATAACTCATAGTATTCGGTTTTATTGAATTATTGCATTTCATATTCTCTTAAAAACTTGATTTTTGAGTAAATTGTTTTCCCTTGTGACAAATGTCAAAGGTGAAAGTTTATGTGCAATTTTCCTCGAAATTGTTCGCGGGAAAATGTTTTGTTACAATTAATATGTTCTATAACTCTCTTTCCATAGTTGGTGTAAATTTCAATTGAGAGACATTGAAATTTACCTAATTTTGACATAATTTCAATTTCCCACAGTGTTGATGTCGTTTTGTATATATGTATTATGTTTACATTTGCATGGGGAAGTCATGAAAAACTTATGCTTTTCTGTGTAGATTTGTTGATTTTCTTAATATATAAGTAGTTCATTGTTTACTTAATTTAATTAATACATTTTCTTTTCATTTCGGATAATTTCATGGGTGTATGTACGTACATTGTACCTGTATTTTCGTGGGAGGAATATGTGCCAGTCGATTTCCCTGGCTTGTACTTAAGTTAAGAACTTTAAATTTGTGTGATTTTCTCTAATTGTTTTTTCTTTTTTTTTTTAGCTTCAATCATCGCTGAACACTTACTTTTGGCTTGTTGTGGTGTGGCTAATCCAATTTGCCCTTTTGTCATTAAACACTTATTCCTTTTTTTCAAATTTATTGAATAACTTCGTGGTTCTTTCCTTGATATAACACAAACTAGATTTCCTTATCTTTTTTTATTAGATTTTATTAGATTATGATTAATCTCACATAACTTCGTTGTGCTTTTATTGAAATAACACATACTAGATTTCCTTAATTTTTTTCTTATTTGAACTACCTTAGTTAATTTTTAACCGCAAAACGACTTTATAAGATTATGATTAATGTCGCATAACTTTGTGGTTTTTCCTTGAAATAACACAAATTAGATTTCCTTATTTTTTCCTTAATTCGACTTAATTAATTTTTAGCCCCCAAAACGATTTTATAACTCTTCTCGACTATTCAAAAACCAAAAACCAACTCAACTTTTGTCACCTTCATCGTGATCAAGAGCGTTGTTCAGGGTAGAAAATGCTTAATTACATTTTCTTACCTTGAGAAAATTTTACGATTAATTCTGGACTTGTTCAATCTTGTCCAGAATTATTCGCGTTGGACGGTGGCTTCGAAAAATTTAATCTTACACTTTAAAAAACATCAGCCACCGTCCCGTCGCTTGAAATCGCGGCGCGCATATACATGCAATGTATTTATGCGGCGCGCATTTCTTATCGTGGGAGCTTTTATCGTAATATGTATGTACTTATGCATATACATATCGTGGTTTTCGCGGCAAATCGTACTGAAGGTACGATTTGCATTTTGCCTTATTTTTTAATTTTATTAATTCCACTGAAAAATTTTGCTGAAGGCAAAAATTGTCGTGGTTGGTAATCGCTTCTGTTAAAACGACTTGTTTGAAAACTGACACTTTTGTTTTTCCCAAGTCGTTTTATGGGAAAAATTTTACAAGCTGTGTGGAATGTGAAGAAATTTGCTGATGCGATTTTCTTCACCTTTTTGGGTGATAAGCTAATCATGTTTTGTGCATGATTAGTTTATTGAAATGTAGTGATTTATGATTTTCTTTCCTTTCTTTTTTTTAAATACCCAATTTTAGGTTTTTCAGGTTTACAGGTTTATGACATAATATGACTATCGCCGAAGAACGATAACCTAAGAAATCCTGCTGAAACGTGTATCCGTAGGATACATACCTCATCACTATCGCCGAAGAACGATATCCCAAGAAAACTTGTTATAACGTGTATCCGTAGGACTCATACCTCATCCCTTTCGCCGAAGAACGGGAACTTAATATCTCAAGTCTGACCATCAACAATTACAACTACCAAAACTTCAGGTAAGTTTATTTTGTGGTGAACAATAACCTTTTTTTGGTTCTAACTACTGTTTTTGTTTCGTTTTTAGGTGCTACCCTGGCTTTGTCTGGAGTAGTCGGCTGGTGTGCCTGTTTGGTGTGTAGGACCCACCCGAGCTACATGCTACATGGGGATGACGTGATCGCTTGGGCCAGCAATCCACCTGTGTTTGACTGGGATATTTCAGGTGAAGCGTCCAGCTCGGTTTCGAGTGTGGAGAACTGGGACGTGTCGTCTGCCAAGGAGGATTGGGATCTTCCAGGTGAGGAGCCCGGCACTGGCCGATTTGGCGGGGATCTTCAAGCTGCGGCGCCTGGACTCGTTCATGAGGAGGACTGGGACGCTCCCCCGCCTTAAGAGGGCTAAGCTGAGTAATTTCCCCTTTCATTTGAAATTCCTTTTTTTTTAATTTTCTTTTCTTTTGCAGCAATCACGGACGGCCCGATTCGTTTGTCCTGACGGCTCCCCGCGGCAAAAGGATTTTTTTTCTAAAATTTAATTTATTTTTATAAGTCATTTTTCTTTTCTAAACTTTGTATGTTTTGTCTTAGTTTTGTTTTATTAAAAAAAATTCTTTTCTAAATTCTATCTCTATTGTTTTTCTGTGCTGTTGTCCCTATTTCTATTGTTCTTTTTCAGGTAGCTACTTATGTATGCACTGGCAAGAACGATTCTTGGGGTTTTTCGTAGGGAATTGAGGTTTTTTTTTTGTATAGCGGTTTCGGTGCTGAGATTGTAGTTTTCTATGTTTTTTGTCTTTAGAGAGAGTTGAGTATTTGGTTGGAGGTTTCGGTATTGTTAGGTGTTGGCTAATTTTTGTTTTCCTTTTTGCCCCTTTTTTTTATTACCCTAGATTTAAATTAATTTCTAATTTTCTGAAAGGGTTCAATACTTATAATGGTATAAAATCATACTGAACGAACTTACATGAGCGGGGGTTTTTATAATTTTTGTGTTAGGCGGTTGCTTGCAGTTTTATCCTGTGCTATCCCTGGCCTTATTATAAAAGAAAAATCTTCCCAATTGCTGTCTTTGTCCTACTAAATAGGTAAATACTTAACTAACCAATTTTGTAGCGTTCATAGATGTTTTAACTTAATTTCTAAAAGTATAATAGCGTTTACTATCTTATCTTATTTACCTATTACTTTACTATTCACTAGGTCTAATTGTTATATTTTCGATTTATTGTTTACTCGGTAGGAATTGGTTCCTTTGTCTTACTTCCTATAGGCCAGTGTAGTGCATGTAGAGAAGGCTGTACTGGTGGCAGAAGAAAAGGGAAAGACAAAAATGGGTATTGCCGTGTTTGAATTATACTAATTGTATAGATCTCGCTCTGGGGAGACTTTGAACACGTTTTAATGTTGCTTGGGGTTCGGAGTAAACCGGTTCTATGAGGGTGTTGTCAGCTGTGGGCTGTTGTCTACGTGTAGCAACCCATGACATGAATGCCGGTACGATAGATTTTGCTATTGCCACCACTGATGCAACTAGCAACAAGAGTCCTGTCATTGATTGGGATGTAATAGAGAGTATTTGAGGAATCTGTACTTTTGAATGTGAATGTTGCTCACTTTGTTACGAATTTTCTCTAGAAATTTTGTATCTATGTGGATACGTTGGTTCGTATCATCTCCGAGGAGTAATGTTGGTTGCGTCTGAAAGGTTTTAGGAGCGGATACTTTAGTTACATATTCTACCAACACATTCTGAGTTTCGTTTGTGCCTGGGAATTAGGTTGGTTGGAAAATTTTTAGCGGATGCAAATTTATTGCTTCGTAATACAAAGTGTGAGGCCCTATTTGCAAGAACATGGTCCGTTGACTGTCATGATTCCTTGCCGCGGGGCGATGAGTGAGTAACTTTTGTGTACAGGTTATTTGTACTATTGTGGTTCCGGTTAAGGAGTACAGCCACCAATTTGGTTTATTGAGCTTAATTATTGTGTCCCTTGGGGGAATTTGAACCCTCAGACTACACTGTGCGTTTGATGGTACATTCATCTGATTTAGTACCTGAATGTACTGTGAACTATTGGATATAAATTAAACTTGATCGATTGCTGTCTGATAATCAATTCAATTTTTATTAATTCGATTCGCTTATTTATACAATAATTAATATACATATATACATATGATGACAATAAATGATAAACCAATATAACAAAAATTTATGTCAATGAAACACAAATCACAAGATCAGCATAAATTTACTTCGTGGGCAATGTCACCGACCGTAATTTCACTTGTACTTCCATGCAATTGCTGACATAGACCTTTGGTGAATGTAAGAATTGCATAGCTAAGTGAAGGTAGAAATTATATTAAAAAATGAAATTACGGTCGTTGACGTATTGAGCTTGTTCTGTAATAAGTTATGACAAACTATGGATTTTATATCTCTACAATCTCCCACCTCGCATTATGAAATCGGGGTACCTCCAAGATGATACCAAGTTGCTCTTGTGACCTGGACCCTGCTCGTCTTGGGGTTGGCTGAGGTAGGTTTAGTTGTGGCATCATGTTTTTTCGTCGCTTTTGCCACAAGAAATAGGACGCCACACTGATGATTATGATAGCTGCATACATACATACATAATGATGTATGTGTTGACGGCGAAGGTGAGGAATTCCCGCGATATATTGTTGTTGGGTTTTAATTGCCTTATAGAGCTCTTCAATATTATCAGCCTTGATCTCTTTAATTAGCAAGGGAATGGAAGTATTGGTAGTATTTTGACTTGCTATATATTCGCCAATGTGAGTAGGGATAATTTCTTGCTCCGGTATAAATGAGGAGTTCAAGGTTCCTGGTTGTTGATTGCTTGCACTTATGAATAATGTTGGATGCTTTATCATACAGGTAGGCTGTATTTGCATAGTCCCACTTTCTTCAAGGACTATAGGGTGGATCGTTATTCCACATATGATACCGAAATGAGTTACTGCATCTATTATATAGATCCGGGTACTTGGTGTGTGTAGCTTATACCACATTTTCTTCAATGGTATACTTCGTAATTTACAGAAGGATGACAATTTTCCCTGGTGGTTAAGCAGTTCTATCTCACATCTGCTTTGATTCGATTGCGTACTGTATATAGGGTGTTTAAATTGCAAATTAATTGGGCCTCTGATAATTGTATGCATTCCTTGATATCTTCCCCCTTTAATAGTGTAAAGTGGTCCTTATGGATGTTTTCAGCCAGGTATTGTGTTGAAGGTTGAATGTGGATGAACTGATCTGCATGTTTCACAGGTATAGGCGTAAGTTTGAATAGCCGATATATTTCTGCATTGAGCAATGGAATTCGAACGTCAAATAATACATTTCTTTGCGTGATGCGCATCTTAACATGCATTGAATTATATATTGGCAGCGATGATTTCGAAGTTTCATCTCCTGGTACTCTAAGATGTTTTGGTAAGTGCTCTTTAATTATGCTTAGTTGTTCGCGAAGCTGAATGGGTGTGAGCAGTAGTGTGCTGAGCCTTCCGTGTTTTGTGTCGGTTACTACAGCTAATAAGCTCCTTTGCATATGTTGGAAGTTTATCAGATTTAGGGTTACTAGTAATACTGCCGACGTAAAGGCTTGCGTAGTTTTTAAGACTTCGTCGCAGTTGTCCCTATATGATGTTCCAAGATAGTGATTTGATTATTTAACGCCTCACTATTCTTCTTTATGACATTAATTGTGTGTTCAGCAATGGATGTTTGATTCATTAGCAGCTCTTTCAATAGGTCTTCATTTTCCTTCCTGTTCTGAATTTGCTCTTCGTATCTTTCTGCAAACCCTTGATGAAGGATACCAAATAAACTGTTTGCGATTGAGCCCACTATTTCAAGTGGAGCCCATTTGATTCTAAATCCTTCATTTTCATTTTATTGTTGTAATATACTATTAATTTGAAAGGATTCAACATACTGATGTTGTAACTGTAAAATTGTTGCGTTACATAGTTCTTTTGGTATTGTTAGATGGGTGTTTCGTTGGCAGATTTCTGTAAGCTTTTACACAGATTTTCTGATCCCTGTAAACTTCTTCCAATATGATGACATAGTAAATGATGATTCGCTTGAATATAGCTGGATTTCTGATACGTCTTCAAAATATATTCCTTCTTGTTCTTAAAACCTGATTATACTATATGGTTTATGAGGTTGCTGGCCTATAACTAATATAGTGAGCAATGCCAATATCATGAAGGTTAGCCATGATTTACTCAGTGAGCTTGAGTTATGAGGTGGAATTGTATTTGGCTGTCGGGTGCGTTTAACATTTTTATTTTCATGTGGTGAGTTTAAGCACCCCGTCTTTTGTTCGAGCTTTGAATGCAATGCGAATTAATTATTTTGCTCTCGGAGACAGGATTTGGAACCGTCTCTATCGTAGTAGTTTCTTCATTTGTTTGATGCAGGAGTCTCTTTGGATCAACCGATTCATTCATGTGATTGTCGATTAGAGGAAGCAGCGACACTTTAGTGACTGGTCGGTTTTTAATTGGTACCAGATTTCCAATTCGTAGATTCGGTTGTCGTTGAGTCCATTTAGGGCGTTGCTGTAGCCTTGAGAGGTATTCGGATGACCAATTTCTCCAGAAATCCTGATACATCCGTCCTACCCGTTGCCACTTATCAAGAGCATTTGGATTATTTTCAAGATGATTTCTTTCAGGTACGGCAAGTAATCAAGAGCCAGTCAAGAAGTGACCTGGAGTAAGCACTTCCAAGCTTCCAGGATCTTCGGATTTTGGGCACCGCGGTCGCGAATTTAAGCACGCTTCAATTTGAGTCATGAGTGTACACATTTCCTCATATGTCAGTCTGCTATCACCGACCACACGGCACATATGATCTTTCATAGCTTTGACACCCGCTTCCCATAAGCCACCAAAATGATAGGAAGCTGGAGGAATAAAGTGTCATTGTGTACCGATTTCTTGTAGTGCATTCTGCACGTCATCTTTATACGACTTTTGTGTGTGTATTTTGCTAAGTATGTTATTAGCGCCAACGAAATTAGTTGCATTATCGCTGTAAATATGAGCGATGTGTCCTGTTCTCGCAACAAATCGTTGGAAGGTAGCTACAAATGCCTGAGATGTGAGGTCAGTTAATATTGCCACATAGCCCTTGTGCGATTTGTTTCCTCTTCCTCCGGCCAGTAAAAGTACGAATGGTCCAGCATAATATGTCCCCGACTGGCTGAAGGGTTCAGTAGAGATCACTCTTGCTTGGGTAACATTCCCATCATTTGTTCGGTCATTTGAGCTTTGTTTCTATGACAGCTTATACATTAATGTATGAACCCTTAAATTGCTTTCAGGCCATTTAATATCCAGAATTTCTGTCTTATGACTTCCAAAGTCAAGGTGTTTCCACCATGTAAGGTAAGTTTATGCATTTTGTCCATCACTAATGTTGTCAGCCGGCTTTTGTAGGGCAGTATAATAGGATGCTTGTGATCGTATGATAGTTCTGCTTGATGTAATCTCCCGCCTACTCGTAATATCCCCTTAGAGTCTATAAACGGTGATAGATGAAGTAATCTGCTCTTCTTATTTAGTGGTTGTTCTATTGAACACTGGGCTATTTCATCTTTAAAGACTTGCTGTTGGATAGTCTTCACTAGTGGTACTAGTGCTTCTTCGATTTCATTTACTGTCAAGTACCCAGAGGTACGGTTCGCCTTCCTTACCTTCATAATTTGCACAAACTTTTTAATGTATGCTGTTACTCTTTGTAATTTTCCTAATGTTGAAAATCTTTCGAGCAACTCTTGATACAAGTTTAGTTCTTGAAGATAATCTTTCTCGTGTTCGGTTTTGGAATCATAACAAGAATGTGCCGTCAACACTTTCTTCTCTAGGTCAGATGTATTATTTGGGTTTGATGGAAACGATATTTCCTTGAAGCTAAGCCAAAAGTTCCATGCCTCCAAAGAGTATGATCTTTAAGCAGCGATGGCGGTATTCCTCTAGAGGCATGTCGGCAGGGTTCTCGGATGATCGCACGTAAAACCATGTATTTCTGTCTGATAATCCATGTGTTTGTGCAACTTGATTCCCCACAAATGTTTGCCAGTTATGCGCATCTTCTCGTATCCATGACAGAACCATCATTGAATCTGTCCAGGCATAGCACTTTAAGTCTTCGATTTCTATACTTCTTCTAGTCTCGTTATCAGTCTAGCGAGTAATGTTGCTCCACATAATTCTAATCTTGGAATTGTCAGCTTTGTTTTCAGTGGGGCTACCTTAGTTTTGGCGGTTATTAAGTTTGTCTGAACATGCGATTTTCGTGTAATTCGCAGATGTATTACTGCACTGTAGCCCTTTTCTGACGCATCTGAAAACCTGTGAAGCTCGCAGCTAGTGTCTTTCCTGTGAACCCAATCCATCGTGGAATCTCAATTTCTTCTAATTTTGGGAGTTCAGACTTTATTTGTAACCATCTAGTTAATAACGTACTTGATAATGGTTCATCCCAGGACGAGTTCTCTAGCCAAATATTCTGTAGAAAAATTTTGATTCACATTACTACCGGCGATAGTAATCCAACAGGATCAAAGATTTTTGCCGCCTCGGAAGCTACATTCCGCTTTTTTGTGGGGTTGTGGTACATGCTTATTGAAACGTGTGTTTTGAAATTGTCGGTTATAGGGTTCCAGTGCACTCCAAGTGCCTTAATAGTATGTTCTTTCTGGAAATCTATAGAGCGAGGGTGATCTCGAAACTCATAGGGTATATTCTTAACAACCTTGAAGTTTTTGCTTGTCCACTTGCGAAGCTTGAAACTTCCGCCCTTTAGCATGTTTATTAACTGCTGACAAGATTCTATTGCTTCATCTACGTTGTCTACATAAGTATCACTCAGTATGATTCTGGATGCGATAGGGTATTGTTTTTCTTCATCTTGCGCGAGTTGCTGCAGTGCTGAGGTTGTGCCGTAAGTAACGGTCGTCAGCTTATATTCCTTGATAGGGTGATTTGGAGACTCTCGCCAAAGAATACATTGATACTGCTGATCTCTCACATCCACCTTTATCTGGCGGGACATTTTGTTCTATATCCGCCGTGAGTACTATTTTATGTTCTCTCCATCTTAATAGAATGTAGATTAGGCTTCCTTGTAGTTGAGGACCGGTCATCATGATATCATTTAGATATCTGGTGTTGTTTCTTTTGTCTGAAGCGCCACAGACTACACGTAATTTGGTTGTTATACTGCTTTGTTTGAAAACCGCATAGTGAGGTAGGTAGTATTTTATCTCACCATTATCTTCGGCTGGAACCATATGACCTAAGCGTTGGTATTCCTTCATAAAATCCTTATACATGGTTTCAAATACTTTGTCTTGGTTAAATTTTCGCTCCATTTGGAACAGTCGGGCAATCGCTAGTTCTCTTGATCTGCTCAAATTGGTTTCTTTAGGATTTTATTTAAATGGAAGGTGAACGATATATCGACCATTCTCGTCCCGTCTGTGCGTTTTTTGGTAGTAACTTTCACAAGCAATGTCTTCTGGTATAGTAATAGTTTCGGCTGCCAGTTCTTCGTATTCCCAAAATCCCTGCAGCTCGCTGGTTATATCTATTTCTGATACCATGCAAATAAGTTTATTCTCGTTGTTGCTGTTACTAATATGGAACGTTGGATCGGCCAAAACCAGGTTTTCGGTATGCGTCCAGTTAGTTGGAATAATTTTATTTGTAGGCAATTTTCTTGTTAGATTTTTTAATACGAGGGCTGTGGTTGTGAGGATATACTGGATTTTGTGAATCCTGGACTGGAGCACCCAAGACCGGAAAATGTGGCTTGAATTTTTCTTCTAGGTAATCATAATTGCTGAACTGCATTCTCACTAATGAACCTTGACCCTTGGTCAAGTAATGCCCTGAGTAGCACAGCATCTCCTGACTTATTGATTACTTTTATGAGAGCGGTTGCCAGTAATACGTCATACCCCTTTGATTTCTTCGTTTGGTGAGCTATCATCTCGAATTGCTTCCTTTCTTGGATAGTTATTACTTTGTTGATAAGATGGTGCCTGCTGGTTTTGATAATGTAAAAGAGTGTGGTGTTTTTTCTGGAATAACTTGCATTTGTACCGGCTTTTACATTGTAGTATATTGTGGCCTTTTACTAGGCAGTTCTGGCAAAGGTTTGGCTTTTTTACAGCTTTTAGTCGTTGTTGTACGCTTAGCTTACTAAATGTTTCGCAATGATATATTCTGTGATTTTCTCCACAGATAGCACAATGCTTTGAAATCATTCTCAGGTATACTTTTGTATTTTTCCCATTTCTTTCGGGTGGTTCTGGTTTCGATGGCTCTACTGCTTCAAGACCTCGGAATCGATTTTCTAGGAATTCAAGAAATTTGCTTAGTTCTTGAACTTCTCTTGGTGTGACCACTGATTGTTCATAAATTGGTGAGTTTCTTTAATCAATTTTGTTATTATTATGTGTATGAGCAATGGATCCCAATTTTTCGTATCTATGCCTAGATTTTATATGCCCTCTAGACATTCAATTGTCACGTCATGTAACTTCTTCAAGCCTTTCGTTGATTCTTTGAACAGTGGAGGTTGTTTTAGAAGTATATTTCATTGCGCAGTCTATTGTTATATCTTTTTTCAAGAATTTCCCAGGCCGTCTCAAAGTTTTCGTTTGTTAATTGTAGATGCTGTATGAGTTCACTTGGGTCACCTATGAGATTGCCTTTGAGAAAGAATAATTTTTGAGCTCCAGACACCTTGTCATCTTTATAGATGAATTCCACGAACTATTTTCTAAATGATTGCCACTTGATATAGTCACCGTTATATGACGGAATATCGACTCTTGGCAACTTTATTTGTGTTCCCTTAGACTCGTTGGTGTTTATCGAATTTTTAGCTTGAGGATTTAATTTATTCAATACTTCTTGTAGTTGAATTGTGGTAGTTTGATAGGTATCCTCAATGCTTGAGAATATATCATTCTCCATATATTCGTGTTTAGTTCTACCCATCGACATGATCTCTCCATTGTTTCGGACAAGGTGCTCCCAATAGTCATTCACCAACTTGATTTTTTGCATACAGTAAGCTGCAGATACCTCTTGTTTAATCTCTTCTTTAATTGAAACTGATGCCTTTTGTAGAGTTTCTATAATGGCATATTGCTTCTTTATTACCTTCAGTTGACCTTGCAATACTTCAGTTATTTTCGCTCCTGACATTAAATTCGCCAAGGAATTTTCCTACATATACCGTGTACAATTTTTCCTCGGTGTCATAAAAATTCTCTTTAAAGTATGGCTGTTCTGAATTAGTTTCTCGGTATAGCTCCAGATCATCATTTCTTTTGTCAAAACTTTCCCATGGCTTGTTTATTTTAAACAAACGGGTTTCAAAATAATCCGTTGTTTTACGTACGTCAGAATCTTTGGTGGAGTTTGTGATAAATTTCTGAAGTTTTACAGCATCTGCCTTGTTTGCTTTAATTAACTGCTCCATAGTAGTATATATTCGTTGAATTTTCGAGTATCTGATGAGGTGATGTTGCTAGATTGAACGGACTTCTTCGCTTCTTCCCAATATTGCTTTAGGTATTAGGACTGGAAAAAATATTTATTATTAGTAAATAAATTGCCTGAGGACATTAAGTTCAACAGGAATTTCTGCGCTGAATAACAATTAACTGCAGACACTAAGTCCTCTACAAATTTTGTACTGCTTTGAAGACACTATGTTCAACACAGCAAGCTCGAAGGACCAATGAATGTACTGTGAACTGATGGATATAAATTAAACTTGGTCGATTGCTGTCTGATAATCAATTCAATTTTTATTAATTCGATTCGCTTATTTATACAATAATTAATATACATATATACAAATGATGACAATAAATGAAAAACAAATATAACAAAAATTTATGTCAATGAAACACAAATCAAAAGATCAGCTTAAATTTACTTAGTAGGCAATGTCACCGACCGTAATTTCACTTGTACTTCCATGCAATTGGATTGGAATTGCAAGATGGATCGGGGATTGCGTGATTTGGGCACTGCTTCCATAATAACACTGGTACGCCTGTTAATATTTTCCATTAGTGCGTGTACATGTTTTGTATGCAGCGTACATAGGTCCTGTATAGATCAAAGGTCTATGTGCAAGTTCGGTGCTCCATCTGATTGGGGATGATAAACAGAGGTTTGCAGCTTATTTATACTAAGTAGTTTGCATATCTTTTTGAATAGGTCGCTCAGGAAATTACTTCCCTGATCGGTGACTATTCTTTTGGGAATGCGGTAACTCGTGACAATTTCGGCGAGGAAAATTTGCGATACCGTCATAGCTTCCCCATTCGATATGGCAAACCAATCTACGAAATTCGTGAGGTTATCCTGAAACGTTAATATGCATTTGTTTCCGGATTCAGTTTCCGCTAGTGGGCAGATTATATCCAGATAGATTTTATCGAAATATTGTTCCGCTACATTATCTGACATTATCCCGTGGAATGCGGCTTAAAGCGTCACCATTCTTGTTGCACTTTCCGGGTCTATATTAATTTGTATATTTGAACTCGGAAAGTTTGTGGTGAAATCTTACCAGACGGGATGTGGGGTCCTTAACATTGAAGACCCCCTTGAGTGGTATGTGATCTGTATAGACCGTGAACTCTCAGCCTTGCAGATAACACCTGAAATTTTTAGTCGCCCAAACTATAGCCAGTAACACTTTCTCGATCTTGGAATACTTGCGTTAAGCTTTGTTCAGGGTACGGCTGGTGTGGGCAATGGGCTGGTCACTTCCTCCCTCTCCTTGAGATAGCATTGCTCCAAGAGCCTCGCTGCTGGCGTCTGTGGTAAGGTTAAAGGGTTTTGCAAATTCGGGATATATTAGTAGTGGGGTGAAATTAAAGCGTTTTTAATGTTTTGAAATGGCATTTCTCAGTCCATTTAAACTTTACATCGTTTCGGCGTAAGTTAGTTAGAGTACGTACTGTTTTTGAAAAATCGTGTATAAATTTTCTGTAGTAATTGGCATGGTCCAAAAATGATTGCACTTGCTCCATTCCTAAAATGTGGAACGTTTGGGCGCATGCCGTTTTGCTAAGGTCAGGTAGCCGTTATCTGCTAGAACATCCGTGTCCTAGATATACTACCTCGTGCCTGAGAAATTGACATTTCTTGCAGTGGTCAGTTCCATGGGCTCTTGCAGGGCTGGACAATATCGTTGTCCAGCATTTCTCTGAGTTGCTCATTTATGACGTTTCGCTGTGACTCTGGTAGTCGGTACATCTTTGGTTAATCTCCGAAGAACGATAACCTAAGAAAACCTGCTGAAACGTGTATCCGTAGGATACGTACCTCATCACTATCGCCGAAGAACGATAACCCAAGAAAGCCTGTTATAACGTGTACCCGTAGGACACATACCTCATCACTCTCGCCGAAGAACGGGAACTTAATATCTCAAGTCTGACCATCAACAATTGTTACGCCCTCGAAAGTATTTGTGTGGTGCTGGGTTCCCTTGTAATTTCGAAACATTCGGTCAAAGTGTTGATTCTGCTGTGCTTTTTTAATTTCAGAACAAAATTCTTATGATGTGGAAGTAAACAACTTTGCTGTATTGTCCAGACCGAACCTGAGGAAAAACAAAAACAAAGTAGAGCCATACGGGACTTATTCAAGGGGATCACACCTACCTCTACAGAGGCACTTTCGTCGTCGAGATCGCATGAACAAGTGTCCACATTTTGTCCGAGTTTTGGGATTTCTTGGTACATTAGAGAATTTTCTTCTTGATTTAAAATAGTACTAAAATAGTTTCAGTATTTATCGTAAGGTTCTAATTAAGACATTGCTAAATTTATTTAAAATTTATTATTATTACCGATTAAGCAAATAAGTTGCAAAGAAATGAATTTTTAAGCGCAGTCATATTGTAATCGCAGAGCCACCTAGCCCCTCGTAAGTCAAAAATTAAGTCTAAAACTCAAACCGTGAACTATGAGAACCTCCTTGCAGCGGAAATAGCGAAAACAAAACGACTAAAGAAATGATTAGGTACGTGCTCCCGGCTCCTAAATACCTTGACCACTGGACACACAATATAAAATAGTAACAATATTTCCTCGGACTGTTGATTATATTAACTACACATAAAATAAAATTCAAACGTAGAACTTAATCGTTAGCCAAGTACACGATCGACATCACATATATTTCAATAGATATTAGCGCCGAAAGGAAAAAGTAGTTTCGACCACAAAACAAGCTGCTGTATTGCTGACTGGCGGAATGGTGAAATACCGACACTGGCAATCATTTTCTTGTCGGTGCTCTCCCTGAAAAGCAGAGGCCCTACTTATAGAGTGTGGTTAAAGAAAGAAAATTGAAAAAAAAGACATTTACAAAGTTAAGATCTGAAGAGTGTGGTTAACGAAGGAAAAATAGAAAAGGAATTTAGCTAAAATTGCATAGGAGGATAGGCAGTGGAACAAATAAAGAAAAGGAGTCTGGACACGATTAAATCAGGAATTATTAAATTAATAGATCACGAGGAGTTGAGGTCTCGATACAGAGCTAAGTATTGTGTTATTTTATTTTGGGTAATTTTTCATAATTTCTCGGCGATAATTTTTTTAAAGAAAATAGAAAATTGGCTGGTTGGCAACGGCGAATAATTTCGCTTGGTGTTTTACATGAGCATCAGGCGGTAGAGTATTTTTTTTTGTTATTTGGTCACAGCATCAGATAAGATAGTCACATGGTGAATTTTTATGTGCTCATACATATATAGTTGTTGGCAGTGCTATATTGTAATTTTTTAATTAAATACAGTAATTCTTGATTAGAAGTAACGGGTCTTTGTTGTAACAGGTTTCGTGATCTCACCTTCCTAGCGAAAATGATCACGTGGCGCCCTAAGTATACCCACAATCTGCAATCCCCATGCCCTTCTATTGAGCCAGCAGTTGCGATCCTCTGGGAGCGTAACATAATTTTGGCGCCCAACGTGGGGCCACAATGGAAAGAAGCCCTTCAAGAAAAGTGCATTGTGTATAGGTGTAATGATTTTCCTCCGGCGAATGCAGATTTTGTCATTACTACATAAATACAATCCACGAATATCGGGCCAAAGGTCAAGTAGGTTAACGACGGTATAAGGTTGTTACGCATTGCCATGTGGTAATACGAAGACAGTTAATTGAAGTTTCTTTAGTATTGCTAGTAGAACATTTTTCATAGTTCAAATTGGAAAAGTTTTGTTGTGACCAAGGGATTCATATAATTTTACTTATATTTCGCGAACCGTGTATTTCGATCGCCGATCATAGTAGTGCATCAAAGTCGTCAGTCACCAACCAGCAGTATGCATGTTCGATGATCGTTTTTTAAGGATATTGATCTTTGGTATGTACATATATAGAATACCCACTATTTTGTCTGCTAAGGTAAAGAGCGTGCTTATTTAAGTATCATTAGTCAAGTTTTGAAAAGAACGAAGGAAAGCTCGGTATCTGCAATACCTGTGTTCAGTGAATGTTTCATTCGGACAGAAGCGCACCCATTCGGGGGATATTAGCGGTAGAGCTACGCGTGGATTGACAAAAGTATTTTTCCTTGGATTTATGAATGCGTTATCTTTCAATTTTGCGTGTTTATATATATATACTACAGGATATCCGGGAATTTTGTACATAATTCTCTTCTGCCAAAAGGAAAGAAATATTTCCAATGGTTCTGGTAACTAAAGCCTTATGGTTGGGATGATTTATGGCATTTATAAATATATATTTTATTCTATTTCATTGCGTTCACCTATTAACCGAATATTTTGAAATTTTTTTATAATTTAAAACAAAATTTTACATTATATTTATTATATTTTGTGTGTTTAGATATAAATATGTTAACATATATTGGAATCCTTCTAAGTTCATGAAAGAAAATTCTTTGTGTCATTGCGACAAGAGCCTTATGTTTGAGATTAGGCAATATTTTATCTTGGAATCTTCGGATTTTCGGTCAACACTTGCCCTATAAACCCTATAAAGATACCTACTACCTAAGAATACAGCTTAGATTACGATTTGGAGACTCGGAATTTTTTTTTTGAGATTTTGAATTCGGGAAGTTTATCGGACAACCTATGGGTCACTTATTTGGTCCCTAAACGCTTATTTATTACTCGAGGGGCATAATTAGCAGAGAAATGGTTGAATCATTGATGATGTGTATACGAAATGAGCTTCACTTTTCACGTTACACGCTCTAGTAAGTTAGTTATGTTTCAAAATTTTAGGAGTTTAAAAGTGTATGAACAAATATAGCGCGGGACAGTTTAGTTGTCGTTGACATAGAATTTTTTTTCAACTATTGGTTTTGATTGACGTTGTTAAATTATTAGGGATTTTCAGCCTTGTTTGGAATCAAGTTCGAGAACAAAAGTCAAATTGTGAGGCCCCAGAGCCATGGAAAGCTTAGAATAGCTAGGATAGAATAGAACTAAATAAGCTTAGAATAGTTTTTGGGTCGAATCAGAGTTTTATGAATTATTTTTTTATTACCTTCAACGGATTTGTATGTGCAAAATTCATCACACTGCTTAACAGTAGGTATCAGTGATAAGGTCAGAAGATAACCTGCAGAAAATTTTGGCTTTAGTGAAGCTCTAAAGTGTAGTCGACGGAAAAGGGACAGTTTTTGTTTATCTTGCGCACGACTGCGAATGGTTACAGTTGGTTTCTTAATACAAGTGTTCTTAGATTCGATCTAAGTCGTGCGAAATTTTATAACTCAGGATTATAGCAGACTATCGTTGGTATTGCTTGATTATCTGTAGTGTTTGGCATCTCTACGATTGTAGAGAAACCCCCTTGATTTCCCAGAGGTACCTAGAAAGGGGATAACACAGTCATTTTCGAGAAGTAGCCCTATGCTACTTCTCCATATTACAAATTCCTGAAAAACAGAAAGAAATTTTTTAAATATCTACTAGAAGTAGCCCTATGCTACTTCTCCACATTATAAATTCCTGAAAAGTTAAAATTTAGATATTTTTTTCGAGAAGTAGCTCTATGCTACTTCTCCATATTACAAAATTCCTGAAAAAAGATAAAATTTATATATTTTCTAGAAGTAGCCCTATGCTACTTCTCCATAGTACAAGAATTCCTGGGAAAAAAACATATCTATACATACCCGCATACAATTCCAGGTCTAAAAGAAACAACAACAACAGCAGAATATTTTCAGTTGAAAAATTCTAAAATGTGCAAAATGAGCACAAAATACAATTTTTCGTTTAAAACTTACCGCTAGTCAACCAAATCAAAGAGACGAAAACGGAAATTCGCCTTGCTGTAACAGATCGCGTGATGCCATCATGCAATGTGTTGCAGCAGGCTTGAATAAAGAACAAAAAAATTCTAAGAAGAAACAGGCGCTCGCTTGCCGGTGGCTGAGAGAAGAACGATGGAATGTAGGGAGACTACTGGTAGCCGGGGAGTTGTTTTTGGCTTTGAACGAGAACGGTCGCAGAAAATTGAGTCGTGTTTCCTCTTTATTTAAAATCAGTCTTTAGAGTTTTTTTGCTTTTGTGAACTGAAAGGAAAAGTTTAGTTGATTCATTCTGGTCGTGAATTTTATTAGTTGGATTACTTACCTGTGCGACAGTGATTTTTCACATAGATCTTTCTAATAGTGAACTGAAAGAAAAATTTTAGTATTAATGTTGCACATTCATAAATTGTGTTAATTAGAATATTTACCTGTGCGGCAGTGATTTTCATAAAGATCTTTCTCATAGTGAAATGAAAGAAAAATTTTAGTATTAATGTTGCGCATTCATAAATTGTGTTAATTAGAATATTTACCTGTGCGACAGTGATTTTCCTAAAGATCGTTCTACTGAGAACTGAAAGAAAATTATAGTATTAATGCTGCGCATTTATAAGTTTTAGTATTTGAAATATTTACCTGTGCAACGGTGATTTTTCACATAGATCTTTCTAATAGTGAAATGAAAGAAAATGTTGGTATTAATGTTGCGCATTCATAAATTTTATTAATTGGAATACTTACCTGTGCGACAGGGATTTTTCTTATAGATCCAAACACTAATGAGTAATAGGAGTCGTGCACCTATAGGCTCACACCATAACATCATATGTATTTCAGTGAAGTATAACATATGCTTATAGGCTCACACCATAACATCATGTGTATTTCGATGAAGTATAGCATGTGCTTTAGCCTCCTGCACTTCTAGCATTTATGCGAAAAATAATCTATATAATATTAGTGTAGATTCAACTAAATAACTCGCACAAGTTAGAAAATAAACTTGTTAAGATTATAAACTAATAATCTATTAACACTACGGGAGCCATATCCATTCGGCATGAAAAATCATTGCTAGATAATATTCACTTAAATATGGCCCTACTAAAATAATTCACCATACATGGCAGCTCAACTCCAAACTGTCATATGGTATTGGAAACTTTCCCATACACACCAATGGTTCCGCGAATAGTTATCTGGAAAGCATAACATCAAAAACTAGAAGAACGAGTGCAGAACAAAACAAAGTCAAGATAACTTGACCCACTTACCTACTTATAGGCAGTGAACTCGGTAGTAATATTCTAATTAGAACAAATTTGAAAGTTCAAGTTAACAAACAGTGTATCTCAAGTTAGTGTTCATAAACTCAAATTTAATTGCAATATTTTCATATCAACTTAAAATTACAGTCATTAGTGAAAAATCAAACAACACAAAATCCTGATTATCTCAGAGGAAATATTTACCAGAGTGGATTATCCTAATAATATTTTACTGGAGAATATAAAATTACAACCCAAACAAACAACTATATTAGTAAAATAACTACCCAAGCGGAGGAATTAGAGTAAAAACAGTAAAACAAGGTTAGTACTTTCTAATTAAAATTATTATTTAGATCAAGTTTATAAATTTCCTAATAAATTCAACCACATTTTTACATTCTATAAATATTTTCTTAACAATCAATTAATAATACTATGCTAAATCTAGTTCTTATTCTAAATCTACTACCAAACCTAAACATTTCACTCACATTTTGTTGAATTATGATTCTTTGGTTGACTAGAAAGAAGATCGAATTGATCAGTTAGTTTACTCAAACAAAATTTGAAAGGAGTACAACTAATTCAACATAATTTCTTAACATTTCACGAATATAACATATTTTCTAAACAATCCAATAAAATATTTAACACTAGTCAGGCATACCTACCTACAATATCGAATTTTAACTTTATTATAAAGTTCCAATTTCACAAATTTCCTCCTTAAAATTCTAATCACATTATCACATACCAATGAATTAATTGATAACAATTCAACATTAATTTTCCATTTGCAATTTGTTACTAAGGTATGTTAAAATTTAAATTCAAAATCCAAATTTGTTTAATACATATTACACAAAGTGGACATTTAACTCACTAAGAGTTAAGTAGATTTTATCCTTTGAAATACCTAAACAAAAAACATTACCAATTTCCTCCTCATAAATTTCTTCGCTTCATTACAAACAAGTAATATTTTGGTAATAATTAAAATAGTCAGTTCAGTAGCTGTTTAGCTCTAATAAATCTTCGAAGTTAAAGATAGCCTATACAAACAATTTTTAGTCCACAAAGAAGGAAATATGGATAATTAATTAAAACACATAAATAATTCAACAAATTCTCAGACCATATCACAATATTTCTTGAATTAGTTAACCATACCCACTCACTATTTGTACACATGTTTGTACATCTGATAAATTACCACATTTTATAGCAAAACCGTTGAAAAGACTCCGTGGCTGGAGCGAAACGTCCGGAAAAGCCCACTAGGAGCCTTAACGGCATCCCATATATATATCCTAAATTTGAAATAACTTAATAAAATCATACCATAACATTCCCTAACCTCGAACTTATTCATTCCGTTGAATATGATTCCACTCAAACATCTATTACCAGTTACCGGGAAGGTAATGGAACATTATACACACAAGTTTGGTTATTAATTAAACTAAGTTTAATTAAATGCAACTACATTCACACAGTAAACAGGCCATGATAAACAAACATAATTTTATAATGGATACGCATCCATATTCCAATAAGTTTAACTCATGATATTTGGAGACGGTGATTAACATACATGTAACTTTCATAAATAATCATTTACAATAGTACATGTGATCAATTCTGATTTCAGGCACTTAGCCAAACAACTAATGAGTAATAGGATTCGTGCACCTATAGGCTCACAACATAACATCATATATATTTCAGTGAAGTATAGCATATGCTTATAGGCTCACACCATAACATCATGTGTATTTTGATGAAGTATAGTATGTGCTTTAGCCTCCTGCACTTCTAGCATTTATGCGAAAAATAATCTGGAACATTATACACACAAGTTTGGTTATTAACTAAACTAAGTTTAATTAAATGCAATTAAATTCACACAGTAAACAGGCCATGATAAACAAACATATTTTTATAATGGATACGCATCCATATTCCAATCATTTTAACTCATGATATTTGGAGACGGTGATTAAAATACATGTAACTTTCATAAATAATTATTTACAGTAGTTCATGTGATCAATTCTGATCTCAGGCACTTAGCGAAACAACTAATGAGTAATAGGATTCGTGCAACTATAGGCTCACAACATAACATCATATATATTTCAGTGAAGTATAGCATATGCTTATAGGCTTACACCATAACATCATGTGTATTTTGATGAAGTATAGTATGTGCTTTAGCCTCCTGCACTACTAGCATTTATGCGAAAAATAATCTAGATGATTCCGCTCCTTAAAAATGGGCATAGCTCGAACAATGTCACTTCAAACTGGTAATAGATCGGTAGTATACGTAATAAACTCACTTATTGCTGACTACTACAGATTTACCTAGTTTTGTTAAAAGTAGACCTTGTTCTTGAGATATAGATCCGGGAGGGTAAACACTCATACAATTTGGTTGTGAGATGAAACCACCTATAACCCAGGCTGAGTGCAATGGGTGAAGAATGGAACACATCAGCTGATAACCTGATAATTGAGGACATTATACATAAGACACTTAAATTAATTATTAGATAACACAGATATGTGGTTCATTGCTGACTCTGAATGTACATATGAGCATCATACTAAGGGTAGAAAATAATAACACATATTTTCATATAATCCTATCATAATCCCATAATTATATAATATTTGTTACATACATATATATAATTTATCCAATCAAATAATTCAATAGCCAAACACTGACATGTTAGTAATAATAGATTCAAATACTATTAATATCAGCTGACATAGGTTAATCCTAGCTTCACTACCCATCATAGACCTACACGGCACAACGTACCTACATCATAAACTTAACACCTAGATAATCAATACCCCTACATATAGCATAATATTAGTGTAGATTCAACTAAATAACTCGCACAAGTTAGACAATAAACTTGTTAAGATTATAAACTAATAATCTATTAACACTACAGGAACCATATCCATTCAGCATGAAAAATCATTGCTAGATAATATTCACTTAAATATGGCCCTACTAAAATAATTCACCATACATGGCAGCTCAACTCCAAACTGTCATATGGTATTGGAAACTTTCCCATACACACCAATGGTTCCGCGAATAGTTATCTGGAAAGCATAACATCAAACATTAGAAGAACGAGTGCAGAACAAAACAAAGTCAAGATAACTTGACCCACTTACCTACTTATAGGCAGTGGACTCGGTAGTAATATTCTAATTAGTACAAATTTGAAAGTTCAAGTTAATAAACAGTGTATCTCAAGTTAGTGTTCATAAACTCAAATTTAATTGCAATATTTTCATATCAACTTAAAATTACAGTCATTAGTGAAAAAACATACACCAGAAAATCCTGATTATCTCAGAGGAAATATTTACCAGAGTGGATTATCCTAAAAATATTTTACTGGAGAATATAAAATTACAACCCAAACAAACAACTATATTAGTAAAATAGCTACCCAAGCGTAGGAATTAGAGTAAAAACAGTAAAACAAGGTTAGTACTTTCTAATTAAAATTATTATTTAGATCAAGTTTACAAATTTCCTAATAAAGTCAACCGCATTTTTACATTCTATAAATTTTTTATAACAATCAATTAATAATCCTATGCTAAATCTAGTTCTTATTCTAAATCTACTACCAAACCTAGACATTTCACACATATTTTGTTGAATTATGATTCCTTGGTTGACTAGAAAGAAGATCGAATTGATCAGTTAGTTTACTCAAACAAAATTTGAAAGGAGTACAACTAATTCAACATAATTTCTTAACATTTCACGAATTTAACATATTTTTTAAACAATCCAATAAAATATTTAACACTAGCTAGGTATACCTACCTACAATATCGAATTTAACTTTATTATAAAGTTCCAATTTCACAAATTTCCTCTTTAAAATTCTAATCACATTATCACATACCAATGAATTAATTGATAACAATTCAACATTAATTTTCCTTTTGCAATTTGTTACTAAGGTATGTTCAAATTTAAATTCAAAATCCAAATTTGTTTAATACATATTACACAAAGTGGACATTTAACTCACTAAGAGTTAAGTAGATTTTATCCTTTGAAATACCTAAACAAAAAACATTACCAATTTCCTCCTCATAAATTTCTTCGCTTCATTACAAACAAGTAATATTTTGGTAATAATTAAAATAGTCAGTTCAGTAGCTGTTTAGCTCTAATAAATCTTCGAAGTTAAAGATAGCCTATACAAACAATTTTTAGTCCACAAAGAAGGAAATATGGATAATTAATTAAAACACATAAATAATTCAACAAATTCTCAGACCAT
The DNA here is from genome assembly GCA_963930735.1 of Dioctria linearis. Lineage (NCBI taxonomy): Eukaryota > Metazoa > Arthropoda > Insecta > Diptera > Asilidae > Dioctria > Dioctria linearis. The sequence goes on along the minus strand of OZ005740.1, from coordinate 149,469,205 downwards.
ATCACAATATTTCTTGAATTAGTTAACCATACCCACTCACTATTTGTACACATGTTTGTACATCTGATAAATTACCACATTTTATAGCAAAACCGTTGAAAAGACTCCGTGGCTGGAGCGAAACGTCCGGAAAAGCCCAGTAGGAGCCTTAACGGCATCCCAAATATATATCCTAAATTTGAATTAAAGTTAATAAAATCATAGCATAACATTCCCTAACCACGAACTTATTCATACCGCTGAATACGATTCCACTCAAACATCTATTACCAGTTACCGGGAAGGTAATGGAACATAATATACACAAGCTTTGATTATTAATTAAACTAAGTTTAATTAAATGCAACTACATTCACACAGTAAACAGGCCATGATAAACAAACATATATTTATAATGGATACGTATCCTTATTCCAATCATTTTACTCTTGAAATTTGGAGACGGTGATTAACATACATGTAACTTTCATAAATAATCATTTACAATAGTTCATGTGATCAACTCTGATCTCAGGCACTTAGCCAAACAACTAATGAGTAATAGGATTCGTGCACCTATAGGCTCACACCATAACATCATATGTATTTCAGTGAAGTATAGCATATGCTTATAGGCTCACACTATAACATCATGTGTATTTCGATGAAGTATAGTATGTGCTTTAGCCTCCTGGACTTCTAGAATTTATGCGAAAAATATTCTAACTGATTCCGCTTCTTAAAAATGGGCATAGCTCGAACAATGTCACTTCAAACTGGTAATAGGTCTCTAGTATACGTAATAAACTCACTTATTACTGACTACTGCGGGTTTACCTAGTTTTGTTAAAAGTAGACCTTGTTGTTGAGATATAGATCCGGAAGGGTAAACACTCAAACAATTTGGTTGTGAGTTGAAACCACCTATAACCCAGGCTGGGTGCAGTGGGTGAAGAAGTGAACACATCAGCTGATAGCCTGATAATTGAGGACATTATACATAAGATATTTAAATAAATTATTAAATAACACAGATATGTGGTTCATTGCTGACTCTGAATGTACACATGAGCATCATACTAAGGATAGAAAATAATAACACATATTTTCATATAATCCTATCATAATCCCATAATTATATAATATTTGCTACATACATATATATAATTTATCCAATCAAATAATTCAATAGCCAAACACTGACATGTTAGTAATAATAGATTCAAATGCTATTAATATCAGCTGACATAGGCTAATCCTAGCTTCACTACCCATCATAGACCTACACGGCACAACATACCTACATCATAAACTTAGCACCTAGATAATCAATACCCCTACATATAGCATAATATTAGTGTAGATTCAACTAAATAACTCACACAAGTTAGACAGTAAACTTGTTAAGATTATAAACTAATAATCTATTAACACTACAGGAACCATATCCATTCAGCATGAAAAATCATTGCTAAATAATATTCACTTAAATATGGCCCTACCAAAATAATTCACCATACATGGCAGCTCAACTCCAAACTGTCATGTGGTATTGGAAACTTTCCCATACACACCAAGTGTTCCGCGAATAGTTATCTGGAAACCATAACATCAAACACTAGAAGAACGAGTACAAAACAAAACAAAGTCAAGATAACTTGACCCACTTACCTACTTATAGGCATTTAACTCGGTAGTAATATTCTAATTAGAACAAATTTGAAAGTTCAAGTTAATAAACAGTGTATCCCAAGTTAGTGTTCATAAGCTCAAATTTAATTGCATTATTTTCATATCAACTTAAAATTACAGTCATTAGTGAAAAAACAAACACCAGAAAATCCTGATTATCTCAGAGGAAATATTTACCGGCGTGGATTATCCTAATAATATTTTACTGGAGAATATAAATTACAACCCAAACAAACAACTATATTAGTAAAATAACTACCCAAGCGTGGGAATTAGAGTAAAAACAATAAAACAAGGTTAGTACTTTCTAATTAAAATTATTATTTAGATCAAGTTTACAAATTTCCTAATAAATTCAACCACATTTTTACATTCTATAAATTTTTTTATAACAATCAATTAATAATCCTATGCTAATCTAGTTCTTATTCTAAATCTACTACTAAACTTAGACATTTCACACATATTTTGTTGAATTATGATTCTTTGGTTGACTAGAAAGAAGATCGAATTGAACAGTTAGTTTACTCAAACAAAATTTGAAAGGAGTACAACTAATTCAACATAAATCCAATAAAATATTTAACACTAGTTAGGTATACCTACCTACAATATCGAATTTAACTTTATTATAAAGTTCCAATTTCACAAATTTCCTCCTTAAAATTCCAATCACATTATCACATACCAATGAATTAATTGATAACAATTCAACATTAATTTTCCTTTTGCAATTTGTTACTAAGTTATGTTAAAATTTAAATTCAAAATTTAAATTCAAAATCCAAATTTATTTAATACATATCACACAAATTAGACATTTAACTCACTAAGAGGGAAGTAGATTTTATCCTTTGAAATACCTAAACAAAAAACATTACTAATTTCCTCCTCATAAATTTCTTCGCTTCATAACAAACAAGTAATATTTTGGTAATAATTAAAATAATCATTTCAGTAGCTGTTTAGCTCTAATAAATCTTCGAAGTTAAAGATAGCCTATACAAACAATTTTTAGTCCACAGAGAAGGAAATATGGATAATTAATTAAAACACATAAATAATTTAACAAACTTCTCAGACCATAATACAATATTTCTTGCATTAGTTAACAATACCCACTCACTATTTGTATACATGTTCGTACATCTGATAAATTACCACATTTTATAGCAAAACCGTTGAAAAGACTCCGTGGCTAGAGCGAAACGTCCGGAAAAGCCCAGTAGGAGCCTTAACGGCATCCCAAATATATATCCTAAATTTGAAATAAAGTTAATAAAATCATAGCATAACATTCCCTAACCACGAACTTATTCATACCGTTGAATATGATTCCACTCAAACATCTATTACCAGTTACCGGGAAGGTAATGGAGCATAATATACACAAGCTTTGATTATTAATTAAACTAAGTTTAATTAAATGCAACTACATTCACACAGTAAACAGGCCATGATACACATGCATATATTTATAATGCATACGTATCCTTATTCCAATCATTTTACTCTTGATATTTGGAGACGGTGATTAACATACATGTAACTTTCATAAATAATCATTTACAATAGTTCATGTGATCAACTCTGATCTCAGGCACTTAGCCAAACAACTAATGAGTAATAGCATTCGTGCACCTATAGGCTCACACCATAACATCATATGTATTTCAGTGAAGTATAGCATATGCTTATAGGCTCACACCATAACATCATGTGTATTTCGATGAAGTATAGTATGTGCTTTAGCCTCCTGGACTTCCACAATTTATGCGAAAAATAATCTCACAAATTTCCTCCTTAAAATTCTAATCACATTATCACATACCAATGAATTAATTGATTACAATTCAACATTAATTTTCTATTTGCAATTTGTTACTAAGGTATGTTAAAATTTAAAATTTAAATTCAAAATCCAAATTTCTTTAATACATATTACACAAATTAGACATTTAACTCACTAAGAGGGAAGTAGATTTTATCCTTTGAAATACCTAAACAAAAAACATTACTGATTTCCTCCTCATAAATTTCTTCGCTTCATTACAAACAAGTAATATTTTGGTAATAATTGAAATAGACAATTCAGCAGCTGTTTAGCTCTAATAAATCTTCGAAGTTAGAAATAGCCTATACATACAATTTTTAGTCCACAAAGAAGGAGATAGGGATAATTAATTAAAACACATAAATAATTTAACAAACTTCTCAGACCATATCACAATATTTCTTGAATTAGTTTACTATACCCACTCACTATTTGTACACATGTTTGTACATCTGATAAATTACCACATTTTATAGCAAAGCCATTTAAAAGACTCCGTGGCGGGAGCGAAACGTCCGCAAAAGCCCAGTAGGAGCCTTAACGGTGTCCCAAATATATATCCTAAATTTGAAATAAAGTTAATAAAATCATAGCATAACATTCCCTAACCACGAACTTAATCAAAACGTTGAATATGATTCCACTCAAACATCTATTACCAGTTACCCGGAAGGTAATGGAACATAATATAAACAAGTTTGATTATTAATTAAACTAAGTTTAATTAAATGCAACTACAGTCACACAGTTAACAGGCCATGATAAACAAACATATATTTATAATGGATACGCATCCTTTTTCCAATCATTCCCCTCATGATATTTGGAGAGGGTGATTAACATACATGTAACTTTCATAAATAATCATTTACAATAGTTCATGTGATCAACTCTCATCTCAGGCACTTAGCCAAACAACTAATGAGTAATAGGATTCGTGCACCTATAGGCTCACACCATAACATCATATATATTTCGGTGAAGTATAGCATATGCTTATAGGCTCACACCATAACATCATGTGTATTTCGGTGAAGTATAGCATGTGCTTCAGCCTCCTGCACTTCTAGCATTTATACGAAAAATAATCTAGATGATTCCGCTCCTTAAAAATGGGCATAGCTCGAACAATGTCACTTGAAACTGGTAATAGATCGGTAGTATACGTAATAAACTCACTTATTGCTGACTACTGCGGGTTTACCTAGTTTTGTTAAAAGCAGACCTAGTTGTTGAGATATAGATCCGTGAGGGTAAACACTTGAATAATTTGGTTGTGAGTTGAAACCACCTACGACCCAGGCTGGGTGCAATGGGTGAAGAGTGGAACACATCAGCTGATAGCCTGATAATTGAGGACATTATACATAAGATATTTAAATAAATTGTTAAATAACACATATATGTGGTTCATTGCTGACTCTGAATGTACACATGAGCATCCTCCTCATAAATTTCTTCGCTTCATTACAAACAAGTAATATTTTGGTAATAATTAAAATAGGCAGTTCAGTGGCTGTTTAGTTCTAATAAATCTTCAAAGTTAAAAACAGCCTAAACATACAATTTTTAGTACACAGAGAAGGAGATCTGGATAATTAATTAAAATACATAAATAATTTAACAAACTTCTCAGACCATATCACAATATTTCTTGAATTTTTTAACTATACCCACTCACTATTTGTACACATTTTTGTACATCTGATAATTTACCACATTTTATAGCAAAACCGTTGAAAAAACTCCGTGGCTGGAGCGAAACGTCCGGAAAAGCCCAGTAGGAGCCTTAACGGTGTCCCAAATATATATCCTAAATTTGAAATAAAGTTAATAAAATCATAGCATAACATTCCCTAACCACGAACTTAATCAAAACGTTGAATATGATTCCACTCAAACATCTATTACCAGTTACCCGGAAGGTAATGGAACATAATATAAACAAGTTTGATTATTAATTAAACTAAGTTTAATTAAATGCAACTACAGTCACACAGTTAACAGGCCATGATAAACAAACATATATTTATAATGGATACGCATCCTTTTTCCAATCATTCCCCTCATGATATTTGGAGAGGGTGATTAACATACATGTAACTTTCATAAATAATCATTTACAATAGTTCATGTGATCAACTCTGATCTCAGGCACTTAGCCAAACAACTAATGAGTAATAGGATTCGTGCACCTATAGGCTCACACCATAACATCATATATATTTCGGTGAAGTATAGCATATGCTTATAGGCTCACACCATAACATCATGTGTATTTCGGTGAAGTATAGCATGTGCTTTAGCCTCCTGCACTTCTAGCATTTATACGAAAAATAATCTAGATGATTCCGCTCCTTAAAAATGGGCATAGCTCGAACAAAGTCACTTGAAACTGGTAATAGCTCGGTAGTATACGTAATAAACTCACATATTGCTGACTACTGCGGGTTTACCTAGTTTTGTTAAAAGCAGACCTTGTTGTTGAGATATAGATCCGGGAGGGTAAACACTCAAATAATTTGGTTGTGAGTTGAAACCACCTATAACCCAGGCTGGGTGCAATGGGTGAAGAGTGGAACACATCAGCTGATAGCCTGATAATTGAGGACATTATACATAAGATATTTAAATAAATTGTTAAATAACACATATATGTGGTTCATTGCTGACTCTGAATGTACACATGAGCATCCTCCTCATAAATTTCTTCGCTTCATTACAAACAAGTAATATTTTGGTAATAATTAAAATAGGCAGTTCAGTGGCTGTTTAGTTCTAATAAATCTTCAAAGCTAAAAACAGCCTAAACATACAATTTTTAGTACACAGAGAAGGAGATCTGGATAATTAATTAAAATACATAAATAATTTAACAAACTTCTCAGACCATATCACAATATTTCTTGAATTAGTTAACTATACCCACTCACTATTTGTACACATTTTTGTACATCTGATAATTTACCACATTTTATAGCAAAACCGTTGAAAAAACTCCGTGGCTGGAGCGAAACGTCCGGAAAAGCCCAGTAGGAGCCTTAACGGTGTCCCAAATATATATCCTAAATTTGAAATAAAGTTAATAAAATCATAGCATAACATTCCCTAACCACGAACTTAATCAAAACGTTGAATATGATTCCACTCAAACATCTATTACCAGTTACCCGGAAGGTAATGGAACATAATATAAACAAGTTTGATTATTAATTAAACTAAGTTTAATTAAATGCAACTACAGTCACACAGTTAACAGGCCATGATAAACAAACATATATTTATAATGGACACGCATCCTTTTTCCAATCATTCCACTCATGATATTTGGAGACGGTGATTAACATACATGTAACTTTCATAAATAATCATTTACAATAGTTCATGTGATCAACTCTGATCTCAGGCACTTAGCCAAACAACTAATGAGTAATAGGATTCGTGCACCTATAGGCTCACACCATAACATCATATATATTTCGGTGAAGTATAGCATATGCTTATAGGCTCACACCATAACATCATGTGTATTTCGGTGAAGTATAGCATGTGCTTTAGCCTCCTGCACTTCTAGCATTTATGCGAAAAATAATCTAAATGATTCCGCTCCTTAAAAACGGGCATAGCTCGAACAATGTCACTTGAAACTGGAAATAGATCGGTAGTATACGTAATAATCTCACTTATGGCTGACCAGTGCGGGTTTACCTAGTTTTGTTAAAAGCAGACCTTGTTGTTGAGATATAGATCCGGGAGGGTAAACACTCAAATAATTTGGTTGTGAGTTGAAACCACCTATAACCCAGGCTGGGTGCAATGGGTGAAGAGTGGAACACATCAGCTGATAGCCTGATAATTGAGGACATTATACATAAGATATTTAAATAAATTGTTAAATAACACATATATGTGGTTCATTGCTGACTCTGAATGTACACATGAGCATCCTCCTCATAAATTTCTTCGCTTCATTACAAACAAGTAATATTTTGGTAATAATTAAAATAGGCAGTTCAGTGTCTGTTTAGTTCTAATAAATCTTCAAAGTTAAAAAGAGCCTATACATACAATTTTTAGTCCACAGAGAAGGAGATGTGGATAATTAATTAAAATACAAAAATAATTTAACAAACTTCTCAGACCATACCACAATATTTCTTTAATTAGTTAACTATACCCACTCACTATTTGTACACATTTTTGTACATCTGATAATTTACCACATTTTATAGCAAAACCGTTGAAAAAACTCCGTGGCTGGAGAGAAACGTTCGGAAAAGCCCAGTAGGAGCCTTAACGGCATCCCATATATATATCCTAAATTTGAAATAAAGTTAATAAAATCATAGCATAACATTCCCTAACCACGAACTTATTCATACCGGTGAATATGATTCCACTCAAACATCTATTACCAGTTACCGGAAATGTAATGGAACATAATATACACAAGTTTTTATTATTAATTAAACTAAGTTTAATTAAATGCAACTACAGTCACACAGTTAACGGGCCATGATAAACAAACATATATTTATAATGGATACGCATCCTTGTTCTAATCATTTTACTCACGATATTTGGAGACGGTGATTAACATACATGTAACTTTCATAAATAATCATTTACAATAGTTCATGTGATCAACTCTGATCTCAGGCACTTAGCCAAACAACTAATGAGTAATAGGAGTCGTGCACCTATAGGCTCACACCATAACATCATATATATTTCGGTGAAGTATAGCATATGCTTATAGGCTCACACCATAACATCATGTGTATTTCGGTGAAGTATAGCATGTGCTTTAGCCTCCTGCACTTCTAGCATTTATGCGAAAAATAATCTAAATGATTCCGCTCCTTAAAAACGGGCATAGCTCGAACAATGTCACTTGAAACTGGAAATAGATCGGTAGTATACGTAATAATCTCACTTATGGCTGACCAGTGCGGGTTTACCTAGTTTTGTTAAAAGCAGACCTTGTTGTTGAGATATAGATCCGTGAGTTGAAACCACCTATAACCCAGGCTGGGTGCAATGGGAGAAGAATGGAACACATCAGCTGATAGCCTGATAATTGAGGACATTATACATAAGATATTTAAATAAATTGTTACATAACACATATATGTGGTTCATTGCTGACTCTGAATGTACAGATGAGCATCCTCCTCATAAATTTCTTCGCTTCATTACAAACAAGTAATATTTTGGTAATACTTAAAATAGGCAGTTCAGTGGCTGTTTAGTTCTAATAAATCTTCAAAGTTAAAAATAGCCTATACATACAATTTTTAGTCCACAGAGAAGGAGATCTGGATAAATAATTAATTAAAATACATAAATAATTTAACAAACTTCTCAGACCATATCACAATATTTCTTGAATTAGTTAACTATACCCACTCACTATTTGTACACATTTCTGTACATCTGATAACTTACCACAATTTATAGCAAAACCGTTGAAAAAACTCCGTGGCGGGAGAGAAACGTCCGGAAAAGCCCAGTAGGAGCCTTAACGGCATTCCATATATATATCCTAATTTTGAATTAAAGTTAATAAAATCATAGCATAACATTCCCTAACCACGAACTTATTCATAACGTTGAATATGATTCCACTCATACATCTATTACCAGTTACCGGGAAGGTAATGGAACATAATATACACAAGTTTTGATTATTAATTAAACTAAGTTTAATTAAATGCAACTACACAATTGAGGAATACTGGAACAACATATACTCAACAAATAAATAAAATTATCATACATTCACACAGCTAACAGGCCATGATAAACAAACATATATTTATAAGGGATACGCATCCTAATTCCAATCATTTTACTCATGATATTTGGAGACGGTGATTAACATACATGTAACTTTCATAAATAATCATTAACAATAGTTCATGTGATCATCTCTGATCTCAGGCACTTAGCCAAACAAAAAATGAGTAATAGGAGTCGTGCACCTATAGGCTCACACCATAACATCATATGTATTTCAGTGAAGTATAACAAATGCTTATAGGCTCACACCATAACATCATGTGTATTTCGGTGAAGTATAGCATGTGCTTTTGCCTCCTGCACTTCTAGCATTTATGCGAAAAATAATCTATATGATTCCGCTCCTTAAAAATGGGCATAGCTCGAACAATGTCACTTGAAACTGGTAATAGATCGGTAGTAAACGTAATAAACACACTTAGTGCTGACTAATGCGGGTTTGCCTAGTTTTGTTAAAAGCAGACCTTGTTGTTGAGATATAGATCCGGGAGGGTAAACACTCAAATAATTTGGTTGTGAGTTGAAACCACCTATAACCCAGGCTGGGTGCAATGGGTGAAGAGTGGAACACATCAGCTGATAGCCTGATAATTGAGGACATTATACATAAGATATTTAAATAAATTGTTAAATAACACATATATGTGGTTCATTGCTGACTCTGAATGTACACATGAGCATCCTCCTCATAAATTTCTTCGCTTCATTACAAACGAGTAATATTTTGGTAATAATTAAAATAGGCAGTTCAGTGGCTGTTCAGTTCTAATAAATCTTCAAAGTTAAAAATAGTAAATTTTTAAAAAAATAATTTTTTACTCTCGCAAATTTTAAATACACCAGGGATTGCCTTTGCTATAATAAATTATTCAAAAATTAATTTTTTACTGTCGCATATTTTAAATACGCCAGGGATTTCCTTTTCTATAGTAAATTCGTAAAAAAATAATTTTTTACTCTCGCAAATTTTAATTCTGCCAGGGATTGCCTTTTCTATAGTAAATTTTTCAAAAAATTAATTTTTACTCTCGCAAATTTTAAATACGCCAGGGATGGCCACTTATATAGTAAATTATTCAAAAAATAATTTTTTACTCTCGCAAATTTTAATTACGCCAGGGATTGCCTTTTCTATAGTAAATTATTCAAAAATTAATTTTTTACTTTCGCAAACTTTAAGTACTCCAGTGATTGCTTGTTATATAGTAAATAAATCAAAAAATAATTTTTTACTGTCGCAAATTATAAATACGCCAGGTATTGCCTTTTCTATAGTATATTTTCCACAAATTATTTTTGTCTGTCGCAAATTTTAAATAAGCCTGGGATTGCATTTTCTATATTAAATAATTCAAAAAATTATTTTTTTCAGTCACAAATTTTAATTACGCCAGGGATTGCCTTTTCTATAGTAAATCATTAAAAAATTAATTTTTTACTGTCGCATATTTTAAATACGCCAGGGATTGCCTTTTCTATAGCAAATTCTTCAAAAAATAATTTTTTACTCTCGCAAATTTTAAATACGCCAGGGATTGCTTTTCCTATAGTAAATTATTCAAAAATTAATTTTTTATTGTCGCATATTTTAAATACGCCATGGATTGCCTTTTCTATAGTAAATTATTCAAAAATTAATTTTTTACTGTCGCAAACTTTAAATAATCCAGGGATTGCTTTTTCTATAGTAAATTATTCAAAAATTAATTTTTTACCGTCGCAAATTTTAAATATGCCAGGGATTGCCTTTTCTATTTTAAATTTTCCAAAAATTATTTTTTACTGTCGCAAATTTTAAATATGCCAGGGATTGCCTTTTCTATTGTAAATTATTCAAAAAATAATTTTTTACTGTCGCAAATTTTAAATACGCCAGGTATTGCCTTTTCTATAGTAAATTTTCCAAAAATTAATTTTTTACTGTCGCATATTTTAAATACGCCAGGGATTGCCTTTTCTATAGTAAATTTTTCAAAAAATTAATTTTTACTCTCGCAAATTTTAAATACGCCAGGGATGGCCACTTATATAGTAAATTATTCAAAAAATAATTTTTTATTGTCGCAAATTTTAATTACGCCAGGGATTGCCTCTTCTATAGTAAATTATTCAAAAATTAATTTTTTACTGTCGCAAATTTTAAATACTCCAGGGATTGCTTTTTCTATAGTAAATTTTTAAAAAAATAATTTTTTACTCTCGCAAATTTTAAATACACCAGGGATTGCCTTTGCTATAATAAATTATTCAAAAATTAATTTTTTACTGTCGCATATTTTAAATACGCCAGGGATTGCCTTTTCTATAGTAAATTCGTAAAAAAATAATTTTTTACACTCGCAAATTTTAATTCTGCCAGGGATTGCCTTTTCTATAGTAAATTTTTCAAAAAATTAATTTTTACTCTCGCAAATTTTAAATACGCCAGGGATGGCCACTTATATAGTAAATTATTCAAAAAATAATTTTTTACTCTCGCAAATTTTAATTACGCCAGGGATTGCCTTTTCTATAGTAAATTATTCAAAAATTAATTTTTTACTTTCGCAAACCTTAAGTACTCCAGTGATTGCTTGTTATATAGTAAATTATTCAAAAAATAATTTTTTACTGTCGCAAATTTTAAATACGCCAGGTATTGCCTTTTCTATAGTAAATTTTCCAAAAATTATTTTTGCCTGTCGTAAATTTTAAATACGCCTGGGATTGCATTTTCTATAGTAAATTATTCAAAAAATAATTTTTTAATTTTTTTATAGTAAACTATTCAAAAATTAATTTTTTACTGTCGCTTATTTTAAATACACCAGGTTTTGATTGCCTTTTCTATAGTAAATTATTCAAAAAATAGTTTTTTACTCTCGCAAATTTTAAATACGCCAGGGATTGCCTTTTCTATAGTAAATTATTCAAAAAATAATTTTTTACTGTCGCAAATTTTAATTCCGCCAGGGATTGCCTTTTCTATAGTAAATTATTCAAAAATTAATTTTTTACCATCGAAAATTTTAAATACGCCAGGGATTGCCTTTTATATAGCAAATTTTCCAAAAAATAAGTTTTTACTGTTGCAAATTTTAAATACGCCAGGGATTGCCTTTTCAATAGTAAATTATAAAAAAAATAATTTTTTACTGTAGCAAATTTTAAATAAGCCAGGGAGTGCCTTTTCAATTGTAAGTTTTTCAAAAATAATTTTTTAGTAAATTTTTAAAACATTAATTTTTTACTGTCGCAAATTTTAAATACGCTAGGGACTGCCTTTTCTATATAAATAATTCAAAAAATTATTTTTTTTCTGTCGCAAATTTTAATTACGCCAGGGATTGCCTTTTCTATAGTAAATTAATCAAAAATAATTTTTTACTGTTGCATATTTTAAATACGCCAAGGATTGCCTTTTCTATAGTAAATTATTCAAAAAAATAATTTTTTACTCTCGCAAATTTTAAATACGCGAGGGATTGCTTTTTCTATAGTAAATTATTCAAAAATTAATTTTTTACTGTCGCATATTTTAAATACGCCAGGGATTGCCTTTTCTATAGTAAATTATTCAAAAAATAATTTTTTACTCTCGCAAATTTTAAATACGCCAGGGATTACCTTTTCTATAGTAAATTTTTTTACTGTCTGCAAATTTTAAATACGCCAGGGATTACCTTTTCAATAGTAAATTATTCAAAAAATAATTGTTTACTGTCGCAAATTTTAAATACGCCAGGGATTGCCTTTTCTATAGTAAATTTTTAAAAAAATAATTTTTTACTCTCGCAAATTTTAAATACGCCAGGGATTGCCGTTGCTATTTTAAATTATTCATAAATTAATTTTTTACTGTCGCATATTTTAAATACGCCAGGGATTGCCTTTTCTATAGTAAATTTTTCAAAAAATAATTTTTTACTCTCGCATATTTTAAATACGCCAGGGATTGCCTTTTCTATAGTAAATTATTCAAAAATTAATTTTTTACTGTCGTATATTTTAAATACGCCACGGATTGCCTTTTCTATAGTAAATTCTTCAAAAAATAATTTTTTACTCTCGCAAATTTTAAATACGCCAGGGATTGCTTTTTCTATAGTAAATTATTCAAAAATTAATTTTTTACTGTCGCGTATTTGAAATACGCCAGGGATTGCCTTTTCTATAGTAAATTATTCAAAAAATAATTTTTTACTGTCGCAAATTTTAATTCCGCCAGGGATTGCCTTTTCTATAGTAAATTATTCAAAAATTAATTTTTTACCATCGAAAATTTTAAATACGCCAGGGATTGCCTTTTATATAGCAAATTTTCCAAAAAATAAGTTTTTACTGTTGCAAATTTTAAATACGCCAGGGATTGCCTTTTCAATAGTAAATTATAAAAAAAATAATTTTTTACTGTCGCAAATTTTAAATAAGCCAGGGAGTGCCTTTTCAATTGTAAGTTTTTCAAAAAATAATTTTTTAGTAAATTTTTAAAACATTAATTTTTTACTGTCGCAAATTTTAAATACGCTAGGGACTGCCTTTTCTATATAAATAATTCAAAAAATTATTTTTTTTTCTGTCGCAAATTTTAATTACGCCAGGGATTGCCTTTTCTATAGTAAATTAATCAAAAATAATTTTTTACTGTCGCATATTTTAAATACGCCAAGGATTGCCTTTTCTATAGTAAATTATTCAAAAAAATAATTTTTTACTCTCGCAAATTTTAAATACGCGAGGGATTGCTTTTTCTATAGTAAATTATTCAAAAATTAATTTTTTACTGTCGCATATTTTAAATACGCCAGGGATTGCCTTTTCTATAGTAAATTATTCAAAAAATAATTTTTTACTCTCGCAAATTTTAAATACGCCAGGGATTACCTTTTCTATAGTAAATTTTTTACTGTCTGCAAATTTTAAATACGCCAGGGATTACCTTTTCAATAGTAAATTATTCAAAAAATAATTGTTTACTGTCGCAAATTTTAAATACGCCAGGGATTGCCTTTTCTATAGTAAATTTTTAAAAAAATAATTTTTTACTCTCGCAAATTTTAAATACGCCAGGGATTGCCGTTGCTATATTAAATTATTCATAAATTAATTTTTTACTGTCGCATATTTTAAATACGCCAGGGATTGCCTTTTCTATAGTAAATTTTTCAAAAAATAATTTTTTACTCTCGCAAATTTTAAATACGCCAGGGATTGCTTTTTCTATAGTAAAGAATTCAAAAATTAATTTTTTACTGTCGCATATTTTAAATACGCCAGGGTTTGCCTTTTCTATAGTAAATTATTCAAAAAATAATTTTTTTACTATCGCAAATTTTAATTCCGCCAGTGATTGCCTTTTCTATAGTAAATTATTCAAAAAATAATTTTTTAATGTCGCAAATTTTAAATACGCCAGGGATTGCTTTTTCTATAGTAAATTATTCAAAAATTAATTTTTTACTCTCGCATATTTTAAATACTCCAGGGTTTGCCATTTCTATAGTAAATTATTCAAAAAATAATTTTTTACTGTCGCAAATTTTAATTCCGCCAGGGATTGCCTTTTCTATAGTAAATTATTCAAAAATTAATTTTATACCATCGCAAATTTTAAATACGACAAGGATTGCCTTTTCTATAGAAAATTTTTCAAAAATTATTTTTTTCTGTCGCAAATTTTAAATACGCCAGGGATTGCCTTTTCTATAGTAAATTTTTAAAAAAATAATTTTTTTACTCTCGCAAATTTTAAATACGCCAGGGATTGCCTTTTCTATAGTAAATTATTCAAAAATTAATTTTTTACTGTCGCATATTTTAAATACGCCAGGGATTGCCTTTTCTATAGTAAATTTTTAAAAAAATAATTTTTTACTCTCGCAAATTTTAAATACGCCAGGGATTGCTTTTTCTATAGTAAATTATTCAAAAATTAATTTTTTACTGTCGCATATTTTAAATACGCCAGGGATTGCCTTTTCTATAGTAAATTATTCAAAAAATAATTTTTTACTCTCGCAAATTTTAAATACGCCAGGGATTGCTTTTGCTATAGTAAATTATTCAAAA
>OZ005740.1:149242089-149453650 GCA_963930735.1 Dioctria linearis | reverse complement strand
TATTCAAAAAATAATTTTTACTCTCGCAAATTTTAAATACGCCAGGGATTGCTTTTGCTATAGTAAATTATTCAAAAATAATTTTTTTACTGTCGCATATTTTAAATACGCCAGGGATTGCCTTTTCTATAGTAAATTATTCAAAAAATAATTTTTTACTATCGCAAATTTTAATTCCGCCAGGGATTGCCTTTTCTATAGTAAATTATTCAAAAATTAATTTTTTACCATCGCATATTTTAAATACGCCAGGGATTGCCTTTTCTATAGTAAATTATTCAAAAATTAATTTTTTACTGTCGTATATTTTAAATACGCCAGGGATTGCCTTTTCTATAGTAAATTCTTCAAAAAATAATTTTTTACTCTCGCAAATTTTAAATACGCCAGGGATTGCTTTTTCTATAGTAAATTATTCAAAAATTAATTTTTTTACTGTCGCGTATTTTAAATACGCCAGGGATTGCCTTTTCTATAGTAAATTATTCAAAAAATAATTTTTTACTATCGCAAAGTTTAATTCCGCCAGGGATTGCCTTTTCTATAGTAAATTATTCAAAAATTAATATTTTACCATCGCATATTTTAAATACGCCAGGTATTGCTTTTCTATAGTAAATTATTCAAAAATTAATTTTTACTGTCGCATATTTTAAATACGCCAGGGATTGGCTTTTCTATAGTAAATTCTTCAAAAAATAATTTTTTACTCTCGCAAATTTTAAATACGCCAGGGATTGCTTTTTCTATAGTAAATTATTCAAAAATTAATTTTTTACTGTCGCATATTTTAAAAACGCCAGGGATTGCCTTTTCTATAGTAAATTATTCAAAAATTAATTTTTTACTGTCGCATATTTTAAGTACGCCAGAGATTGCCTTTTCTATAGTAAATTCTTCAAAAATAATTTTTTACTCTCGCATATTTTAAATACGCCAGTGTTGTATATGTAAAGTATACAAAAATTACCTAAAAAATATTCTAATTTAAAATAATGTAAAATATTTTAATTTAATTTTCATACATATAAGCCAAGCATGCTTAAAACATGCACGGCTTATCTTCATAACGGCGAAGAAATTGCCGTCAGCAATTTCCTCGCATTCCTTTCAATAAACAAAAAGTATTTCCCACAAAATGACTTGGGACAAACAAAAGTGTTAAATATCAACCCAAGTCGTTTTCATAGAAAATAGCCCCACGATAAATCTTACCTTCAGTAAGATTTGTCGTATATACGATATGTATGTACATACATACATATATAAATATCGGGCGCATGAAAATTTTACGTCGGTGAAGACTGAAACGATCAAGTCTTCACCGAAAAAAAGATCTTATCAGCAAATTGTCGCGAGCTGCATACATTGTGATCGCAACAATGTATGCACGGTAGCAAGACGATGGTCGATATTTATGAAAATATCAAATTTCAATTTCAACCATCGTTCGTCGCGATAATTCTGGGCATGTTTAAACATGCCCAGCGGTAAATAATTTTCTCAGGATAGGAATGCTAATTAAGCATTTTCCTATCCTGAACAAAGAGACTTACGATTGAAAAATCTAAGTCTCGGGACAGTCGGTTTTTAGATTTGGTTTTTTGAACATCGTCGGGATAGTCACGAGTAAAGATTAAAGTTTGCTTTTCCTAAGTTCTCAAAAAAAAGGAAAGTTAAATTAAAAGAAAAAAGGAAAGGAAGGTTTGGATACGGTTCGGTACTAAGTGGTTTATACCCCAGATTTTAGTAACAAGAGTGAGATATTTTCTCAGCAGAACAAAATATATAATAAAAGTTTCTAGAAAATAATTATTGTGATTGTATATGAATAGTGTGAGGTTGTAAACCATATATAAGTGTGAAATTGTACACCAGATACGGAATTAAAAATAAAGAGAACGTAAAGAAACACAATCGCAAGGTGAATGTTTGTCATTTATCCAGGTAATTAACCCAACGAGTGAAATATATAACAAATTGGCGCAGCCGGTAGGATTGAGGAAGCTTTATCTAGTCAAAACGATCGTAAAAGCTTGAAAAGCCTTAATCCTTCGAACCTAAGGGGTCCCATTGACTAAGCCACTCAGGCCAAGTCACCCCCAACACTCGGGTAGATACCATCTCTAGGCGCCTCTGCTCCAGGCGGGCAAGCGTTCACCCCAATTAGTGCACAAGCACCACCGAGGGATACCAGTGAACAGTCCACAGAAGGAAGAGGAGAAATATCTCGAACTCCCCCATAAGGACGAATACAGATCAGCCAGGACACAGCTCGATAAGCAGCCTGAAGTTCCAGCCAAGCAGATAATCAAACACTAGCAGTCAACGATCCTGAGTTGAAGAGGAAATCGAAGACGGCTCGTAAGCCCCCTTTTCAACTAGATCCAGGGGAAGTTAAGACGGCCCAAAGGCCCCCCCAGCTGCAAAACAAACCGAAATCAACCGACCAAGGATTGAGATGTAATTCGAAGGCGGTTAAAGAAACCCCCTCTCAATCACAGCAAAGGGACTTAAGCAGGCAAGGAGCCCCCCTTTCACCAAACAGCGCATCATATGCCAGCCGACAATCCTGCTCTACCTCAACAGGAAACAGACGCAGCAGCGAGGGAAAACTCTCCATCTTTAGCCGACGCGGGATCAACCCCAGGTGCCAATACACAGCACGCCGGTGAAGGTACATCATCTGCTGCAGGAGATAAATCTCCACAGTTATCGCCAACAGGACCTCGACTCAGAAGCGGGACCGTTCTGCCAGGTCTCAATAGACAAGTAAGTCTTGATAAATTTTTAACAAAATTGTACGAGAGAGCGCGAGATTCAGGTACGCTAGCCATTACTCAGTGTGATTCACTCAGCAAAAAACTGAGTCAAACCCGCGAAGTTAGACTCGCACAAATACAGACACTGAAGGAAAACACAGTTCGGTTCCGTGAGGAACTAAGTAGGCTCGCTGAATCCACGCGCTCCCTCCCAGTAGATAAGGAGAGTACTGAAACTCCAAATTTAGACTTAGAGAAGAATAAGAGTGTTAGGTTAAGTGAAAGTGCAAATAGTGATAGTGACAGTGACGGTGAAGCAGCTGAACCAACTCCTGAAGATCTGCTAATAGATTGGCTCGAAGAATCCTTAACGGAAGTCAGCCCAGAAACAAGCCCAGTTAGTCCACCAAAATTTAAATTTTCCAGTCAATAGACTAAACGCAATGGTGGACTACGCTAAGGTAGCTAAGCTCACAGCTCAACTCGTCCCCTTATTTTCGGGTGAAAGTACCCCACAATTGGGACGAGAGCTACAAACCTTCATTGGCTGCTGCAAACAAACTATGCAGTGCTTAAATAATGAGGAAAAGTGGCTTTCATTCAGGTCCTTCCCACAAGACTCAGAGGTGACGCATACCAATTATTCGCTTCAGACGTCCCTGCTTCATTTAGTGAAGTAGAGGAACGTCTAAATAGAACATACCTTCCCCGTAAGACATACCAAGAGTTAGTGAATAAGTTAATCACTACTAGGCAAAACCCGTTAGAATCTCTCACTGTGTTCATTACAAGATTGAAAGAGTTGTTGACGATTTGCAACGAGGCAGCGACACAGTAGTATGGATCTGAGGCAGTCCCTGCTGTGAAAACACAGCTGATGGATTTTGCCAAGAACGCTTTAAAAAGTGGAGTAACTAACCCACACCTGTGTCAATATTTGCTCACGCAGGGAGAAGGTGATTTAGAAGCATTAATTCAAAAGGCCCTGGACATGGAGAAACTACAACAAAGTGCTACATTCGTCCAGACTCCTCTGGTACAAGCTCCTCCAATGGCTCCAGTAGACCCAGATCTACGAGTGAGAGCTTACCATGGAGCTCCTTACTATCAAATGCCATCTACACCTATGTTCGCATCACCTCGAGCTCCAAACCCACATCAGTTTTCACGCAATGTGAATAATGCAGGTTCATCACAGTCACGGCAAAGGCCCTTTACAAACACTGATGCCAGAAACTCGGATACAGATGCACTGGTCCGTAACATCACGTGTAATTTCTGCCAGCGAAAGGGTCATACGTATTCAGATTGCCTTAAGCGCAAGAACACCCCTTTCTGCTCAAACTGCAAAATCTATGGACATGTCGTCCGTGATTGCAGAAAAACACAACAGACGCAACAAATTGTTCCTTCACGCCTCTCCAATAGATCTACACAAGAGCAACACAACACAAAAAGTCCTCAAGCCTTCAACGTAAGACTCAAATGCACCTTTTGTGGTCGCGGAGGACACGCAGACGAAGATTGCCGCCAAAAGAAAAAATGGGAAGCCTAGAGTCAGGAAAACGACATGCAGTCGACCCAAAACTCCCCGGCTCGACTTTAAACCCACAACGCAAATCAAAAGGGTCACCTCAAGCGCCCGAATCCGGTGTCCCTACAGTGAAACTTCCACTGGACATAAGCCTTAACGGCCATACAAAACTAATAGTGGACACTGGCGCTGAGGTTAGTATTATTAAGAAAAGAGCAATTAAAGACCTCAATATAATTAATTCCAATGAGGCATGCACTTTACAGACCCCTTTTGGAACCGGAAAGACATTGGGAAATTGCAAAGGCAACTTCAATTTTAAAAATAAAATTCCCTGCAAGTTTCAGGTGGTACGAAGCCTGCCAGGTCTTTCCGATGACGGCCTATTAGGAAACGATTTCCTATCAAACAATTGTAATGTTGAAGGCCCAAATAAAGCACTCAAGTTTCCTTGTACGGAAATAAATCCCGAAGAGTTTACTGTGCCCTTGTCATACAAAACGGACAAGCTGTATTCCAGAAAAGCAGTCGAAGTGAGGTCACTTGTAGAAAAGATGGAACCTAAACAGGTTAAGCTATCTACATGCAGTGTCTCCAAGGCATCTCAAAAGAGCAATGCTGGCTGCCAGGTTCAACAAGAGCCGACGGAATGCGAAAAGAGCTGTCTGGGTGATCAAGAAACCTGCGAAATGAGGCAGCATCTGGTTACTTTAGAGGAACCAATATGCATACCTGCTAGGTCACAAATGATCACCACAGTCCCGTTGCAAGTGAAGGATGAAATGCTCTGTCTATCGAAAGAGATAGGCGATGGAGTCTTCCTGGCCAACAGTTTACTCCCTACTGGGAAAGAATCAGTGCTAGTTGCCATACTCAACATTAACAATTTCCAAGTAGTCATCAACAGTTTATTGTTACAACTGCTCCCTATACATGACTACGCCGTCATCCCAATAGGAGAAGCCACTGATATACAACACGTTCTCAAGCCAAATAAATCGCAAGCGAGTAACACGAACATCAGTGAGCTTCCCAAGGCGGAACAGAAGTCAAACAAGACTTCCTCCTCAAAAATACCTAGATATAAGTTACTACAGTGGCCCAAGAGCCCCATTCAAGACGCGTGCGAGCTCAGTAAGACCCGAGTAGAGGCAAAAATGACTCCACCGTCCAAGAAAATAAGTTACAAAAATTTTACATGGCCCCATAGCCAAACTAAAGATGCGAGCGAGCTCCAGAAGCCGACAAGCAAAATGCAGCTGACTCCTCCATCCAATATACCTAGATGTAAGATAACCACAAGGATAAGAAGCCCAACAACAGGTGCGTGTGAGCTCAATAAGGCCTATTATCAGGCAAAGACGACTCCACCTCCCAACAAAGTTAGTGTTAAGAAACAACAGTGGCCCAAGAGCCCCATCCACCGTGCATGCGAGCTCAGTAAGACCTATTTAAAGGCAAAGTCGACTCCACCACTTAATAAGATTAGTATTAAGAATAAAAAGTGGCCAATGAGCCCGATAAAAGACGCGTGCGGGATCCGTAAGACCTAATTGAAGGCAAAGTTAGCTCCACCGTCAAATAGTATTAAGAAAACCAATTCTTCAAGGCCCATAAGCCAAAATACGAATACGTGCGAGTACTCTGACCAATCAAAAGTACCCATAAAACATGGTACTTCCACATTAAAACTGCAGGAAGCCCATTCCCTGCCATCTAGTAATGTAAGTAAAACAGATAGTAAGTACACAGCCCCACAAAGTGAGAAAAGAAACGTAAGCTTTTCAGAAAACACAGCTATCTTACAACACGTAAGATACTTATTTCCGAATCAGGAAGATCCCACGTATACTCCGCGAAGTCAACAGGCTAGACCAAGAGCTCAGCCTAGACCCAAATCTAAACGCGGAAGAAAAAAGCTTCGATATCCGAACTCTGTTATGATTACAACGATATCTTTTACCTTAAAGGTGACAAGCTGACATATACAAATGCTATCACCCACAAAATCCCTTTAATACAAGACCAAGCGCCCATAAACCAAAAGGCCTACAGATTACCAGAAACCCAGAGACAAGTAATCAACGAGCAATTACGAGAAATGCTAGACAACGGGATAGTCCAAACTAGCAAAAGCCCTTGGAATTCACCCTTATTAGTAGTCCCCAAAAAGGCGGGGACCCGATGGTAAAAAAGGTGGGCGCGTCGTTGTCGATTTTCGTAAAATTGAACGAAAAAGACAATTGGCGATGCATTTCCGCTACCACGAATCGAGGATATTCTTGACCAACTAGGTCAGGCCAGGTACTTTACCACTCTCGATTTGGCAACGGCTATCACCAAGTCTTAGTCGACAAAAAGGATCGACATAAGACCGCCTTTAGCACTAATTACGGGGCACTACGAATTTAAGCGTATGCCATTCGGACTCAAAGGAGCTCCCGCTACATTCCAACGCCTC
This sequence comes from Dioctria linearis, assembly GCA_963930735.1. Classification (NCBI taxonomy): domain Eukaryota; kingdom Metazoa; phylum Arthropoda; class Insecta; order Diptera; family Asilidae; genus Dioctria; species Dioctria linearis. The sequence goes on along the minus strand of OZ005740.1, from coordinate 149,446,893 downwards.
ATGAACTTCGTTCTGACAGGCCTACAAGGCCTCGAATGTTTCGTTTATTTTGACGACATCGTCATTTATGGTAAGAACCTAAATGACCACAATAATAAGCTTCGCAAAGTCTTCAACAAATTGAGAGAAAACAACCTAAAACTGCAGCCAGAGAAGTGCCAGTCCTTGAGACGAGAAGTTGTTTACCTAGGGCACAAATGCTCTAGCGAAGGTGCATTACCAGACCCCAGCAAAACGGCCTGCGTCCAGACATTCCCTGTTCCAAGAACAGTAAGGCAAGTAGCAGTCCTTTTTGGGACTTGCCAATTATTACAGGAAGTTCATTCCGGACTTCTCTAAAATCGTTCGTCCAATAACGAATCTGCTCCGAAAGGATGTAAAATTCACTTGGACCGAGAAATGCCAAGAGGCATTCCAAAGCATTAAAAATGCCCTAATTTCCCCACCGCTTTTAATCTATCCAGATTTTACAAAGCCATTTAATCTCACAACGGACGCCAGTAACGAGGCTTTAGGAGCTGTACTTTCCCAAGGAGAAGTGGGAAAAGACCAGCCTATCGCCTATGCAAGCCGAACGCTAAACACAGCCGAGAAAAACTATTCCACTATTGAAAAGGAGTTATTGGCTATAGTCTGGGCAACTAGAAATTTCCGATGTTATCTCCAAGGCAGGAAATTCACGGTCTACACTGACCACAAGCCTCTCAAAGGAGGCTTTAATGTTAAAGACCCAACTTCCCGTTTGGTGAGATTTCACCACAAATTGTCAGAGTTCGATTACACCATCGAATACAAACCAGGGAAGTATAATACCAATGCGGATGCATTAAGCCGCATTCCACAAGTATTAAACGAAGACTATACAGGCAATACCTTAACGGTACAAGCCCAAGTGCACCACACTATGGACTCTGATGCGGAAGAAAATAATTTCCCAAATAAAAAGAAAACAAAGAAACCCGCTCATTGCTTCGCCGTGACCAGAGCTCAAAAACAGAAAGCCCAAGAGGCCAGTATGAGCCCCAGCGCTGAAAAACAGCCCACGGCAGCGGAACATAAAGAAAATGAACACCCAGAGGCAGAAATACAACCCCCGGCTACGCTTGAACACGAAATATGTCCAGTCAAGGCACCTGAGATAATCACGACCCCCAAGGAAGTCCAAACAATCCTAAAGGATTATCACGACTCTCCTTTCGGCGGCCATCAGGGTGTCATTAAGACCTATAAACGAATTAGACGCAAGTACTGGTGGAGACACATGCTTAGCGATATAAAAAAGTACATAAAAACATGCCCTAAGTGCCAAACCATGAAAGCATCTCCACAATTCAAGATGCCCATGGTAATAACGGACATCGCAGAACAACCTTTCGACAAGGTTTACCTCGATATAGTAGGTCCACTAGAAGAGACCATATCAGGTAATAAATATATCTTAACTTTTCAAGATAACCTTACCAAATTTGTCGATTGGTATGCCATACCTAATGGAGAAGCAGTAACGGTGGCGCAAATCTTTTTCAATGAGATTGTCACGCGTTATCGCATTCCAAAGAGAATAGTCACCGATCAGGGAACTAATTTTCTGAGTGAGCTATTCAAGAAGGTCTGCAAACTCCTAAAAGTAAGGAAGTTACAGAATTCCGCATACCATCCACAGTCTAATGGAGCACTAGAGCGTGCCCATAGACCATTAATCGAATATCTGCGTACAATCGTAGATGAAAATCCTAAAATATGGGATCAATTCCTACGAACCGCTGCATTCGTGTACAATAACAGTGTACACGAGGGTACTAAATTAACCCCGATGGATTGCCTTTACGGCTTCACAGCGGATGTCCCAACTAATTTAAAACGGGATCCTGAACCCGTTTATAACCACGAAAGTTATTATCATATGCTCAAATACAGACTCCCAAAATCATATGCCACGGCTCGTAAAAACCTCTTAGCCAGCAAACAACGCTCAAAGGCATATTACGACAAAACAATTAGGCCTCTCACTTTCCACCTAGGAGACAAAGTCCTCCTCAAAAGTGAAAGCCGCAAACACAAACTGTTTCAAATCTGGGTTGGCCCATATCGGGTAATCAATGTACCCAGTCCAACAAACACTGCCATAAAAATAGGCAAGCGGCAGGTTGTAGTACACAACAACCGTTTAAAGCCCTATTATGAGTAGTATACTGGTACATACACTTTTAGAAAATAAGCCACACTGAAACAAAGTTTCGCCAATTAAACTAAACTAGCCACTACCTACTTAAACGTTCCGCATTCGGAATTATTTACTATGACTCACGAAGTCAACCCTTACCTAAATTTTATTTAAATCAATAAAAAATACGTTAAATAAACGTGTCCATATATACACTCTTACTTCTTAGTAGCTACATATGAATACATCAAATATTCTACCAATAAAATTTTGTCTTGCTTGCCTTGACTTGCATCCCTCATACCTTGCCTTGAGAGTTTCGTATACCTCTTCATGATTTACTCGTGGTTGTAAATGAAACTTCCCTAATTAAATTTTTTTGAAAAGGTACAATACTCATCGTCTTAAAAGTTCATAGAGAAGATGATGGAGTTTGGAATGCTTTGACTTGCATCCGTCATTCCTTGCCTTAAGAGTTTTGTATTCTTCTTCATGATTTACTCATTGTAGTAAAGTAAACAACCTCCCAATTCAATTTTTAAATGAAAACACTGCTCCTACTTTGACGAGATTTAGCATAAACTGACTTACAGTCCTCCTACCCTGTTCTATCTCGTCTTCCTTTTAGCAACTAAGCCCTCACTATACAACTATCGACGATTCAATTAAGCAATACAATATTTAAATATTATATGCTATGTAGTATGACCAATTGACTAATGAAGCCTATCCTTCATTTTCTACAGCACATGAAGCACATATTAGTGTTAATATGCTGTTTCCATCTGGCAATGGGACAAATACAAACGAAACCCTACACCATAAGTACCCTGAACAATACAGGAATACTGTATGAGGATCTGGAAAATTACAAGTCTACCACAGTACATGGAACATCTTAACTGAGATCAATCTAAGGGAACTGGACAACCAAACGCTTATGGCAGAACAGGCGGAACACTTAGTTCACCGACTATGTTCAAATCGCTCTCAAACGGATGAGCTATGCCTGGTTCAACAAAAACACGTTCATTCTCTCTTGGAAAATATCAAGAGAAGAACAAGTGTCATTCGGGAAGTGGTCCCAAAATCAAGATCAACAAGATCTATGTTTGATGGAATAGGGAATGCAATGCACTACCTATTCGGGACCATGGACAGCACTAATGAACAGGAAGTATACAGTCGACTCGAGGAGCGCGAAACAAATACAAAAGCACTAGCCGACCTGGAAAGACAGCAAATCAGTGTAGTTAAAACTACACTACAGCAAATTCAAAAGCCATTGACATCTCTGCAGGAAAGACAACGTCAAATAAATCTCCAGGTAAATAGAATGCAAAACATAACGGATGATTTACTGATGAGACAATTGAGACAGGAAATAATTTCAAGCCTGACCTTACAAATTGTCGAAATTGAGTACAGGCAGCAAGCCTTACTCGACATAATAATCGCCAGTAAAAATCACCAGTTACATCCGCTAGTGGTGTCTCCCAAAAGTCTATTACAGATATACCACAAGTCCCACGCTACTTGTCCAGATGCACAAAATTGTCTCTCCCTGCTATATCAGACAGCGGAAACAAAGGCTCGTCTAGTCCAAGACAAATTAGTCATTCGAATACAACTTCCGATTTTCAATATACCACAAATGAAGTTGTATAGAGTACACAGTTTCCCCATACATATTAACAACAAACAATCATTGGTACCCGATATACAGTACTCGCACGTAGCGCACCAGGTACAGACACAAGATATTCTATTATTAAAAACACAAGATCCTAAAAGCTGTAAAAAGATCACTCAATATTCCAAAGAGGATACTTACATCGCTAAGCTAGGCATTCCCGTAACAAAGGCAACTCTGTCCAAAGAATGCATAGTGAAGCTGCTCTTTAATCCATTAAAGTAAGAGCCTCAGTGACATTTCAGAGCACAAATACCTCCTAGAGACCTGCTTATCAAATTAAGTAAACCCAATTCGTGGATATTCTCGTTGATAGAACCTACAATTGTACTATATTCAGGAGATGACACTAACAGCATCATCCTAGAAGGTACCCAGTCATTAAAAGAACTGGACGAAAAATTACAAAAAATAAGTCCTCATATCAGTCAACACCCTACACATGTCCTAGCGGCAACATCAGTATCCTTAACTGGTGTTGCCATCACATGTATGGTACTGTACCTGGTCGCCAAATGGCTAGTCCCATTCATTAAAAATTACCGTTCACGCAAATCCGAGAATACCCCAGAGGCGGAGGAACAAATCGAACAAATCGAAATAATAGAACCTACCCCTCTCAAAAGGACCCGCACCTTGCCACCTACAAGGTCAGTGCAAGTGGTATAGTGTCACCACTTCAAACGGTCAGAAGCACTATCACTAATAGTAGAGCATATAAATACTAAATGTAAGTGGTTTCTATTAACCACAAATAAATCAGTAAGTAATAATAAATAAAAATAAAAACAAAAGGGGGAGAGGACAAACAATTATTAAAGCATAGATGTAAGGAAAACTAGTTTAATAAAAACATATATACATATATATATATATATATTTAAGAAGAATTTGAAAAAAAAATTAGGAAATAACAAAAGAAAATTTTAAATAGAAACTAAGACAATATGTAAACCCGAAAACCTGTGCCAAACCAACCGATAGCCGAACCACCGATATAGCCCCAACAACAACTTCCCCTGAGAATTATTCCTCTTCAAAGAATAATTCTCTTTTTCGCAGGGGGAAGGACTGTTGTATACGTAAAGTATACAAAAATTACCTAAAAAATACTCTAATTTAAAATAATGTAAAATATTTTAATTTAATTTTCATACATATAAGCCAAGCATGCTTAAAACATGTACGGCTTATCTTCATAACGGCGAAGAAATTGCCGTCAGCAATTTCCTCGCATTCCTTTCAATAAACAAAAAGTATTTCCCACAAAATGACTTGGGACAAACAAAAGTGTTAAATATCAACCCAAGTCGTTTTCATAGAAAATAGCCCCACGATAAATCTTACCTTCAGTAAGATTTGTCGTATATACGATATGTATGTACATACATACATACATACATATCGGGCGCATGAAACTTTTACGTCGGTGAAGACTGAAACGATCAAGTCTTCACCGAAAAAAAGATCTTATCAGCAAATTGTCGCGAGCTGCATACATTGTGATCGCAACAATGCATGCACGGTAGCAAGACGATGGTCGATATTTATGAAAATATCAAATTTCAATTTCAACCATCGTTCGTCGCGATAATTCTGGGCATGTTTAAACATGCCCAGCGGTAAACAATTTTCTCAGGATAGGAATGCTAATTAAGCATTTTCCTATCCTGAACAAAGAGACTTACGATTGAAAAATCTAAGTCTCGGGACAGTCGGTTTTTAGATTTGGTTTTTTGAACATCGTCGGGATAGTCACGAGTAAAGATTAAAGTTTGCTTTTCCTAAGTTCTCAAAAAAAAGGAAAGTTAAATTAAAAGAAAAAAGGAAAGGAAGGTTTGGATACGGTTCGGTACTAAGTGGTTTATACCCCGGATTTTAGTAACAAGAGTGAGATATTTTGTCAGTAGAACAAAATATATAATAAAAGTTTCTAGAAAATAATTATTGTGATTGTATATGAATAGTGTGAGGTTGTAAACCATATATAAGTGTGAAATTGTACACCAGATACGGAATTAAAAATAAAGAGAACGTAAAGAAACACAATCGCAAGGTGAATGTTTGTCATTTATCCAGGTAATTAACCCAACGAGTGAAATATATAACACCAGGGATTGCTTTTTCTACAGTAAATTATTCAAAAATTAATTTTTTACTGTCGCATATTTTAAATACGCCAGGGATTGCCTTTTCTATAGTAAATTATTCAAAAATTAATTTTTTACTGTCGCATATTTTAAATACGCCAGGGATTGCCTTTTCTATAGTAAATAATTTTTTACTCTCGCAAATTTTAAATACGCCAGGGATTGCTTTTTCTATAGTAAATTATTCAAAAATTAATTTTTTACTGTCGCATATTTTAAATACGCCAGGGATTGCATTTTCTATAGTAAATTATTCAAAAAATAATTTTTTACTATCGCAATTTTTAATTCCGCCAGGGATTGCCTTTTCTATAGTAAATTATTCAAAAATTAATTTTTTACCATCGCAAATTTTAAATACGCCAGGGATTGCTTTTTCTATAGTAAATTATTCAAAAATTAATTTTTTACTGTCGCATATTTTAAATACGCCAGGGATTGCCTTTTCTATAGTAAATTATTCAAAAAATAATTTTTTACTATCGCAAATTTTAAATACGCCAGGGATTGCCTTTTCTATAGTAAATTTTTCAAAAATTATTTTTTACTGTCGCAAATTTTAAATATGCCAGTGATTGCCTTTTCTATAGTAAATTATTCAAAAAATAATTTTTTACTGTCGCAAATTTTAAATACGCCAGGGATTGCCTTTTCTATAGTAAATTTTTAAAAAAATAATTTTTTACTCTCGCAAATTTTAAATACGCCAGGGATTGCTTTTGCTATAGTAAATTATTCAAAAATTAATTTTTTACTGTCGCATATTTTAAATACGCCAGGGATTGCCTTTTCTATAGTAAATTCTTCAAAAAATAATTTTTTACTCTCGCAAATTTTAAATACGCCAGGGATTAATTTTTCTATAGTAAATTATTCAAAAATTAATTTTTTACTGTCGCATATTTTAAATACGCCAGGGATTGCCTTTTCTATAGTAAATTATTCAAAAAATATTTTTTTACTCTCGCAAATTTTAAATACGCCAGGGATTGCTTTTGCTATAGTAAATTATTCAAAAATTAATTTTTTACTGTCGCATATTTTAAATACTCCAGGGAGTGCTTTTTCTATAGTAACTTATTCAAAAAATAACTTTTTACTATCGCAAATTTTAATTCCGCCAGGGATTGCCTTTTCTATAGTAAATTATTCAAAAATTAATTTTTTACCATCGCATATTTTAAATACGCCAGGGATTGCCTTTTCTATAGTAAATTATTCAAAAATTAATTTTTTACTGTCGCATATTTTAAATACGCCAGGGATTGCCTTTTCTATAGTAAATTCTTCAAAAAATAATTTTTTACTCTCGCAAATTTTAAATACGCCAGGGCTTGCTTTTTCTGTAGTAAATTATTCAAAAATTAAATTTTTACTGTCGCATATTTTAAATACGCCAGGGATTGCCTTTTCTATAATAAATTATACAAAAAATAATTTTTTACTATCGCAAATTTTAAATACGCCAGGGATTGCCTTTTCTATAGTAAATTATTCAAAAATTAATTTTTTACCATCGCATATTTTAAATACGCCAGGGATTGCCTTTTCTATAGTAAATTATTCAAAAATAAATTTTTTACTGTCGCATATTTTAAATACGCCAGGGATTGCCTTTTCTATAGTAAATTCTTCAAAAAATAATTTTTTACTCTCGCAAATTTTAAATACGCCAGGGATTGCTTTTTCTATAGTAAATTATTCAAAAATTAATTTTTTACTGTCGCATATTTTAAATACGCCAGGGATTGCCTTTTCTATAGTAAATTATTCAAAAAATAATTTTTTACTATCGCAAATTTTAAATACCCCAGGGATTGCTTTTTCTATAGTAAATTATTCAAAAATTAATTTTTGACCGTCGCAAATTTTAAATACGCCAGGGATTGCCTTTTCTATAGTAAATTTTCAAAAAATAATTTTTTACTCTCGCAAATTTTAAATACGCCAGGGATTGCTTTTTCTATAGTAAATTATTCAAAAATTAATTTTTTACTGTCGCATATTTTAAATACGCCACGGATTGCCTTTTCTATAGTAAATTATTCAAAAATAATTTTTTACTATCGCAAATTTTAATTCCGCCAGGGATTGCCTTTTCTATTGTAAATTTTTCAAAAATAATTTTTTTCTGTCGCAAATTTTAAATACGCCTGGGATTGCATTTTCTATAGCAAATTATTCAAGAAATAATTTTTTAATTTTTTTATAGTAAATTATTCAAAAATAAATTTTTTACTGTCGCATATTTTAAATACACCAGGGATTACCTTTTCTATAGTAAATTTTTTACTGTATGCAAATTTTAAATACGCCAGGGATTACCTTTTCTATAGTAAATTATTCAAAAAATAATCGTTTACTGTCGCAAATTTTAAATACCCCAGGGATTGCTTTTTCTATAGTAAATTATTCAAAAATTAATTTTTGACCGTCGCAAATTTTAAATACGCCAGGGATTGCCTTTTCTATAGTAAATTTTCCAAAAATTATTTTTTACTGTCGCAAATTTTAAATATGCCAGTGATTGCCTTTTCTATAGTAAATTATTCAAAAAATAATTTTTTGCTGTCGCAAATTTTAAATACGCCAGGGATTGCCTTTTCTATAGTAAATTTTTAAAAAAATAATTTTTTACTCTCGCAAATTTTAAATACGCCAGGGATTGCTTTTGCTATAGTAAATTATTCAAAAATTAATTTTTTACTGTCGGATATTTTAAATACGCCAGGGATTGCCTTTTCTACAGTAAATTCTTCAAAAAATAATTTTTTACTCTCGCAAATTTTAAATACGCCAGGGATTGCTTTTTCTATAGTAAATTATTCAAAATTTAATTTTTTACTGTCGCATATTTTAAATACGCCAGGGATTGCCTTTTCTATAGTAAATTATACAAAAAATAATTTTTTACTATCGCAAATTTTAAATACGCCAGGGATTGCCTTTTCTATAGTAAATTATTCAAAAATTAATTTTTTACCATCGCATAATTTAAATACGCCAGGGATTGCCTTTTCTATAGTAAATTATTCAAAAATTAATTTTTTACTGTCGCAAATTTTAAATACGACAGGGATTGCCTTTTCTATAGTAAATTTTTCAAAAATTATTTTTTCTGTGCTAATTTTAAATACGCCTGGGATTGCATTTTCTATAGTAAATTATTCAAAACATAATTTTTTAATTTTTTTATAGTAAATTATTCAAAAATAAATTTTTTACTGTCGCATATTTTAAATACACCAGGGATTGCCTTTTCTATAGTAAATTCTTCAAAAAATAATTTTTTACTCTCGCAAATTTTAAATACGCCAGGGATTGCTTCTTCTATAGTAAATTATTCAAAAATTAATTTTTTACTGTCGCATATTTTAAATACGCCAGGGATTGCCTTTTCTATAGTAAATTATACAAAAAATAATTTTTTACTATCGCAAATTTTAAATACGCCAGGGATTGCCTTTTCTATAGTAAATTATTCAAAAATTAATTTTTTACCATCGCATATTTTAAATACGCCAGGGATTGCCTTTTCTATAGTAAATTATTCAGAAATTAATTTTTTACTGTCGCATATTTTAAATACGCCAGGGATTGCCTTTTCTATAGTAAATTCTTCAAAAAATAATTTTTTACTCTCGCAAATTTTAAATACGCCAGGGATTGCTTTTTCTATAGTAAATTATTCAAAAATTAATTTTTTACTGTCGCATATTTTAAATACGCCAGGGATTGCCTTTCCTATAGTAAACTATTCAAAAAATAATTTTTTACTGTCGAAAATTTTAAATACGCCAGGGATTGCCTTTTCTATAGTAAATTTTTAAAAAAATAATTTTTTACTCTCGCAAATTTTAAATACGCCAGGGATTGCTTTTGCTATAGTAAATTATTCAAAAATTAATTTTTGACTGTCGCATATTTTAAATACGCCAGGTATTGCCTTTTCTACAGTAAATTCTTCAAAAAATAATTTTTTACTCTCGCAAATTTTAAATACGCCAGGGATTGCTTTTTCTATAGTAAATTATTCAAAAATTAATTTTTTACTGTCGCATATTTTAAATACGCCAGGGATTGCCTTTTCTATAGTAAATTATTCAAAAAATAATTTTTTACTATCGCAAATTTTAAATCCGCCAGGGATTGCCTTTTCTATAGTAAATTATTCAAAAATTAATTGTTTACCATCGCAAATTTTAAACACGACAGGTGTTGCCTTTTCTATAGTAAATTTTTCAAAAAATTAATTTTTACTCTCGCAAATTTTAAATACGCCAGGGATGGCCACTTATATAGTAAATTATTCTAAAATAATTTTTTACTCTCGCAAATTTTAATTACGCCAGGGATTGCCTTTTCTATAGTAAATTATTCAAAATAATTTTTTACTGTCGCATATTTTTAATTCGCCAGGGATTGCCTTTTCTATAGTAAATTATTCAAAAATAATTTTTTACTCTCGCAAATTTTAAATACGCCAGGGATTGCCTTTTCAATAGTAAATTATTCAAAAAATAATTTTTTACTCTCGCAAATTTTAAATACGCTAGGGATTGCCTTTTCTATATTAAATAATTCAAAAAATTATTTTTTTCTGTCGCAAATTTTAATTACGCCAGGGATTGCCTTTTCTATAGTAAATTATTAAAAAATAATTTTTTACTGTCGGATATTTTAAATACGCCAGGGATTGGCCTTTGTATAGCAAATTATTCAGAAAATAATTTTTTACTCTCGCAAATTCTAAATACGCCAGGGGTTGCTTTTTCTATAGTAAATTATTCAAAAATTAATGTTTTACTGTCGCATATTTTAAATACGCCAGGGATTGCCTTTTCTATAGTAAATTATTCAAAAAATAATTTTTTACTGTCGCAAATTTTAATTCCGCCAGGGATTGCCTTTTCTATAGTAAATTATTCAAAAATTAATTTTTTACCATCGCAAATTTTAATTACGACAGGGATTGCCTTTTCTATAGTAAATTTTTCAAAAATTATTTTTTCTGTCACTAATTTTAAATACGCCTGGGATTGCATTTTCTATAGTAAATTATTCAAAAAATAATTTTTTAATTTTTTTATAGTAAATTATTCAAAAATAAATTTTTTACTGTCGCATATTTTAAATACACCAGGGATTGCCTTTTCTATAGTAAATTCTTCAAAAAATAATTTTTTACTCTCGCAAATTTTAAATACGCCAGGGATTGCTTTTTCTATAGTAAATTATTCAAAAATTAATTTTTTACTGTCGCATATTTTAAATACGCCAGGGATTGCCTTTTCTATAGTAAATTATACAAAAAATAATTTTTTACTATCGCAAATTTTAAATACGCCAGGGATTGCCTTTTCTATAGTGAATTATTCAAAAATTAATTTTTTACCATCGCATATTTTAAATACGCCAGGGATTGCCTTTTCTATAGTAAATTATTCAAAAATTAATTTCTTACTGTCGCATATTTTAAATACGCCAGGGATTGCCTTTTCTATAGTAAATTATTCAAAAAATAATTTTTTACTATCGCAAATTTTAAATACCCCAGGGATTGCTTTTTCTATAGTAAATTATTCAAAAATTAATTTTTGACCGTCGCAAATTTTAAATACGCCAGGGATTGCCTTTTCTATAGTAAATTTTCCAAAAATTATTTTTTACTGTCGCAAATTTTAAATATGCCAGTGATTGCCTTTTCTATAGTAAATTATTCAAAAAATAATTTTTTACTGTCGCAAATTTTAAATACGCCAGGGATTGCCTTTTCTATAGTAAATTTTTAAAAAAATAATTTTTTACTCTCGCAAATTTTAAATACGCCAGTGATTGCTTTTGTTATAGTAAATTATTCAAAAATTAATTTTTTACTGTCGCATATTTTAAATACGCCAGGGATTGCCGTTTCTATAGTAAATTCTTCAAAAAATAATTTTTTACTCTCGCAAATTTTAAATACGCCAGGGATTGCTTTTTCTATAGTAAATTATTCAAAAATTAATTTTTTACTGTCGCATATTTTAAATACGCCAGGGATTGCCTTTTCTATAGTAAATTATTCAAAAAATAATTTTTTTCTCTCGCAAATTTTAAATACGCCAGGGATTGCTTTCGCTATAGTAAATTATTCAAAAATTAATTTTTTACTGTCGCAAATTTTAAATACGACAGGGATTGCCTTTTCTATAGTAAATTTTTCAAAAAGTATTTTTTCTGTGCTAATTTTAAATACGCCTGGGATTGCATTTTCTATAGTAAATTATTCAAAACATAATTTTTTAATTTTTTTATAGTAAATTATTCAAAAATAAATTTTTTACTGTCGCATATTTTAAATACACCAGGGATTGCCTTTTCTATAGTAAATTCTTCAAAAAATAATTTTTTACTCTCGCAAATTTTAAATACGCCAGAGATTGCTTCTTCTATAGTATATTATTCAAAAATTAATTTTTTACTGTCGCATATTTTAAATACGCCAGGGATTGCCTTTTCTATAGTAAATTATACAAAAAATAATTTTTTACTATCGCAAATTTTAAATACGCCAGGGATTGCCTTTTCTATAGTAAATTATTCAAAAATTAATTTTTTACCATCGCATATTTTAAATACGCCAGGGATTGCCTTTTCTATAGTAAATTATTCAGAAATTAATTTTTTACTGTCGCATATTTTAAATACGCCAGGGATTGCCTTTTCTATAGTAAATTCTTCAAAAATAATTTTTTACTCTCGCAAATTTTAAATACGCCAGGGATTGCTTTTTCTATAGTAAATTATTCAAAAATTAATTTTTTACTGTCGCATATTTTAAATACGCCAGGGATTGCCTTTCCTATAGTAAACTATTCAAAAAATAATTTTTTACTGTCGAAAATTTTAAATACGCCAAGGATTGCCTTTTCTATAGTAAATTTTTAAAAAAATAATTTTTTACTCTCGCAAATTTTAAATACGCCAGGGATTGCTTTTGCTATAGTAAATTATTCAAAAATTAATTTTTGACTGTCGCATATTTTAAATACGCCAGGGATTGCCTTTTCTACAGTAAATTCTTCAAAAAATAATTTTTTACTCTCGCAAATTTTAAATACGCCAGGGATTGCTTTTTCTATAGTAAATTATTCAAAAATTAATTTTTTACTGTCGCATATTTTAAATACGCCAGGGATTGCCTTTTCTATAGTAAATTATTCAAAAAATAATTTTTTACTATCGCAAATTTTAAATCCGCCAGGGATTGCCTTTTCTATAGTAAATTATTCAAAAATTAATTGTTTACCATCGCAAATTTTAAACACGACAGGTGTTGCCTTTTCTATAGTAAATTTTTCAAAAAATTAATTTTTACTCTCGCAAATTTTAAATACGCCAGGGATGGCCACTTATATAGTAAATTATTCAAAAATAATTTTTTACTCTCGCAAATTTTAATTACGCCAGGGATTGCCTTTTCTATAGTAAATTATTCAAAATAATTTTTTACTGTCGCATATTTTTAATTCGCCAGGGATTGCCTTTTCTATAGTAAATTATTCAAAAAATAATTTTTTACTCTCGCAAATTTTAAATACGCCAGGGATTGCCTTTTCAATAGTAAATTATTCAAAAAATAATTTTTTACTCTCGCAAATTTTAAATACGCTAGGGATTGCCTTTTCTATATTAAATAATTCAAAAAATTATTTTTTTCTGTCGCAAATTTTAATTACGCCAGGGATTGCCTTTTCTATAGTAAATTATTAAAAAATAATTTTTTACTGTCGGATATTTTAAATACGCCAGGGATTGGCCTTTGTATAGCAAATTATTCAGAAAATAATTTTTTACTCTCGCAAATTCTAAATACGCCAGGGGTTGCTTTTTCTATAGTAAATTATTCAAAAATTAATGTTTTACTGTCGCATATTTTAAATACGCCAGGGATTGCCTTTTCTATAGTAAATTATTCAAAAAATAATTTTTTACTGTCGCAAATTTTAATTCCGCCAGGGATTGCCTTTTCTATAGTAAATTATTCAAAAATTAATTTTTTACCATCGCAAATTTTAATTACGACAGGGATTGCCTTTTCTATAGTAAATTTTTCAAAAATTATTTTTTCTGTCACTAATTTTAAATACGCCTGGGATTGCATTTTCTATAGTAAATTATTCAAAAAATAATTTTTTAATTTTTTTATAGTAAATTATTCAAAAATAAATTTTTTACTGTCGCATATTTTAAATACACCAGGGATTGCCTTTTCTATAGTAAATTCTTCAAAAAATTGCCTTTTCTATAGTAAATTATACAAAAAATAATTTTTTACTATCGCAAATTTTAAATACGCCAGGGATTGCCTTTTCTGTAGTGAATTATTCAAAAATTAATTTTTTACCATCGCATATTTTAAATACGCCAGGGATTGCCTTTTCTATAGTAAATTATTCAAAAATTAATTTTTTACTGTCGAATATTTTAAATACGCCAGGGATATTGCCTTTTCTATAGTAAATTCTTCAAAAAATAATTTTTTACTCTCGCAAATTTTAAATACGCCAGGGATTGCTTTTTCTATAGTAAATTATTCAAAAATTAATTTCTTACTGTCGCATATTTTAAATACGCCAGGGATTGCCTTTTCTATAGTAAATTATTCAAAAAATAATTTTTTACTATCGCAAATTTTAAATACCCCAGGGATTGCTTTTTCTATAGTAAATTATTCAAAAATTAATTTTTGACCGTCGCAAATTTTAAATACGCCAGGGATTGCCTTTTCTATAGTAAATTTTCCAAAAATTATTTTTTACTGTCGCAAATTTTAAATATGCCAGTGATTGCCTTTTCTATAGTAAATTATTCAAAAAATAATTTTTTACTGTCGCAAAATTTAAATACGCCAGGGATTGCCTTTTCTATAGTAAATTTTTAAAAAAATAATTTTTTACTCTCGCAAATTTTAAATACGCCAGTGATTGCTTTTGTTATAGTAAATTATTCAAAAATTAATTTTTTACTGTCGCATATTTTAAATACGCCAGGGATTGCCGTTTCTATAGTAAATTCTTCAAAAAATAATTTTTTACTCTCGCAAATTTTAAATACGCCAGGGATTGCTTTTTCTATAGTAAATTATTCAAAAATTAATTTTTTACTGTCGCATATTTTAAATACGGCAGGGATTGCCTTTTCTATAGTAAATTATTCAAAAAATAATTTTTTTCTCTCGCAAATTTTAAATACGCCAGGGATTGCTTTCGCTATAGTAAATTATTCAAAAATTAATTTTTTACTGTCGCAAATTTTAAATACGACAGGGATTGCCTTTTCTATAGTAAATTTTTCAAAAATTATTTTTTCTGTGCTAATTTTAAATACGCATGGGATTGCATTTTCTATAGTAAATTATTCAAAACATAATTTTTTAATTTTTTTATAGTAAATTATTCAAAAATAAATTTTTTACTGTCGCATATTTAAAATACACCAGGGATTGCCTTTTCTATAGTAAATTCTTCAAAAAATAATTTTTTACTCTCGCAAATTTTAAATACGCCAGAGATTGCTTCTTCTATAGTAAATTATTCAAAAATTAATTTTTTACTGTCGCATATTTTAAATACGCCAGGGATTGCCTTTTCTATAGTAAATTATACAAAAAATAATTTTTTACTATCGCAAATTTTAAATACGCCAGGGATTGCCTTTTCTATAGTAAATTATTCAAAAATTAATTTTTTACCATCGCATATTTTAAATACGCCAGGGATTGCCTTTTCTATAGTAAATTATTCAGATATTAATTTTTTACTGTCGCATATTTTAAATACGCCAGGGATTGCCTTTTCTATAGTAAATTCTTCAAAAAATAATTTTTTACTCTCGCAAATTTTAAATACGCCAGGGATTGCTTTTTCTATAGTAAATTATTCAAAAATTAATTTTTTACTGTCGCATATTTTAAATACGCCAGGGATTGCCTTTCCTATAGTAAACTATTCAAAAAATAATTTTTTACTGTCGAAAATTTTAAATACGCCAGGGATTGCCTTTTCTATAGTAAATTTTTAAAAAATAATTTTTTACTCTCGCAAATTTTAAATACGCCAGGGATTGCTTTTGCTATAGTAAATTATTCAAAAATTAATTTTTGACTGTCGCATATTTTAAATACGCCAGGGATTGCCTTTTCTACAGTAAATTCTTCAAAAAATAATTTTTTACTCTCGCAAATTTTAAATACGCCAGGGATTGCTTTTTCTATAGTAAATTATTCAAAAATTAATTTTTTACTGTCGCATATTTTAAATACGCCAGGGATTGCCTTTTCTATAGTAAATTATTCAAAAAATAATTTTTTACTATCGCAAATTTTAAATCCGCCAGGGATTGCCTTTTCTATAGTAAATTATTCAAAAATTAATTGTTTACCATCGCAAATTTTAAACACGACAGGTGTTGCCTTTTCTATAGTAAATTTTTCAAAAAATTAATTTTTACTCTCGCAAATTTTAAATACGCCAGGGATGGCCACTTATATAGTAAATTATTCAAAAATAATTTTTTACTCTCGCAAATTTTAATTACGCCAGGGATTGCCTTTTCTATAGTAAATTATTCAAAATAATTTTTTACTGTCGCATATTTTTAATTCGCCAGGGATTGCCTTTTCTATAGTAAATTATTCAAAAAATAATTTTTTACTCTCGCAAATTTTAAATACGCCAGGGATTGCCTTTTCAATAGTAAATTATTCAAAAAATAATTTTTTACTCTCGCAAATTTTAAATACGCTAGGGATTGCCTTTTCTATATTAAATAATTCAAAAAATTATTTTTTTCTGTCGCAAATTTTAATTACGCCAGGGATTGCCTTTTCTATAGTAAATTATTAAAAAATAATTTTTTACTGTCGGATATTTTAAATACGCCAGGGATTGGCCTTTGTATAGCAAATTATTCAGAAAATAATTTTTTACTCTCGCAAATTCTAAATACGCCAGGGGTTGCTTTTTCTATAGTAAATTATTCAAAAATTAATGTTTTACTGTCGCATATTTTAAATACGCCAGGGATTGCCTTTTCTATAGTAAATTATTCAAAAAATAATTTTTTACTGTCGCAAATTTTAATTCCGCCAGGGATTGCCTTTTCTATAGTAAATTATTCAAAAATTAATTTTTTACCATCGCAAATTTTAATTACGACAGGGATTGCCTTTTCTATAGTAAATTTTTCAAAAATTATTTTTTCTGTCACTAATTTTAAATACGCCTGGGATTGCATTTTCTATAGTAAATTATTCAAAAAATAATTTTTTAATTTTTTTATAGTAAATTATTCAAAAATAAATTTTTTACTGTCGCATATTTTAAATACACCAGGGATTGCCTTTTCTATAGTAAATTCTTCAAAAAATAATTTTTTACTCTCGCAAATTTTAAATACGCCAGGGATTGCTTTTTCTATAGTAAATTATTCAAAAATTAATTTTTTACTGTCGCATATTTTAAATACGCCAGGGATTGCCTTTTCTATAGTAAATTATACAAAAAATAATTTTTTACTATCGCAAATTTTAAATACGCCAGGGATTGCCTTTTCTATAGTGAATTATTCAAAAATTAATTTTTTACCATCGCATATTTTAAATACGCCAGGGATTGCCTTTTCTATAGTAAATTATTCAAAAATTAATTTTTTACTGTCGCATATTTTAAATACGCCAGGGATATTGCCTTTTCTATAGTAAATTCTTCAAAAAATAATTTTTTACTCTCGCAAATTTTAAATACGCCAGGGATTGCTTTTTCTATAGTAAATTATTCAAAAATTAATTTCTTACTGTCGCATATTTTAAATACGCCAGGGATTGCCTTTTCTATAGTAAATTATTCAAAAAATAATTTTTTACTATCGCAAATTTTAAATACCCCAGGGATTGCTTTTTCTATAGTAAATTATTCAAAAATTTATTTTTGACCGTCGCAAATTTTAAATACGCCAGGGATTGCCTTTTCTATAGTAAATTTTCCAAAAATTATTTTTTACTGTCGCAAATTTTAAATATGCCAGTGATTGCCTTTTCTATAGTAAATTATTCAAAAAATAATTTTTTACTGTCGCAAATTTTAAATACGCCAGGGATTGCTTTCGCTATAGTAAATTATTCAAAAATTAATTTTTTACTGTCGCATATTTTAAATACGCCAGGGATTGCCTTTTCTATAGTAAATTATTCAAAAAATAATTTTTTACTATCGCAAATTTTAATTCTGCCAGGGATTGCCTTTTCTATAGTAAATTATTCAAAAATTAATTTTTTACCATCGCATATTTTAAATACGCCAGGGATTGCCTTTTCTATAGTAAATTATTCAAAAATTAATTTTTTACTGTCGCATATTTTAAATACGCCAGGGATTGCCTTTTCTATAGTAAATTCTTCAAAAAATAATTTTTTACTCTCGCAAATTTTAAATACGCCAGGGATTGCTTTTTCTATAGTAAATTATTCAAAAATTAATTTTTTACTGTCGCATATTTTAAATACGCCAGGGATTGCCTTTTCTATAGTAAATTATTCAAAAAATAATTTTTTACTATCGCAAATTTTAATTCCGCCAGGGATTGCCTTTTCTATAGTAAATTTTTCAAAAATTATTTTTTTCTGTCGCAAATTTTAAATACGCCTGGGATTGCATTTTCTATAGTAAATTATTCAAGAAATAATTTTTTAATTTTTTTATAGTAAATTATTCAAAAATAAATTTTTTACTGTCGCATATTTTAAATACACCAGGGATTACCTTTTCTATAGTAAATTTTTTACTGTCTGCAAATTTTAAATACGCCAGGGATTACCTTTTCAATAGTAAATTATTCAAAAAATAATTGTTTACTGTCGCAAATTTTAAATACCCCAGGGATTGCTTTTTCTATAGTAAATTATTCAAACATTAATTTTTGACCGTCGCAAATTTTAAATACGCCAGGGATTGCCTTTTCTATAGTAAATTTTCCAAAAATTATTTTTTACTGTCGCAAATTTTAAATATGCCGGTGATTGCCTTTTCTATAGTAAATTATTCAAAAAATAATTTTTTGCTGTCGCAAATTTTAAATACGCCAGGGATTGCCTTTTCTATAGTAAATTATTCAAAAAATAATTTTTTTCTCTCGCAAATTTTAAATACGCCAGGGATTGCTTTTGCTATAGTAAATTATTCAAAAATTAATTTTTTACTGTCGGATATTTTAAATACGCCAGGGATTGCCTTTTCTATAGTAAATTATTCAAAAAATAATTTTTTACTATCGCAAATTTTAATTCCGCCAGGGATTGCCTTTTCTATAGTAAATTATTCAAAAATTAATTTTTTACCATCGCATATTTTAAATACGCCAGGGATTGCCTTTTCTATAGTAAATTATTCAAAAATTAATTTTTTACTGTCGCATATTTTAAATACGCCAGGGATTGCCTTTTCTATAGTAAATTCTTCAAAAAATAATTTTTTACTCTCGCAAATTTTAAATACGCCAGGGATTGCTTTTTCTATAGTAAATTATTCAAAAATTAATTTTTTACTGTCGCATATTTTAAATACGCCAGCGATTGCCTTTTGTATAGTAAATTATTCAAAAAATAATTCTTTACTATCGCAAATTTTAATTCCGCCAGGGATTGCCTTTTCTATAGTAAATTTTTCAAAAAAATTTTTTTTCTGTCGCAAATTTTAAATACGCCTGGGATTGCATTTTCTATAGTAAATTATTCAAGAAATAATTTTTTAATTTTTTTATAGTAAATTATTCAAAAATAAATTTTTTACTGTCGCATATTTTAAATACACCAGGGATTACCTTTTCTATAGTAAATTTTTTACTGTCTGCAAATTTTAAATACGCCAGGGATTACCTTTTCTATAGTAAATTATTCAAAAAATAATTGTTTACTGTCGCAAATTTTAAATACCCCAGGGATTGCTTTTTCTATAGTAAATTATTCAAAAATTAATTTTTGACCGTCGCAAATTTTAAATACGCCAGGGATTGCCTTTTCTATAGTAAATTTTCCAAAAATTATTTTTTACTGTCGCAAATTTTAAATATGCCGGTGATTGCCTTTTCTATAGTAAATTATTCAAAAAATAATTTTTTGCTGTCGCAAATTTTAAATACGCCAGGGATTGCCTTTTCTATAGTAAATTTTTAAAAAAATAATTTTTTACTCTCGCAAATTTTAAGTACGCCAGGGATTGCTTTGGCTATAGTAAATTATTCAAAAATTAATTTTTTACTGTCGCATATTTTAAATACGCCAGTGATTGCCTTTTCTACAGTAAATTCTTCAAAAAATAATTTTTTACTCTCGCAAATTTTAAATACGCCAGGGATTGCTTTTTCTATAGTAAATTATTCTAAAATTAATTTTTTACTGTCGCATATTTTAAATACGTCAGGGATTGCCTTTTCTATAGTAAATTATTCAAAAAATAATTTTTTACTATCGCAAATTTTAAATCCGCCAGGGATTGCCTTTTCTATAGTAAATTATTCAAAAATTAATTGTTTACCTTCGCAAATTTTAAACACGACAGGGATTGCCTTTTCTATAGTAAATTTTTCAAAAAATTAATTTTTACTCTCGCAAATTTTAAATACGCCAGGGATGGCCACTTATATAGTAAATTATTCAAAAAATAATTTTTTACTCTCGCAAATTTTAATTACGCCAGGGATTGCCTTTTCTATAGTAAATTATTCAACAAATAATTTTTTACTCTCGCAAATTTTAAATACGACAGGGATTGCCTTTTCAATAGTAAATTATTCAAAAAATAATTTTTTACTCTCGCTAATTTTAAATACGCCTGGGATTGCATTTTCTATAGTAAATTATTCAAAAAATAATTTTTTAATTTTTTTATAGTAAATTATTCAAAAATAAATTTCTTACTGTCGAATATTTTAAATAGACCAGGGATTGCCTTTTCTATAGTAAATTATTCAAAAAATAATTTTGTACTCTCGCAAATTTTAAATACGCCAGGGATTACCTTTTCTATAGTAATTTTTTTACTGTCTGCAAATTTTAAATACGCCAGGGATTACCTTTTCTATAGTAAATTATTCAAAAAAATAGTTGTTTACTGTCGCAAATTTTAAATACTCCAGGGATTGCTTTTTCTATAGTAAATTATTCAAAAATTAATTTTTTACCGTCGCTAATTTTAAATACGCCAGGGATTGCCTTTTCTATAGTAAATTTTCCAAAAATTATTTTTTACTGTCGCAAATTTTAAATATGCCAGGAATTGCCTTTTCTATAGTAAATTATTCAAAAAATAATTTTTTACTCTCGCAAATTTTAAATACGCCAGGGCTTGCCTTTTCTATAGTAAATTTTTAAAAAAATAATTTTTTACTCTCGCAAATTTTAAATACGCCAGGGATTGCCTTTGCTATAGTAAATTATTCAAAAATTAATTTTTTACTGTCGCATATTTTAAATACGCCAGGGATTGACTTTTCTATAGTGAATTCTTCAAAAAATAATTGTTTACTCTCGCAAATTTTAAATACTCCAGGGATTGCTTGTTCTATAGTAAATTATTCAAAAATTAATTTTTTACTGTCGCATATTTTAAATACGCCAGGGATTGCCTTTTCTATAGTAAATTATTCAAAAAATAATTTTTTACTATCGCAAATTTTAATTCCGCCAGGGATTGCCTTTTCTATAGTAAATTATTCAAAAATTAATTTTTTACCATCGCAAATTTTAAATACGACAGGGATTGCCTTTTCTATAGTAAAATTTTCAAAAAATTAATTTTTACTCTCGCAAATTTTAAATACGCCAGTGATGGCCACTTATATAGTAAATTATTCAAAAAAAAATTTTTTACTCTCGCAAATTTTAATTACGCCAGGGATTGCCTTTTCTATAGTAAATTATTCAAAAAATAATTTTTTACTGTCGCAAATTTTAAATACGCCTTTTCTATATTAAATTTTTAAAAAAATAATTTTTTACTCTCGCAAATTTTAAATACGCCAGGGATTACCTTTTCTATAGTAAATTATTCAAAAAATAATTGTTTACTGTCGCAAATTTTAAATAATCCAGGGATTGCTTTTTCTATAGTAAATTATTCAAAAATTAATTTTTTACCGTCGCTAATTTTAAATACGCCAGGGATTGCCTTTTCTATAGTAAATTTTCCAAAAATTATTTTTTACTGTCGCAATTTTAAATATGCCAGGGATTGCCTTTTCTATAGTAAATTATTCAAAAAATAATTTTTTACTGTCGCAAATTTTAAATACGCCAGGGCTTGCCTTTTCTATAGTAAATTATTCAAAAAATTATTTTTTACTATCGCAAATTTTAATTCCGCCAGGGATTGCCTTTTCTATAGTAAATTATTCAAAAATTAATTTTTTACCATCGCAAATTTTAAATACGACAGGGATTGCCTTTTCTATAGTAAAATTTTCAAAAAATTAATTTTTACTCTCGCAAATTTTAAATACGCCAGTGATGGCCACTTATATAGTAAATTATTCAAAAAAAAATTTTTTACTCTCGCAAATTTTAATTACGCCAGGTATTACCTTTTCTATAGTAAATTATTCAAAATAATTTTTTACTGTCGCATATTTTAAATACGCCAGGGAATGCCTTTTCTATAGTAAATTTTTCAAAAAATTAATTTCTACTCTCGCAAATTTTAAATACGCCAAGGATTGTCTTTTCTATAGTAAATTATTCAAAAAATAATTTTTTTCTATCGCAAATTTTAAATCCGCCAGGGATTGCCTTTTCTATAGTAAATTATTCAAAAATTAATTTTTTACCATCGCAAATTTTAAATACGACAGGGACTGCCTTTTCTATAGTAAATTTTTCAAAAAATTAATTTTTACTCTCGCAAATTTTAAATACGCCAGGGATGGCCACTTATATAGTGAATTATTCAAAAAATAATTTTTTACTCTCGCAAATTTTAATTACGCCAGGGATTGCCTTTTCTATAGTAAATTATTCAAAAAATAATTTTTTAATTTTTTTATAGTAAATTATTCAAAAATAAATTTTTTACTGTCGCATATTTTAAATACACCAGGGATTGCCTTTTCTATAGTAAATTATTCAAAAAATAATTTTTTACTCTCGCAAATTTTAAATACGCCAGGGATTACCTTTTCTATAGTAAATTTTTTACTGTCTGCAAATTTTAAATACGCCAGGGATTACCTTTTCTATAGTAAATTATTCAAAAAAGTAATTGTTTACTGTCGCAAATTTTAAATAATCCAGGGATTGCTTTTTCTATAGTAAATTATTCAAAAATTAATTATTTACCGTCGCAAATTTTAAATACGCCAGGGATTGCCTTTTCTATAGTAAATTTTCCAAAAATTATTTTTTACTGTCGCAAATTTTAAATATGCCAGGGATTGCCTTTTCTGTAGTAAATTATTCAAAAAATAATTTTTTACTGTCGCAAATTTTAAATACGCCACGGATTGCCTTTTCTACAGTAAATTTTTAAAAAAATAATTTTTTACGCTCGCAAATTTTAAATACGCCAGGGATTACCTTTTCTATAGTAAATTATTCAAAAAATAATTGTTTACTGTCGCAAATTTTAAATAATCCAGGGATTGCTTTTTCTATAGTAAATTATTCAAAAATTAATTTTTTACCGTCGCAAATTTTAAATACGCCAGGGATTGCCTTTTCTATAGTAAATTTTCCAAAAATTATTTTTTACTGTCGCAAATTTTAAATATGCCAGGGATTGCCTTTTCTATAGTAAATTATTCAAAAAATAATTTTTTACTGTCGCAAATTTTAAATACGCCAGGGCTTGCCTTTTCTATAGTAAATTTTTAAAAAAATAATTTTTTACTCTCGCAAATTTTAAATACGCCAGGGATTGCCTTTGCTATAGTAAATTATTCAAAAATTAATTTTTTACTGTCGCATATTTTAAATACGCCAGGGATTGCCTTTTCTATAGTGAAATCTTCAAAAAATAATTGTTTACTCTCGCAAATTTTAAATACCCCAGGGATTGCTTTTTCTAAAGTAAATTATTCAAAAATTAATTTTTTACTGTCGCATATTTTAAATACGCCAGGGATTGCCTTTTCTATAGAAAATTATTCAAAAAATAATTTTTTACTATCGCAAATTTTAATTCCGCCAGGGATTGCCTTTTCTATAGTAAATTATTCAAAAAAAATTTTTTACCATCGCAAATTTTAAATACGACAGGGATGGCCACTTATATAGGGAATTATTCAAAAAATAATTTTTTACTCTCGCAAATTTTAATTACGCCAGGGATTGCCTTTTCTATAGTAAATTATTCAAAATAATTTTTTACTGTCGCATATTTTAAATACGCCAGGGATTGCCATTTCTATAGTAAATTATTCAAAAAATAATTTTTTACTCTCGCAAATTTTAAATACGCCAGGGATTGCCTTTTCAATAGTAAATTATTCAAAAAATAATTTTTTACTCTCGCAAATTTTAAATACGATAGGGATTGCCTTTTCTATATTAAATAATTCAAAAAATTATTTTTTTCTGTCGCAAATTTTAATTACGCCAGGGATTGCCTTTTCTATAGTAAATTATTCAAAAATTAATTTTTTACTGCCGCATATTTTAAATACGCCAGGGATTGCCTTTGCTATAGTAAATTATTCAAAAATTAACTTTTTACTGTCGCATATTTTACATACGCCAGGGATTGCCTTTTCTATAGTGAATTCTTCAAAAAATAATTTTTTACTCTCGCAAATTTTAAATACGCCAGGGATTGCTTTTTCTATAGTAAATTATTCAAAAATTAATTTTTTACTGTCGCATATTTTAAATACGACAGGGATTGCCTTTTTTATATTAAATTTTTCAAAAACTAATTTTTCCTGTTGCAAATTTTAAATACGCCACGGATTGCCTTTTCAATAGTAAATTTTTCAAAAAATAGTTTTTTAGTAAATTTTTAAAACATTAATTTTTTACTGTCGCAAATTTTAAATACGCTAGGGATTGCCTTTTCTATATAAATAATTCAAAAAATTATTTTTTTTCTGTCGCAAATTTTAATTACGCCAGGGATTGCCTTTCTATAGTAAATTAATCAAAAATTAATTTTTTACAGTCGCATATTTTAAATACGCCAGGGATTGTCTTTTGTATAGTAACTTATTCAAAAATTAATTTTTTACTCTCGCAAATAATAAATACGCCAGGGATTGCCTGTTCTATAGTAAGTTATTCAAAAAAAAATTTTTACTCTCGCAAATTTTAATTCCGCCAGGGATTGCCTTTTCTATAGTAAATTATTCAAAAATTAATTTTTTACCATCGCAAATTTTAGATACGACAGGGATTCCCTTTTCTATAGTAAATTTTTCAAAAATTATTTTTTTCTGTCGCAAATTTTAAATACGCCTGGGATTGCATTTTCTATAGTAAATTATTCAAAAAATAATTTTTTAATTTTTTTATAGTAAATTATTCAAAAATTAATTTTTTACTGTCGCATATTTTAAATACGCAAGGGATTGCCTTTTCTATAGTAAATTATTCAAAAAATAATTTTTTACTATCGCAAATTTTAAATACCCCAGGGATTGCTTTTTCTATAGTAAATTATTCAAAAATTAATTTTTTACTGTCGCATATTTTAAATACGCCAAGGATTGCCTTTTCTATAGTAAATTATTCAAAAAATAATTTTTTACTATCGCAAATTTTAATTCCGCCAGGGATTGCCTTTTCTATATTAAATAATTCAAAAAATTATTTTTTTCTGTCGCAAATTTTAATTACGCCAGGGATTGCCTTTTCTATAGTAAATTATTCAAAAATTAATTTTTTACTGCCGCATATTTTAAATACGCCAGGGATTGCCTTTGCTATAGTAAATTATTCAAAAATTAACTTTTTACTGTCGCATATTTTACATACGCCAGGGATTGCCTTTTCTATAGTGAATTCTTCAAAAAATAATTTTTTACTCTCGCAAATTTTAAATACGCCAGGGATTGCTTTTTCTATAGTAAATTATTCAAAAATTAATTTTTTACTGTCGCATATTTTAAATACGCCAAGGATTGCCTTTTCTATAGTAAATTATTCAAAAAATAATTTTTTACTATCGCAAATTTTAATTCCGCCAGGGATTGCCTTTTCTATAGTAAAATATTCAAAAATTAATTTTTTACCATCGCAAATTTTAAATACGACAGGGATTGCCTTTTTTATATTAAATTTTTCAAAAAATTAATTTTTCCTGTTGCAAATTTTAAATACGCCACGGATTGCCTTTTCAATAGTAAATTTTTCAAAAAATAATTTTTTAGTAAATTTTTAAAACATTAATTTTTTACTGTCGCAAATTTTAAATACGCTAGGGATTGCCTTTTCTATATAAATAATTCAAAAAATTATTTTTTTTCTGTCGCAAATTTTAATTACGCCAGGGATTGCCTTTCTATAGTAAATTAATCAAAAATTAATTTTTTACAGTCGCATATTTTAAATACGCCAGGGATTGCCTTTTGTATAGTAACTTATTCAAAAATTAATTTTTTACTCTCGCAAATTATAAATACGCCAGGGATTGCCTTTTCTATAGTAAGTTATTCAAAAAAAAATTTTTACTCTCGCAAATTTTAATTCCGCCAGGGATTGCCTTTTCTATAGTAAATTATTCAAAAATTAATTTTTTACCATCGCAAATTTTAAATACGACAGGGATTGCCTTTTCTATAGTAAATTTTTCAAAAATTATTTTTTTCTGTCGCAAATTTTAAATACGCCTGGGATTGCATTTTCTATAGTAAATTATTCAAAAAATAATTTTTTAATTTTTTTATAGTAAATTATTCAAAAATTAATTTTTTACTGTCGCATATTTTAAATACGCAAGGGATTGCCTTTTCTATAGTAAATTATTCAAAAAATAATTTTTTACTATCGGAAATTTTAATTCCGCCAGGGATTGCCTTTTCTATAGTAAATTATTCAAAAAATAATTTTTTACCATCGCAAATTTTAAATACGACAGGGATTGCCTTTTCTATAGTAAATTATTCAAAAATTAATTTTTTACTGTCGCATATTTTAAGTACCGCCAGGGATTGCCTTTTCTAAAGTAAATTATTCAAATAATAATTTTTAACTATCGTAAATTTTAATTCCGCCAGGGATTGACTTTTCTATAGTAAATTATTCAAAAATTAATTTTTTACCATCGCAAATTTTAAATACGACAGGATTGCCTTTTCTATAGTAAATTTTTCAAAAAATTAATTTTTACTGTTGCAAATTTTAAATACACCAGGGATTGCCTTTTCAATAGTAAATTTTTCAAAAAATAATTTTTTAGTAAATTTTTAAAAAGTTAATTTTTTACTGTCGCAAATTTTAAATACGCTAGGGATTGCCTTTTCTATATAAATAATTCAAAAAAATTTTTTTTTTCTGTCGCAAATTTTAATTACGCCAGGGATTGCCTTTTCTATAGTAAATTAATCAAAAATTCATTTTTTACTGTCGCATATTTTAAATACGCAAGGGATTGCCTTTTCTATAGTAAATTATTCAAAAAATAATTTTTTACTCTCGCAAATTATAAATACGTCAGGGATTGCCTTTTCTATAGTAAGTTATTCAAAAAAACATTTTTTACTGTCGCAAATTTTAATTCCGCCAGGGATTGCCTTTTCTATAGTAAATTATTCAAAAATTAATTTTTTACCATATTTTAAATACGACAGGGATTGCCTTTTCTATAGTAAATTTTTCAAAAATTATTTTTTTCTGTCGCAAATTTTAAATACGCATGGGATTGCATTTTCTATAGTAAATTATTCAAAAAATAATTTTTTAATTTTTTTATAGTAAATTATTCAAAAAATAATTGTTTACTGTCGCAAATTTTAAATACGCCAGGGATTGCCTTTTCTATAGTAAAGTATTCAAAAAATAATTTTTTACTGTCGCAAATTTTATATAAGCCAGGGATTGCCTTTTCTATAGTAAATTTTTCAAAAAATAATTTTTTACTGTCGGATATTTTCAATACGCCAGGGATTGCCTTTTCTATAGTAAATTATTCAAAAAATAATTTTTTACTGTCGCAAATTTTAAATAAGCCAGGGATTGCCTTTCCAATAGTAAATTTTTCAAAAAATAATTTTTAATAAATTTTTAAAACATTAATTTTTTACTGTCGCAAATTTTAAATACGCTAGGGATTGCCTTTTCTATATAAATAATTCAAAAAATTATTTTTTTTCTGTCGCAAATTTTAATTACGCCAGGGATTGCCTTTTCTATAGTAAATTAATCAAAAATAAATTTTTTACTGTCGCATGTTTTAAATACGCCAGGGATTGCCTTTTCTATAGAAAATTATTCAAAAATTAATTTTTTTCTGTCGCATATTTTAAATACGCCAGGGATTGCCTTTTCTAAAGTAAATTATTCAAACAATAATTTTTTACTATCGTAAATTTTAATTCCGCCAGGGATTGCCTTTTCTATAGTAAATTATTCAAAAATTAATTTTTTACCATCGCAAATTTTAAATACGACAGGGACTGCCTTTTCTATAGTAAATTTTTCAAAAAATTAATTTTTTTACTGTTGCAAATTTTAAATACTCCAGGGATTGCCTTTTCAATAGTAAATTTTTCAAAAAATAATTTTTTAGTAAATTTTTAAAACATTAATTTTTTACTGTCGCAAATTTTAAATACGCTAGGGATTGCCTTTTCTATATAAATAATTCAAAATTTTTTTTTTCTGTCGCAAATTTTAATTACGCCAGGGATTGCCTTTTCTATAGTAAATTAATCAGAAATTCATTTTTTACTGTCGCATATTTTAAATACGCCAGGGATTGCCTTTTCTATAGTAAATTATTCCAAAAATAATTTTTTACTCTCGCAAATTATAAATACGTCAGGGATTGCCTTTTCTATAGTAAGTTATTCAAAAAAACATTTTTTACTGTCGCAAATTTTAATTCCGCCAGGGATTGCCTTTTCTATAGTAAATTATTCAAAAATTAATTTTTTACCATCGCAAATTTTAAATACGACAGGGATTGCCTTTTCTATAGTAAATTTTTCAAAAATTATTTTTTTCTGTCGCAAATTTTAAATACGCCTGGGATTGCATTTTTCTATAGTAAATTATTCAAAAAATAATTTTTTAATTTTTTATAGTAAATTATTCAAAAATTAATTTTTTACTGTCGCATATTTTAAATACGCAAGGGATTGCCTTTTCTATAGTAAATTATTCAAAAAATAATTTTTTACTATCGGAAATTTTAATTCCGCCAGGGATTGCCTTTTCTATAGTAAATTATTCAAAAAATATTTTTTTACCATCGCAAATTTTAAATACGACAGGGATTGCCTTTTCTATAGTAAATTATTCAAAAATTAATTTTTTACTGTCGCATATTTTAAATACGCCAGGGATTGCCTTTTCTAAAGTAAATTATTCAAATAATAATTTTTTACTATCGTAAATTTTAATTCCGCCAGGGATTGACTTTTCTATAGTAAATTATTCAAAAATTAATTTTTTACCATCACAAATTTTAAATACGACAGGGATTGCCTTTTCTATAGTAAATTTTTCAAAAAATTAATTTTTACTGTTGCAAATTTTAAATACACTAGGGATTGCCTTTTCAATAGTAAATTTTTCAAAAAATAATTTTTTAGTAAATTTTTAAAAAGTTAATTTTTTACTGTCGCAAAATTTTAAATACGCTAGGGATTGCCTTTTCTATATAAATAATTCAAAAAATTTTTTTTTTTTCTGTCGCAAATTTTAATTACGCAGGGATTGCCTTTTCTATAGTAAATTAATCAAAAATTCATTTTTTACTGTCGCATATTTTAAATACGCCAGGGATTGCCTTTTCTATAGTAAATTATTCAAAAAATAATTTTTTACTCTCGCAAATTATAAATACGTCAGGGATTGCCTTTTCTATAGTAAGTTATTCAAAAAAACATTTTTTACTGTCGCAAATTTTAATTCCGCCAGGGATTGCCTTTTCTATAGTAAATTATTCAAAAATTAATTTTTTACCATCGCAAATTTTAAATACGACAGGGATTGCCTTTTCTATAGTAAATTTTTCAAAAATTATTTTTTTCTGTCGCAAATTTTAAATACGCATGGGATTGCATTTTCTATAGTAAATTATTCAAAAAATAATTTTTTAATTTTTTTATAGTAAATTATTCAAAAAATAATTGTTTACTGTCGCAAATTTTAAATACGCCAGGGATTGCCTTTTCTATAGTAAAGTATTCAAAAAATAATTTTTTTACTGTCACAAATTTTATATAAGCCAGGGATTGCCTTTTTCTATAGTAAATTTTTCAAAAATAATTTTTTACTGTCGGATATTTTCAATACGCCAGGGATTGCCTTTTCTATAGTAAATTATTCAAAAAATAATTTTTTACTGTCGCAAATTTTAAATAAGCCAGGGATTGCCTTTCCAATAGTAAATTTTTCAAAAATAATTTTTAATAAATTTTTAAAACATTAATTTTTTACTGTCGCAAATTTTAAATACGCTAGGGATTGCCTTTTCTATATAAATAATTCAAAAATTATTTTTTTTCTGTCGCAAATTTTAATTACGCCAGGGATTGCCTTTTCTATAGTAAATTAATCAAAAATTAATTTTTTACTGTCGCATATTTTAAATACGCCAGGGATTGCCTTTTCTATAGAAAATTATTCAAAAATTAATTTTTTACTGTCGCATATTTTAAATACGCCAGGGATTGCCTTTTCTAAAGTAAATTATTCAAACAATAATTTTTTACTATCGTAAATTTTAATTCCGCCAGGGATTGCCTTTTCTATAGTAAATTATTCAAAAATTAATTTTTTACCATCGCAAATTTTAAATACGACAGGGACTGCCTTTTCTATAGTAAATTTTTCAAAAATTAATTTTTTACTGTTGCAAATTTTAAATACTCCAGGGATTGCCTTTTCAATAGTAAATTTTTCAAAAAATAATTTTTTAGTAAATTTTTAAAACATTAATTTTTTACTGTCGCAAATTTTAAATACGCTAGGGATTGCCTTTTCTATATAAATAATTCAAAATTTTTTTTTTCTGTCGCAAATTTTAATTACGCCAGGGATTGCCTTTTCTATAGTAAATTAATAAGAAATTCATTTTTTACTGTCGCATATTTTAAATACGCCAGGGATTGCCTTTTCTATAGTAAATTATTCCAAAAATAATTTTTTACTCTCGCAAATTATAAATACGTCAGGGATTGCCTTTTCTATAGTAAGTTATTCAAAAAAACATTTTTTACTGTCGCAAATTTTAATTCCGCCAGGGATTGCCTTTTCTATAGTAAATTATTCAAAAATTAATTTTTTACCATCGCAAATTTTAAATACGACAGGGATTGCCTTTTCTATAGTAAATTTTTCAAAATTATTTTTTTCTGTCGCAAATTTTAAATACGCCTGGGATTGCATTTTCTATAGTAAATTATTCAAAAAATAATTTTTTAATTTTTTTATAGTAAATTATTCAAAAATTAATTTTTTACTGTCGCATATTTTAAATACGCAAGGGATTGCCTTTTCTATAGTAAATTATTCAAAAAATAATTTTTTACTATCGGAAATTTTAATTCCGCCAGGGATTGCCTTTTCTATAGTAAATTATTCAAAAAATAATTTTTTACCATCGCAAATTTTAAATACGACAGGGATTGCCTTTTCTATAGTAAATTATTCAAAAATTAATTTTTTACTGTCGCATATTTTAAATACGCCAGGGATTGCCTTTTCTAAAGTAAATTATTCAAATAATAATTTTTTTACTATCGTAAATTTTAATTCCGCCAGGGATTGACTTTTCTATAGTAAATTATTCAAAAATTAATTTTTTACCATCGCAAATTTTAAATACGACAGGGATTGCCTTTTCTATAGTAAATTTTTCAAAAAATTAATTTTTACTGTTGCAAATTTTAAATACACCAGGGATTGCCTTTTCAATAGTAAATTTTTCAAAAAATAATTTTTTAGTAAATTTTTAAAAAGTTAATTTTTTACTGTCGCAAATTTTAAATACGCTAGGGATTGCCTTTTCTATATAAATAATTCAAAAAAATTTTTTTTTCTGTCGCAAATTTTAATTACGCCAGGGATTGCCTTTTCTATAGTAAATTAATCAAAAATTCATTTTTTACTGTCGCATATTTTAAATACGCCAGGGATTGCCTTTTCTATAGTAAATTATTCAAAAAATAATTTTTTACTCTCGCAAATTATAAATACGTCAGGGATTGCCTTTTCTATAGTAAGTTATTCAAAAAAACATTTTTTACTGTCGCAAATTTTAATTCCGCCAGGGATTGCCTTTTCTATAGTAAATTATTCAAAAATTAATTTTTTACCATCGCAAATTTTAAATACGACAGGGATTGCCTTTTCTATAGTAAATTTTTCAAAAATTATTTTTTTCTGTCGCAAATTTTAAATACGCATGGGATTGCATTTTCTATAGTAAATTATTCAAAAAATAATTTTTTAATTTTTTTATAGTAAATTATTCAAAAAATAATTGTTTACTGTCGCAAATTTTAAATACGCCAGGGATTGCCTTTTCTATAGTAAAGTATTCAAAAAATAATTTTTTACTGTCGCAAATTTTATATAAGCCAGGGATTGCCTTTTCTATAGTAAATTTTTCAAAAAATAATTTTTTACTGTCGGATATTTTCAATACGCCAGGGATTGCCTTTACTATAGTAAATTATTCAAAAAATAATTTTTTACTGTCGCAAATTTTAAATAAGCCAGGGATTGCCTTTCCAATAGTAAATTTTTCAAAAAATAATTTTTAATAAATTTTAAAAACATTAATTTTTTACTGTCGCAAATTTTAAATACGCTAGGGATTGCCTTTTCTATATAAATAATTCAAAAAATTATTTTTTTTCTGTCGCAAATTTTAATTACGCCAGGGATTGCCTTTTCTATAGTAAATTAATCAAAAATTAATTTTTTACTGTCGCATATTTTAAATACGCCAGGGATTGCCTTTTCTATAGAAAATTATTCAAAAATTAATTTTTTACTGTCGCATATTTTAAATACGCCAGGGATTGCCTTTTCTAAAGTAAATTATTCAAACAATAATTTTTTACTATCGTAAATTTTAATTCCGCCAGGGATTGCCTTTTCTATAGTAAATTATTCAAAAATTAATTTTTTACCATCGCAAATTTTAAATACGACAGGGACTGCCTTTTCTATAGTAAATTTTTCAAAAAATTAATTTTTACTGTTGCAAATTTTAAATACTCCAGGGATTGCCTTTTCAATAGTAAATTTTTCAAAAAATAATTTTTTAGTAAATTTTTAAAACATTAATTTTTTACTGTCGCAAATTTTAAATACGCTAGGGATTGCCTTTTCTATACAAATAATTCAAAAATTTTTTTTCTGTCGCAAATTTTAATTACGCCAGGGATTGCCTTTTCTATAGTAAATTAATCAAAAATTAATTTTTTACTGTCGCATATTTTAAATACGCCAGGGATTGCCTTTTCTATAGTAAATTATTCAAAAAATAATTTTTTACTCTCGCAAATTATAAATACGTCAGGGATTGCCTTTTCTATAGTAAGTTATTCAAAAAAACATTTTTTACTGTCGCAAATTTTAATTCCGCCAGGGATTGCCTTTTATATAGTAAATTATTCAAAAATTAATTTTTTACCATCGCAAAATTTTAAATACGACAGGGATTGCCTTTTCTATAGTAAATTTTTAAAAAATTATTTTTTTCTGTCGCAAATTTTAAATACGCCTGGGATTGCATTTTCTATAGTAAATTATTCAAAAAATAATTTTTTAATTTTTTTATAGTAAATTATTCAAAAAATAATTGTTTACTGTCGCAAATTTTAAATACGCCAGGGATTGCCTTTTCTATAGTAAATTATTCAAAAAATAATTTTTTACTGTCGCAAATTTTATATACGCCAGGGATTGCCTTTTCTATAGTAAATTTTTCAAAAAATAATTTTTTACTGTCGGATATTTTCAATACGCCAGGGATTGCCTTTCCTATAGTAAATTATTCAAAAAATAATTTTTTACTGTCGCAAATTTTAATTGGGCCAGGGATTGCCTTTCCAATAGTAAATTTTTCAAAAAAAAATTTTAATAAATTTTTAAAACATTAATTTTTTACTGTCGCAAATTTTAAATACGCTAGGGATTGCCTTTTCTATATTAAATAATTCAAAAAATCATTTTTTTCTGTCGCAAATTTTAATTACGCCAGGGATTGCCTTTTCTATAGTAAATTAATCAAAAATTCATTTTTTACTGTCGCATATTTTAAATACGCCAGGGATTGCCTTTTCTATAGTAAATTATTCAAAAAATAATTTTTTAATTTTTTTATAGTAAATTATTCAAAAATTAATTTTTTACTGTCGCATATTTTAAATACGCAAGGGATTGCCTTTTCTATAGTAAATTATTCAAAAAATAATTTTTTACTATCGGAAATTTTAATTCCGCCAGGGATTGCCTTTTCTATAGTAAATTATTCAAAAAATAATTTTTTACCATCGCAAATTTTAAATACGACAGGGATTGCCTTTTCTATAGTAAATTATTCAAAAATTAATTTTTTACTGTCGCATATTTTAAATACGCCAGGGATTGCCTTTTCTAAAGTAAATTATTCAAATAATAATTTTTTACTATCGTAAATTTTAATTCCGCCAGGGATTGACTTTTCTATAGTAAATTATTCAAAAATTAATTTTTTACCATCGCAAATTTTAAATACGACAGGGATTGCCTTTTCTATAGTAAATTTTTCAAAAAATTAATTTTTACTGTTGCAAATTTTAAATACACCAGGGATTGCCTTTTCAATAGTAAATTTTTCAAAAAATAATTTTTTAGTAAATTTTTAAAAAGTTAATTTTTTACTGTCGCAAATTTTAAATACGCTAGGGATTGCCTTTTCTATATAAATAATTCAAAAAAATTTTTTTTTTCTGTCGCAAATTTTAATTACGCCAGGGATTGCCTTTTCTATAGTAAATTAATCAAAAATTCATTTTTTACTGTCGCATATTTTAAATACGCCAGGGATTGCCTTTTCTATAGTAAATTATTCAAAAAATAATTTTTTACTCTCGCAAATTATAAATACGTCAGGGATTGCCTTTTCTATAGTAAGTTATTCAAAAAAACATTTTTTACTGTCGCAAATTTTAATTCCGCCAGGGATTGCCTTTTCTATAGTAAATTATTCAAAAATTAATTTTTTACCATCGCAAATTTTAAATACGACAGGGATTGCCTTTTCTATAGTAAATTTTTCAAAAATTATTTTTTTCTGTCGCAAATTTTAAATACGCATGGGATTGCATTTTCTATAGTAAATTATTCAAAAAATAATTTTTTAATTTTTTTATAGTAAATTATTCAAAAAATAATTGTTTACTGTCGCAAATTTTAAATACGCCAGGGATTGCCTTTTCTATAGTAAAGTATTCAAAAAATAATTTTTTACTATCGCAAATTTTATATAAGCCAGGGATTGCCTTTTCTATAGTAAATTTTTCAAAAAATAATTTTTTACTGTCGGATATTTTCAATACGCCAGGAATTGCCTTTTCTATAGTAAATTATTCAAAAAATAATTTTTTACTGTCGCAAATTTTAAATAAGCCAGGGATTGCCTTTCCAATAGTAAATTTTTCAAAAAATAATTTTTAATAAATTTTTAAAACATTAATTTTTTACTGTTGCAAATTTTAAATACGCTAGGGATTGCCTTTTCTATATAAATAATTCAAAAAATTATTTTTTTTTCTGTCGCAAATTTTAATTACGCCAGGGATTGCCTTTTCTATAGTAAATTAATCAAAAATTAATTTTTTACTGTCGCATATTTTAAATACGCCAGGGATTGGCTTTTCTATAGAAAATTATTCAAAAATTAATTTTTTACTGTCGCATATTTTAAATACGCCAGGGATTGCCTTTTCTAAAGTAAATTATTCAAACAATAATTTTTTACTATCGTAAATTTTAATTCCGCCAGGGATTGCCTTTTCTATAGTAAATTATTCAAAAATTAATTTTTTACCATCGCAAATTTTAAATACGACAGGGACTGCCTTTTCTATAGTAAATTTTTCAAAAAATTAATTTTTACTGTTGCAAATTTTAAATACTCTAGGGATTGCCTTTTCAATAGTAAATTTTTCAAAAAATAATTTTTTAGTAAATTTTTTAAAACATTAATTTTTTACTGTCGCAAATTTTAAATACGCTAGGGATTGCCTTTTCTATATAAATAATTCAAAATTTTTTTTTTCTGTCGCAAATTTTAATTACGCCAGGGATTGCCTTTTCTATAGTAAATTAATCAGAAATTCATTTTTTACTGTCGCATATTTTAAATACGCCAGGGATTGCCTTTTCTATTGTAAATTATTCCAAAAATAATTTTTTAATCTCGCAAATTATAAATACGTCAGGGATTGCCTTTTCTATAGTAAGTTATTCAAAAAACATTTTTTACTGTCGCAAATTTTAATTCCGCCAGGGATTGCCTTTTCTATAGTAAATTATTCAAAAATTAATTTTTTACCATCGCAAATTTTAAATACGACAGGGATTGCCTTTTCTATAGTAAATTTTTCAAAAATTATTTTTTTCTGTCGCAAATTTTAAATACGCCTGGGATTGCATTTTCTATAGTAAATTATTCAAAAAATAATTTTTTAATTTTTTTATAGTAAATTATTCAAAAAATAATTGTTTACTGTCGCAAATTTTAAATACGCCAGGGATTGCCTTTTCTATAGTAAATTATTCAAGAACTAATTTTTTACTGTCGCAAATTTTATATACGCCAGGGATTGCCTTTTCTACAGTAATTTTTTCAAAAAATAATTTTTTACTGTCGGATATTTTCAATACGCCAGGGATTGCCTTTTCTATAGTAAATTATTCAAAAAATAATTTTTTACTGTCGCAAATTTTAAATAAGCCAGGGATTGCCTTTCCAATAGTAAATTTTTCAAAAAAAATTTTTAATAAATTTTTAAAACATTAATTTTTTACTGTCGCAAATTTTAAATACGCTAGGGATTGCCTTTTCTATATTAAATACTTCAAAAAATCATTTTTTTCTGTCACAAATTTTAATTACGCCAGGGATTGCCTTTTCTATAGTAAATTATTCAAAAATTAATTTTTTACTCTCGCAAATTTTAAATACGCCAGGGATTGCCACTTATATAGTAAAATATTCAAAAAATATTTTTTTACTGTCGCAAATTTTAATTACGCCAGGGATTGCCTTTTCTGTAGTAAATTATTCAAAAATTAATTTTTTACTGTCGCAAACTTTAAATACTACAGAGATTGCTCTTTCTATAGTAAATTATTCAAAAAATAATTTTTTACTGTCGCAAATTTTAAATACGCCAGGGATTGCCTTTTCTATAGTAAATTTTCCAAAAATTATTTTTTTCTGTTGCAAATTTTAAATACGCCTGAGATTGCATTTTCTATAGTAAATTATTCAAAAAATAATTTTTTAATATTTTTGTAGTAAATTATTCAAAAATTAATTTTTTACTGTCGCATATTTTAAATACGCAAGGGATTGCCTTTTCTATAGTAAATTATTCAAAAAATAATTTTTTTCTCTCGCAAATTTTAAATACGCCAGGGATTACCTTTTCTATATTAAATTTTTCAAAAAATAATTTTTTACTGTCTGCACATTTTAAATACGCCAGGGATTACCTTTTCTATAGTAAATAATTGAAAAAATAATTGTTTGCCGTCGCAAATTTTAAATACGCCAGGGATTGCCTTTTCTATAGTAAATTATTCAAATAATAATTTTTTACTATCGTAAATTTTAATTCCGCCAGGGATTGCCTATTCTATAGTAAATTATTCAAAAATTAATTTTTTACCATCGCAAATTTTAAATACGACAGGGACTGCCTTTTCTATAGTAAATTTTTCAAAAAATTAATTTTTACTGTTGCAAATTTTAAATACTCCAGGGATTGCCTTTTCAATAGTAAATTTTTCAAAAAATAATTTTTTAGTAAATTTTTAAAACATTAATTTTTTACTGTCGCAAATTTTAAATACGCTAGGGATTGCCTTTTCTATATAAATAATTCAAAATTTTTTTTTCTGTCGCAAATTTTAATTACGCCAGGGATTGCCTTTTCTATAGTAAATTAATCAAAAATTCATTTTTTACTGTCGCATATTTTAAATACGCCAGGGATTGCCTTTTCTATAGTAAATTATTCAAAAAATAATTTTTTACTCTCGCAAATTATAAATACGTCAGGGATTGCCTTTTCTATAGTAAGTTATTCAAAAAAACATTTTTTACTGTCGCAAATTTTAATTCCGCCAGGGATTGCCTTTTATATAGTAAATTATTCAAAAATTAATTTTTTACCATCGCAAAATTTTAAATACGACAGGAATTGCCTTTTCTATAGTAAATTTTTCAAAAATTATTTTTTTCTGTCGCAAATTTTAAATACGCCTGGGATTGCATTTTCTATAGTAAATTATTCAAAAAATAATTTTTTAATTTTTTTATAGTAAATTATTCAAAAAATAATTGTTTACTGTCGCAAATTTTAAATACGCCAGGGATTGCCTTTTCTATAGTAAATTATTCAAAAAATAATTTTTTACTGTCGCAAATTTTATATACGCCAGGGATTGCCTTTTCTATAGTAAATTTTTCAAAAAATAATTTTTTACTGTCGGATATTTTCAATACGCCAGGGATTGCCTTTCCTATAGTAAATTATTCAAAAAATAATTTTTTACTGTCGCAAATTTTAAATAAGCCAGGGATTGCCTTTCCAATAGTAAATTTTTCAAAAAAAATTTTTAATAAATTTTTAAAACATTAATTTTTTACTGTCGCAAATTTTAAATACGCTAGGGATTGCCTTTTCTATATTAAATACTTCAAAAAATCATTTTTTTCTGTCGCAAATTTTAATTACGCCAGGGATTGCCTTTTCTATAGTAAATTATTCAAAAATTAATTTTTTACTCTCGCAAATTTTAAATACGCCAGGGATTGCCACTTATATAGTAAATTATTCAAAAAATATTTTTTTACTGTCGCAAATTTTAATTACGCCAGGGATTGCCTTTTCTATAGTAAATTATTCAAAAATTAATTTTTTACTGTCGCAAACTTTAAATACTACAGAGATTGCTCTTTCTATAGTAAATTATTCAAAAAATAATTTTTTACTGTCGCAAATTTTAAATACGCCAGGGATTTCCATTTCTATAGTAAATTTTTCAAAAATTATTTTTTTCTGTTGCAAATTTTAAATACGCCTGGGATTGCATTTTTTATAGTAAATTATTCAAAAAATAATTTTTTAATATTTTTGCAGTAAATTATTCAAAAATTAATTTTTTACTGTCGCATATTTTAAATACACCAGGGATTGCCTTTTCTATAGTAAATTATTCAAAAAATAATTTTTTTCTCTCGCAAATTTTAAATACGCCAGGGATTACCTTTTCTACATTAAATTTTTCAAAAAATAATTTTTTACTGTCTGCAAATTTTAAATACGCCAGGGGTTACATTTTCTATAGTAAATAATTGAAAAAATAATTGTTTGCCGTCGCAAATTTTAAATACGCCAGGGATTGCCTTTTCTATAGAAAATTATTCAAAAAATAATTTTTTAATCTCGCAAATTTTAAATACGCCAGGGATTGCCACTTATATAGTAAATTATTCAAAAAATATTTTTTTACTGTCGCAAATTTTAATTACGCCAGGGATTGCCTTTTCTATAGTAAATTATTCAAAAATTAATTTTTTACTGTCGCAATTTTATATACGCCAGGGATTGCCTTTTCTATAGAAAATTATTCAAAAAATAATTTTTTAATCTCGCAAATTTTAAATACGCCAGGGATTGCCTTTTCTATAGTAAATTATTCAAAAATTAATTTTTTAATTTTTTTATACTAAATTATTCAAAAATTAATTTTTTTCTGTCGCAAATTTTAAATACACCAGGGATTGCCTTTTCTATAGTAAATTATTCAAAAAATAATTTTTTACTCTCGCTAATTTTAAATACGCCAGGGATTGCCTTTTCTATAGTAAATTATTCCAAAAATAATTTTTTACTGTCGCAAATTTTAAATACGCCAGGGATTGCCTTTTCTATAGTAAATTTTTCAAAAAATAATTTTTTACTGTCGCAAATTTTCTATACGCCAGGGATTGCCTTTTCTATAGTAAATTATTCAAAAATTAATTTTTTACCATCGCAAATTTTAAATACGACAGGGATTGCCTTTTCTATAGTAAATTTTTCAAAAAAATAATTTTTACTCTCGCAAATTTTAAATACGCCAGGGATTGCCACTTCTATAGTAAATTATTCAAAAAATAATTTTTACTGTCGCAAATTTTAATTATGCCAGGGATTGCCTTTTCTATAGTAAACTATTCAAAAATTAATTTTTTAATTTTTTTATAATAAATTATTCAAAAATTATTTTTTTACTGTCGCAAATTTTAAATACACCAGGGATTGCCTTTTCTTTAGTAAATTATTCAAAAAATAATTTTTTACTCTCGCAAATTTTAAATACGCCAGGGATTGCCTTTTCTATAGTAAATTATTCAAAAAATAATTTTTTACGGTCGCAAATTTTAATTCCGCCAGGGATTACCTTTTCTATAGTAAATTATTCAAAAAATAATTTTTTACTGTCGCAAATTTTAAATAAGCCAGGGAGTGCCTTTTCAATAGTAAATTTTTCAAAAAATAATTTTTTAGTAAATTTTTAAAAAATTAATTTTTTACTGTCGCAAATTTTAAATACGCTAGGGATTGTCTTTTCTATATTAAATACTTCAAAAAATTATTTTTTTCTGTCGCAAATTTTAATTACGCCAGGGATTGCCTTTTCTATAGTAAATTATTCAAAAATTAATTTTTTACTGTCGCATATTTTAAATACGCCAGGGATTGCCTTTTCTATAGTAAATTATTCAAAAAATAATTTTTTACTCTCGAAAATTTTAAATACGCCAGGGATTGCCTTTTCTATAGTAAGTTATTCAAAAAATAATTTTTTACTGTTGCAAATTTTAATTCCGCCAGGGATTGCCTTTTCTATAGTAAATTATTCAAAAATTAATTTTTTACCATCGCAAATTTTAAATACGCCAGGGATTGCCTTTTCTATAGTAAATTATTCAAAAAATAAGTTTTTACTGTTGCAAATTTTAAATACGCCAGGGATTGCCTTTTCAATAGTAAATTATTCAAAAAATAATTTTTTACTGTCGCAAATTTTAATTCCGCCAGGGATTGCCTTTTCTATAGTAAATTATTCAAAAATTAATTTTTTACTGTCGCAAATTTTAAATACGCCAGGGATTGCCACTTATATAGTAAATTATTCAAAAAATATTTTTTTACTGTCGCAAATTTTAATTACGCCAGGGATTGCCTTTTCTATAGTAAATTATTCAAAAATTAGTTTTTTACTGTCGCAATTTTATATACGCCAGGGATTGCCTTTTCTATAGAAAATTATTCAAAAAATAATTTTTTAATCTCGCAAATTTTAAATACGCCAGGGATTGCCTTTTCTATAGTAAATTATTGAAAAATTAATTTTTTAATTTTTTTATACTAAATTATTCAAAAATTAATTTTTTTCTGTCGCAAATTTTAAATACACCAGGGATTGCCTTTTCTATAGTAAATTATTCAAAAAATAATTTTTTACGGTCGCAAATTTTAATTCCGCCAGGGATTACCTTTTCTATAGTAAATTATTCAAAAAATAATTTTTTACCATCGCAAATTTTAAATACGCCAGGGATTGCCTTTTCTATAGTAAATTATTCAAAAAATAAGTTTTTACTGTTGCAAATTTTAAATACGCCAGGGATTGCCTTTTCAATAGTAAATTATTCAAAAAATAATTTTTTACTGTCGCAAATTTTAATTCCGCCAGGGATTG
The DNA here is from genome assembly GCA_963930735.1 of Dioctria linearis. Classification (NCBI taxonomy): domain Eukaryota; kingdom Metazoa; phylum Arthropoda; class Insecta; order Diptera; family Asilidae; genus Dioctria; species Dioctria linearis. The sequence goes on along the minus strand of OZ005740.1, from coordinate 149,404,717 downwards.
CCTTTTCTATAGTAAATTATTCAAAAATTAATTTTTTACTGTCGCATATTTTAAATACGCCAGGGATTGCCTTTTCTACAGTAAATTATTCAAAAAATAATTTTTTACTCTCGCAAATTTTAAATACGCCAGGGATTGCCTTTTCTATAGTAAATTATTCAAAAATTAATTTTTTACTGTCGCATATTTTAAATACGCCAGGGATTGCCTTTTCTACAGTAAATTATTCAAAAAATAATTTTTTACTCTCGCAAATTTTAAATACGCCAGGGATTGCCTTTTCTATAGTAAGTTATTCAAAAAATAATTTTTTACTGTCGCAAATTTTAATTCCGCCAGGGATTGCCTTTTCTATTGTAAATTATTCAAAAATTAATTTTTTACCATCGCAAATTTTAAATACGCCAGCGATTGCCTTTTCTATAGTAAATTTTTCAAAAAATTAATTATTACTCTCGCAAATTTTAAATACGCCAGGGTTTGCCACTTATATAGTAAATTATTCAACAAATAATTTTTTACTGTCGCAAATTTTAATTACGCCAGGGATTGCCTTTTCTATAGTAAATTATTCAAAAATTAATTTTTTACTGTCGCAAATTTTATATACGCCAGGGATTGCGTTTTCTATAGTAGATTATTCAAAAAATAATTTTTTACTGCCGCAAATTTTATATACGCCAGGGATTGCCTTTTCTATAGTAAATTTTTCACAAAATAATTTTTAACTGTCGGATATTTTCAATACGCCAGGGATTGCATTTTCTATAGTAAATTATTCAAAAATTAATTTTTTACTGTCGCAAATTTTAAATAATCCAGGGATTGCCTTTTCTATAGTAAATTATTCAAAAAATAATTATTTACTGTCGCAAATTTTAAATAATCCAGGGACTGCCTTTTCTACAGTAAATTTTCCAAAAATTATTTTTTACTGTCGCAAATTTTAAATATGCCAGGGATTGCCATTTCTGTAGTAAATTATTCAAAAAATAATTTTTTACTGTCGCAAATTTTAAATACGCCAGGTATTGCCTTTTCTATAGTAAATTATTCAAAAAATAATTTTTCACTGTCGGAATTTTAAATACGCCAGGGACTGCATTTTCTATAGTAAATTATTCAAAAAATATGTTTTTACTGTTGCAAATTTTAAATACGCCAGGAATTGCCTTTTCAATAGTAAATTATTCAAAAAATAATTTTTTACTGTCGCAAATTTTAAATAAGCCAGGGAGTGCCTTTTCAATAGTAATTTTTTCAAAAAATAATTTTTTAGTAAATTTTTAAAAAATTAATTTTTGACTGTCGCAAATTTTAAATACGCTAAGGATTGCCTTTTCTATATTAAATACTTCAAAAATTATTTTTTTCTGTCGCAAATTTTAATTACGCCAGGGATTGCCACTTCTATAGTAAATTATTCAAAAAATAATTTTTTACTGTCGTAAATTTTAATTATGCCAGGGATTACCTTTTCTATAGTAAACTATTCAAAAATTAATTTTTTAATTTTTTTATACTAAATTATTCAAAAATTAATTTTTTACTGTCGCAAATTTTAAATACACCAGGGATTGCCTTTTCTATAGTAAATTATTCAAAAAATAATTTTTTACTCTCGCTAATTTTAAATACGCCAGGGATTGCCTTTTCTATAGTAAATTATTAAAAAATTAATTTTTTATCATCGCAAATTTTAAATACGACAAGGATTGCCTTTTCTATAGTAAATTTTTCAAAAAAATAATTTTTACTCTCGCAAATTTTAAATACCCCAGGGATTGCCACTTCTATAGTAAATTATTCAACAAATAATTTTTTACTGTCGCAAATTTTAATTACGCCAGGGATTGCCTTTTCTATAGTAAATTATTCAAAAATTAATTTTTTACTGTCGCAAATTTTAAATACGCCAGGGATTGCCTTTTCTACAGTAAATTATTCAAAAAATAATTTTTTACTCTCGCAAATTTTAAATACGCCAGGGATTGCCTTTTCTATAGTAAGTTATTCGTTAATTCCGCCAGGGATTGCCTTTTCTATTGTAAATTATTCAAAAATTAATTTTTTACCATCGCAAATTTTAAATACGCCAGCGATTGCCTTTTCTATAGTAAATTTTTCAAAAAATTAATTATTACTCTCGCAAATTTTAAATACGCCAGGGTTTGCCACTTATATAGTAAATTATTCAACAAATAATTTTTTACTGTCGCAAATTTTAATTACGCCAGGTATTGCCTTTTCTATAGTAAATTATTCAAAAAATAATTTTTCACTGTCGGAATTTTAAATACGCCAGGGACTGCATTTTCTATAGTAAATTATTCAAAAAATATGTTTTTACTGTTGCAAATTTTAAATACGCCAGGAATTGCCTTTTCAATAGTAAATTATTCAAAAAATAATTTTTTACTGTCGCAAATTTTAAATAAGCCAGGGAGTGCCTTTTCAATAGTAATTTTTTCAAAAAATAATTTTTTAGTAAATTTTTAAAAAATTAATTTTTTACTGTCGCAAATTTTAAATACGCTAAGGATTGCCTTTTCTATATTAAATACTTCAAAAATTATTTTTTTCTGTCGCAAATTTTAATTACGCCAGGGATTGCCACTTCTATAGTAAATTATTCAAAAAATAATTTTTTAATATTTTTGTAGTAAATTATTCAAAAATTAATTTTTTACTGTCGCATATTTTAAATACGCAAGGGATTGCCTTTTCTATAGTAAATTATTCAAAAAATAATTTTTTTCTCTCGCAAATTTTAAATACGCCAGGGATTGCGTTTTCTATAGTAGATTATTCAAAAAATAATTTTTTACTGCCGCAAATTTTATATACGCCAGGGATTGCCTTTTCTATAGTAAATTTTTCACAAAATAATTTTTAACTGTCGGATATTTTCAATACGCCAGGGATTGCATTTTCTATATTAAATTTTTCAAAAAATAATTTTTTACTGTCTGCACATTTTAAATACGCCAGGGATTACCTTTTCTATAGTAAATAATTGAAAAAATAATTGTTTGCCGTCGCAAATTTTAAATACGCCAGGGATTGCCTTTTCTATAGTAAATTATTCAAATAATAATTTTTTACTATCGTAAATTTTAATTCCGCCAGGGATTGCCTATTCTATAGTAAATTATTCAAAAATTAATTTTTTACCATCGCAAATTTTAAATACGACAGGGACTGCCTTTTCTATAGTAAATTTTTCAAAAAATTAATTTTTACTGTTGCAAATTTTAAATACTCCAGGGATTGCCTTTTCAATAGTAAATTTTTCAAAAAAAAATTTTTTAGTAAATTTTTAAACATTAATTTTTTACTGTCGCAAATTTTAAATACGCTAGGGATTGCCTTTTCTATATAAATAATTCAAAATTTTTTTTTCTGTCGCAAATTTTAATTACGCCAGGGATTGCCTTTTCTATAGTAAATTAATCAAAAATTCATTTTTTACTGTCGCATATTTTAAATACGCCAGGGATTGCCTTTTCTATAGTAAATTATTCAAAAAATAATTTTTTACTCTCGCAAATTATAAATACGTCAGGGATTGCCTTTTCTATAGTAAGTTATTCAAAAATTATTTTTTTCTGTCGCAAATTTTAAATACGCCTGTGATTGCATTTTCTATAGTAAATTATTCAAAAAATAATTTTTTAATTTTTTTATAGTAAATTATTCAAAAAATAATTGTTTACTGTCGCAAATTTTAAATACGCCAGGGATTGCCTTTTCTATAGTAAATTATTCAAAAAATAATTTTTTACTGTCGCAAATTTTATATACGCCAGGGATTGCCTTTTCTATAGTAAATTTTTCAAAAAATAATTTTTTACTGTCGGATATTTTCAATACGCCAGGGATTGCCTTTCCTATAGTAAATTATTCAAAAAATAATTTTTTACTGTCGCAAATTTTAAATAAGCCAGGGATTGCCTTTCCAATAGTAAATTTTTCAAAAAAAAATTTTAATAAATTTTTAAAACATTAATTTTTTACTGTCGCAAATTTTAAATACGCTAGGGATTGCCTTTTCTATATTAAATGCTTCAAAAAATCATTTTTTTCTGTTGCAAATTTTAAATACGCCTGGGATTGCATTTTCTATAGTAAATTATTCAAAAAATAATTTTTTAATATTTTTGCAGTAAATTATTCAAAAATTAATTTTTTACTGTCGCATATTTTAAACACACCAGGGATTGCCTTTTCTATAGTAAATTATTCAAAAAATAATTTTTTTCTCTCGCAAATTTTAAATACGCCAGGGATTACCTTTTCTATATTAAATTTTTCAAAAAATAATTTTTTACTGTCTGCAAATTTTAAATACGCCAGGGATTACCTTTTCTATAGTAAATAATTGAAAAAATAATTGTTTGCCGTCGCAAATTTTAAATACGCCAGGGATTGCCTTTTCTATAGTAAATTACTCAAAAAATAATTTTTTACTGTCGCAAATTTTAAATAAGCCAGCGATTGCCTTTTCTATAGTAAATTATTCAAAAAATAATTTTTCAATATCGGAATTTTAAATACGCCAGGGACTGCATTTCCTATAGTAAATTATTCAAAAAATATGTTTTTACTGTTGCAAATTCTAATTAAATACGCCAGGGATTGCCTTTTCAATAGTAAATTATTCAAAAATTAATTTTTTACTCTCGCAAATTTTAAATACGCCAGGGATTGCCTTTTCTATAGAAAATTATTCAAAAAATAATTTTTTAATCTCGCAAATTTTAAATACGCCAGGGATTGCCTTTTCTATAGAAAATTATTCAAAAAATAATTTTTTAATCTCGCAAATTTTAAATACGCCAGGGATTGCCACTTATATAGTAAATTATTCAAAAAATATTTTTTTACTGTCGCAAATTTTAATTACGCCAGGGATTGCCTTTTCTATAGTAAATTATTCAAAAATTAATTTTTTACTGTCGCAATTTTATATACGCCAGGGATTGCCTTTTCTATAGAAAATTATTCAAAAAATAATTTTTTAATCTCGCAAATTTTAAATACGCCAGGGATTGCCTTTTCTATAGTAAATTATTCAAAAATTAATTTTTTAATTTTTTTATACTAAATTATTCAAAAATTAATTTTTTTCTGTCGCAAATTTTAAATACACCAGGGATTGCCTTTTCTATAGTAAATTATTCAAAAAATAATTTTTTACTCTCGCTAATTTTAAATACGCCAGGGATTGCCTTTTCTATAGTAAATTATTCCAAAAATAATTTTTTACTGTCGCAAATTTTAAATACGCCAGGGATTGCCTTTTCTATAGTAAATTTTTCAAAAAATAATTTTTTACTGTCGCAAATTTTCTATACGCCAGGGATTGCCTTTTCTATAGTAAATTATTCAAAAATTAATTTTTTACCATCGCAAATTTTAAATACGACAGGGATTGCCTTTTCTATAGCAAATTTTTCAAAAAAATAATTTTTACTCTCGCAAATTTTAAATGCGCCAGGGATTGCCACTTCTATAGTAAATTATTCAAAAAATAATTTTTTACTGTCGCAAATTTTAATTATGCCAGGGATTGCCTTTTCTATAGTAAACTATTCAAAAATTAATTTTTTAATTTTTTTATAATAAATTATTCAAAAATTATTTTTTTACTGTCGCAAATTTTAAATACACCAGGGATTGCCTTTTCTTTAGTAAATTATTCAAAAAATAATTTTTTACTCTCGCAAATTTTAAATACGCCAGGGATTGCCTTTTCTATAGTAAATTATTCAATAAATAATTTTTTACGGTCGCAAATTTTAATTCCGCCAGGGACTACCTTTTCTATAGTAAATTATTCAAAAAATAATTTTTTACTGTCGCAAATTTTAAATAAGCCAGGGAGTACCTTTTCAATAGTAAATTTTTCAAAAAATAATTTTTCAGTAAATTTTTAAAAAATTAATTTGTTACTGTCGCAAATTTTAAATACGCTAGGGATTGTCTTTTCTATATTAAATACTTCAAAAAATTATTTTTTTCTGTCGCAAATTTTAAATACGCCAGGGATTGCCTTTTCTATAGTAAATTATTCAAAAATTAATTTTTTACTGTCGCATATTTTAAATACGCCAGGGATTGCCTTTTCTATAGTAAATTATTCAAAAAATAATTTTTTACTCTCGAAAATTTTAAATACGCCAGGGATTGCCTTTTCTATAGTAAGTTATTCAAAAAATAATTTTTTACTGTTGCAAATTTTAATTCCGCCAGGGATTGCCTTTTCTATAGTAAATTATTCAAAAATTAATTTTTTACCATCGCAAATTTTAAATACGCCAGGGATTGCCTTTTCTATAGTAAATTATTCAAAAAATAAGTTTTTACTGTTGCAAATTTTAAATACGCCAGGGATTGCCTTTTCAATAGTAAATTATTCAAAAAATAATTTTTTACTGTCGCAAATTTTAATTCCGCCAGGGATTGCCTTTTCTATAGTAAATTATTCAAAAATTAATTTTTTACTGTCGCATATTTTAAATACGCCAGGGATTGCCTTTTCTACAGTAAATTATTCAAAAAATAATTTTTTACTCTCGCAAATTTTAAATACGCCAGGGATTGCCTTTTCTATAGTAAGTTATTCAAAAAATAATTTTTTACTGTCGCAAATTTTAATTCCGCCAGGGATTGCCTTTTCTATTGTAAATTATTCAAAAATTAATTTTTTACCATCGCAAATTTTAAATACGCCAGCGATTGCCTTTTCTATAGTAAATTTTTCAAAAAATTAATTATTACTCTCGCAAATTTTAAATACGCCAGGGTTTGCCACTTATATAGTAAATTATTCAACAAATAATGTTTTACTGTCGCAAATTTTAATTACGCCAGGGATTGCCTTTTCTATAGTAAATTATTCAAAAATTAATTTTTTACTGTCGCAAATTTTATATACGCCAGGGATTGCGTTTTCTATAGTAGATTATTCAAAAAATAATTTTTTACTGCCGCAAATTTTATATACGCCAGGGATTGCCTTTTCTATAGTAAATTTTTCACAAAATAATTTTTAACTGTCGGATATTTTCAATACGCCAGGGATTGCATTTTCTATAGTAAATTATTCAAAAATTAATTTTTTACTGTCGCAAATTTTAAATAATCCAGGGATTGCCTTTTCTATAGTAAATTATTCAAAAAATAATTTTTTACTGTCGCAAATTTTAAATAATCCAGGGACTGCCTTTTCTACAGTAAATTTTCCAAAAATTATTTTTTACTGTCGCAAATTTTAAATATGCCAGGGATTGCCTTTTCTGTAGTAAATTATTCAAAAAATAATTTTTTACTGTCGCAAATTTTAAATACGCCAGGTATTGCCTTTTCTATAGTAAATTATTCAAAAAATAATTTTTCACTGTCGGAATTTTAAATACGCCAGGGACTGCATTTTCTATAGTAAATTATTCAAAAAATATGTTTTTACTGTTGCAAATTTTAAATACGCCAGGAATTGCCTTTTCAATAGTAAATTATTCAAAAAATAATTTTTTACTGTCGCAAATTTTAAATAAGCCAGGGAGTGCCTTTTCAATAGTAATTTTTTCAAAAAATAATTTTTTAGTAAATTTTTAAAAAATTAATTTTTTACTGTCGCAAATTTTAAATACGCTAAGGATTGCCTTTTCTATATTAAATACTTCAAAAATTATTTTTTTCTGTCGCAAATTTTAATTACGCCAGGGATTGCCACTTCTATAGTAAATTATTCAAAAAATAATTTTTTACTGTCGTAAATTTTAATTATGCCAGGGATTACCTTTTCTATAGTAAACTATTCAAAAATTAATTTTTTAATTTTTTTATACTAAATTATTCAAAAATTAATTTTTTACTGTCGCAAATTTTAAATACACCAGGGATTGCCTTTTCTATAGTAAATTATTCAAAAAATAATTTTTTACTCTCGCTAATTTTAAATACGCCAGGGATTGCCTTTTCTATAGTAAATTATTAAAAAATTAATTTTTTATCATCGCAAATTTTAAATACGACAAGGATTGCCTTTTCTATAGTAAATTTTTCAAAAAAATAATTTTTACTCTCGCAAATTTTAAATACGCCAGGGATTGCCACTTCTATAGTAAATTATTCAACAAATAATTTTTTACTGTCGCAAATTTTAATTACGCCAGGGATTGCCTTTTCTATAGTAAATTATTCAAAAATTAATTTTTTACTGTCGGAAATTTTAAATACGCCAGGGATTGCCTTTTCTACAGTAAATTATTCAAAAAATAATTTTTTACTCTCGCAAATTTTAAATACGCCAGGGATTGCCTTTTCTATAGTAAGTTATTCAAAAAATAATTTTTTACTGTCGCAAATTTTAATTCCGCCAGGGATTGCCTTTTGTATTGTAAATTATTCAAAAATTAATTTTTTACCATCGCAAATTTTAAATACGCCAGCGATTGCCTTTTCTATAGTAAATTTTTCAAAAAATTAATTATTACTCTCGCAAATTTTAAATACGCCAGGGTTTGCCACTTATATAGTAAATTATTCAACAAATAATTTTTTACTGTCGCAAATTTTAATTACGCCAGGGATTGCCTTTTCTATAGTAAATTATTCAAAAATTAATTTTTTACTGTCGCAAATTTTATATACGCCAGGGATTGCGTTTTCTATAGTAGATTATTCAAAAAATAATTTTTTACTGCCGCAAATTTTATATACGCCAGGGATTGCCTTTTCTATAGTAAATTTTTCACAAAATAATTTTTAACTGTCGGATATTTTCAATACGCCAGGGATTGCATTTTCTATAGTAAATTATTCAAAAATTAATTTTTTACTGTCGCAAATTTTAAATAATCCAGGGTTTGCCTTTTCTATAGTAAATTATTCAAAAAATAATTTTTTACTGTCGCAAATTTTAAATAATCCAGGGACTGCCTTTTCTACAGTAAATTTTCCAAAAATTATTTTTTACTGTCGCAAATTTTAAATATGCCAGGGATTGCCTTTTCTGTAGTAAATTATTCAAAAAATAATTTTTTACTGTCGCAAATTTTAAATACGCCAGGTATTGCCTTTTCTATAGTAAATTATTCAAAAAATAATTTTTCACTGTCGGAATTTTAAATACGCCAGGGACTGCATTTTCTATAGTAAATTATTCAAAAAATATGTTTTTACTGTTGCAAATTTTAAATACGCCAGGAATTGCCTTTTCAATAGTAAATTATTCAAAAAATAATTTTTTACTGTCGCAAATTTTTAAATAAGCCAGGGAGTGCCTTTTCAATAGTAATTTTTTCAAAAAATAATTTTTTAGTAAATTTTTAAAAAATTAATTTTTTACTGTCGCAAATTTTAAATACGCTAAGGATTGCCTTTTCTATATTAAATACTTCAAAAATTATTTTTTTCTGTCGCAAATTTTAATTACGCCAGGGATTGCCACTTCTATAGTAAATTATTCAAAAAATAATTTTTTACTGTCGTAAATTTTAATTATGCCTGCCAGGGATTACCTTTTCTATAGTAAACTATTCAAAAATTAATTTTTTAATTTTTTTATACTAAATTATTCAAAAATTAATTTTTTACTGTCGCAAATTTTAAATACACCAGGGATTGCCTTTTCTATAGTAAATTATTCAAAAAATAATTTTTTACTCTCGCTAATTTTAAATACGCCAGGGATTGCCTTTTCTATAGTAAATTATTAAAAAATTAATTTTTTATCATCGCAAATTTTAAATACGACAAGGATTGCCTTTTCTATAGTAAATTTTTCAAAAAAATAATTTTTACTCTCGCAAATTTTAAATACGCCAGGGATTGCCACTTCTATAGTAAATTATTCAACAAATAATTTTTTACTGTCGCAAATTTTAATTACGCCAGGGATTGCCTTTTCTATAGTAAATTATTCAAAAATTAATTTTTTACTGTCGGAAATTTTAAATACGCCAGGGATTGCCTTTTCTACAGTAAATTATTCAAAAAATAATTTTTTACTCTCGCTAATTTTAAATACGCCAGGGATTGCCTTTTCTATAGTAAATTATTAAAAAATTAATTTTTTATCATCGCAAATTTTAAATACGACAAGGATTGCCTTTTCTATAGTAAATTTTTCAAAAAAATAATTTTTACTCTCGCAAATTTTAAATACGCCAGGGATTGCCACTTCTATAGTAAGTTATTCAAAAAATAATTTTTTACTGTCGCAAATTTTAATTCCGCCAGGGATTGCCTTTTGTATTGTAAATTATTCAAAAATTAATTTTTTACCATCGCAAATTTTAAATACGCCAGCGATTGCCTTTTCTATAGTAAATTTTTCAAAAAATTAATTATTACTCTCGCAAATTTTAAATACGCCAGGGTTTGCCACTTATATAGTAAATTATTCAACAAATAATTTTTTACTGTCGCAAATTTTAATTACGCCAGGGATTGCCTTTTCTATAGTAAATTATTCAAAAATTAATTTTTTACTGTCGCAAATTTTATATACGCCAGGGATTGCGTTTTCTATAGTAGATTATTCAAAAAATAATTTTTTACTGCCGCAAATTTTATATACGCCAGGGATTGCCTTTTCTATAGTAAATTTTTCACAAAATAATTTTTAACTGTCGGATATTTTCAATACGCCAGGGATTGCATTTTCTATAGTAAATTATTCAAAAATTAATTTTTTACTGTCGCAAATTTTAAATAATCCAGGGTTTGCCTTTTCTATAGTAAATTATTCAAAAAATAATTTTTTACTGTCGCAAATTTTAAATAATCCAGGGACTGCCTTTTCTACAGTAAATTTTCCAAAAATTATTTTTTACTGTCGCAAATTTTAAATATGCCAGGGATTGCCTTTTCTGTAGTAAATTATTCAAAAAATAATTTTTTACTGTCGCAAATTTTAAATACGCCAGGTATTGCCTTTTCTATAGTAAATTATTCAAAAAATAATTTTTCACTGTCGTAATTTTAAATACGCCCGGGACTGCATTTTCTATAGTAAATTATTCAAAAAATATGTTTTTACTGTTGCAAATTTTAAATACGCCAGGAATTGCCTTTTCAATAGTAAATTATTCAAAAAATAATTTTTTACTGTCGCAAATTTTAAATAAGCCAGGGAGTGAGTGCCTTTTCAATAGTTATTTTTTCAAAAAATAATTTTTTAGTAAATTTTTAAAAAATTAATTTTTTACTGTCGCAAATTTTAAATACGCTAAGGATTGCCTTTTCTATATTAAATACTTCAAAAATTATTTTTTTCTGTCGCAAATTTTAATTACGCCAGGGATTGCCACTTCTATAGTAAATTATTCAAAAAATAATTTTTTACTGTCGCAAATTTTAATTATGCCAGGGATTACCTTTTCTATAGTAAACTATTCAAAAATTAATTTTTAATTTTTTTATACTAAATTATTCAAAAATTAATTTTTTACTGTCGCAAATTTTAAATACACCAGGGATTGCCTTTTCTATAGTAAATTATTCAAAAAATAATTTTTTACTCTCGCTAATTTTAAATACGCCAGGGATTGCCTTTTCTATAGTAAATTATTAAAAAATTAATTTTTTAGCATCGCAATTTTAAAATACGACAAGGATTGCCTTTTCTATAGTAAATTTTTCAAAAAAAAAATTTTTACTCTCGCAAATTTTAAATACGCCAGGGATTGCCACTTCTCTAGTAAATTATTCAAAAAATAATTTTTTACTCTCGCTAATTTTAAATACGCCAGGGATTGCCTATTCTATAGTAAATTATTCAAAAAATTATTTTTACTCTCGCTAATTTTAAATACGCCAGGGATTGCCTTTTCTATAGTAAATTATTCAAAAAATAATTTTTTACTCTCGCTAATTTTAAATACGCCAGGGATTGCCTATTCTATAGTAAATTATTCAAAAAATAATTTTTTACGGTCGCAAATTTTAATTCCGCCAGGGATTGCCTTTTCTTTAGTAAATTATTCAAAAATTAATTTTTTACCATCGCAAATTTTAAATACGCCAGGGATTGCCTTTTCTATAGTAAACTATTCAAAAATTAATTTTTAATTTTTTTATACTAAATTATTCAAAAATTAATTTTTTACTGTCGCAAATTTTAAATACACCAGGGATTGCCTTTTCTATAGTAAATTATTCAAAAAATAGTTTTTTACTCTCGCTAATTTTAAATACGCCAGGGATTGCCTTTTCTATAGTAAATTATTCAAAAAATAATTTTTTACTCTCGCTAATTTTAAATACGCCAGGGATTGCCTATTCTATAGTAAATTATTCAAAAAATAATTTTTTACGGTCGCAAATTTTAATTCCGCCAGGGATTGCCTTTTCTTTAGTAAATTATTCAAAAATTAATTTTTTACCATCGCAAATTTTAAATACGCCAGGGATTGCCTTTTCTATAGTAAATTTTTCAAAAAATAATTTTTTACTGTCTGCAAATTTTAAGTACGCCAGGGATTACATTTTCTATAGTAAATTATTCAAAAAATAACTGTTTACTGTCGCAAATTTTAACTACGCCAGGGACTGCCTTTTCTATAGTGAATTATTCAAAAAATAATTTTTTACTGTCGCAAATTTTATATACGTCAGGGATTGCCTTTTCAATAGTAAATTATTCAAAAATTAATTTTTTACCATCGCAAATTTTAAATACGCCAGGGATTGCCTTTTCTATAGTAAATTATTCAAAAATTAATTTTTTACTGTCGGAAACTTTAAATATTCCAGGGAATGCTTTTTCTATATTAAATTATTCAAAAAATAATTTTTTACTGTCGCAAATTTTAAATACGCCAGAGATTGCCTTTTCTATAGTAAATTTTCCAAAAATTATTTTTTTCTGTCGCAAATTTTAAATAGGCCTGGGATTATATTTTCTATAGTAAATTATCCAAAAAATAATTTTTTAATTTTTTTATACTAAATTATTCAAAAATTAATTTTTTACTGTCGCAAATTTTAAATACACCAGGGATTGCCTTTTCTATAGTAAATTATTCAAAAATTAATTTTTTACCATCGCAAATTTTAAATACGCCAGGGATTGCCTTTTCTATAGTAAATTTTTCAAAAATAATTTTTTACTATCTGCAAATTTTAAATACGCCAGGGATTACCTTTTCTATAGTAAATTATTCAAAAAATAATTTTTACTGTCGCAAATTTTAAATAAGCCAGGGAGTGCCTTTTCAATAGTAAATTTTTCAAAAAATAATTTTTTAGTAAATTTTAAAAAAATAATTTTTTACTGTCGCAAAGTTTAAATACGCTAGGGATTGCCTTTTCTATATTAAATACTTCAAAAAATTATTTTTTTCTGTCGCAAATTTTAATTACGCCAGGGATTGCCTTTTCTATAGTAAATTTTTAAAAAAATAATTTTTTACTGTCGCAAAGTTTAAATACGCTAGGGATTGCCTTTTCTATATTAAATACTTCAAAAAATTATTTTTTTCTGTCGCAAATTTTAATTACGCCAGGGATTGCCTTTTCTATAGTAAATTATTCAAAAATTAATTTTTTAATGTCGCATATTTTAAATAAGTCAGGGATTGCCTTTTCTATAGTAAATTATTCAAAAAATAATTTTTTACTCTCGCAAATTTAAAATACGCCAGGGATTGCCTTTTCTATAGTAAGTTATTCAAAAAATAATTTTTTGCTGTTGCAAATTTTAATTCCGCCAGGGATTGCCTTTTCTATAGTAAATTATTCAAAAATTAATTTTTACCATCGCAACTTTTAAATACGCTAGGGATTGCCTTTTCTATAGTAAATTATTCAAAAAATAAGTTTTTACTGTTGCAAATTTTAAATACGCCAGGGATTGCCTTTTCAATAGTAAATTATTCAAAAAATAATTTTTTACTGTCGCAAATTTTAATTCCGCCAGGGATTGCCTTTTCTATAGTAAATTATTCAAAAATTAATTTTTTACTGTCGCATATTTTAAATACGCCAGGGATTGCCTTTTCTACAGTAAATTATTCAAAAAATAATTTTTTACTCTCGCAAATTTTAAATACGCCAGGGATTGCCACTTATATAGTAAATTATTCAAAAAATAATTTTTTACTGTCGCAAATTTTAATTACGCCAGGGATTGCCTTTTCTATAGTAAATTATTCAAAAATTATTTTTTTTCTGTCGCAAATTTTATATACGCCAGGGATTGCCTTTTCTATAGTAAATTATTCAAAAAATAATTTTTTACTGCCGAAAATTTTATATACGCCAGGGATTGCCTTTTCTATAGTAAATTTTTCACAAAATAATTTTTAACTCTCGGATATTTTCAATACGCCAGGGATTGCCTTTTCTATAGTAAATTATTCAAAAATTAATTTTTTACTGTCGCAAATTTTAAATAATCCAGGGATTGCCTTTTCTATAGTAAATTATTCAAAAAATAATTTTTTACTGTCGCAAATTTTAAAGACGCCAGGGACTGCCTTTTCTATAGTAAATTTTCCAAAAATTATTTTTTACTGTCGCAAATTTTAAATATGCCAGGGATTGCCTTTTCTGTAGTAAATTATTCAAAAAATAATTTTTTACTGTCGCAAATTTTAAATACGCCAGGTATTGCCTTTTCTATAGTAAATTTTTAAAAAAATAATTTTTTGCTGTCGCATATTATAAATACGCCAGGGATTGCCTTTTGTATAGTAAATTATTAAAAAATAATTTTTTACTGTCGCAAATTTTAAATACGCCAGGGATTGCCTTTTCTTTAGTAAATTATTCAAAAAATATTTTTCTACTGTCGCAAATTTTAAATAAACCAGGGATTGCCTTTTCTATAGTAAATTTTCCAAAAATTATTTTTTCCTGTCGCAAATTTTAAAATACGCCAGGGATTACCTTTTCTATAGTAAATTATTAAAAAAATTATTGTTTACTGTCGCAAATTTTAAATACGCCAGGGATTGCCTTTTCTATAGTAAATTATTCAAAAAATAATTTTTTACTGTCGCAAATTTTAAATATGCCAGGGATTGCCTTTTCTGTAGTAAATTATTCAAAAAAATAATTTTTTACTGTCGCAAATTTTAAATACGCCAGGGATTGCCTTTTCTATAGTAAATTTTTAAAAAAATAATTTTTTGCTGTCGCAAATTATAAATACGCCAGGGATTGCCTTTTCTATAGTAAATTATTCAAAAAATAATTTTTTACTCTCGCAAATTTTAAATACGCCAGGGATTGTCTTTTCTATAGTAAGTTATTCAAAAAATAATTTTTTACTGTCGCAAATTTTAATTTCGCCAGGGATTGCCTTTTCTATTGTAAATTATTCAAAAATTAATTTTTTACCATCGGAAATTTTAAATACGACAGGGATTGCCTTTTCTATAGTAAATTTTAAAAAAATTAATTTTTACTCTTGCAAATTTTAAATACGCCAGGGTTTGCCACTTATATAGTAAATTATTCAAAAAATAATTTTTTTCTGTCGCAAATTTTAATTACGCCAGGGATTGCCTTTTCTATAGTAAATTATTCAAAATTAATTTTTTACCATCGCAAATTTTAAATACTCCAGGAATTGCCTTTTCTATAGTAAATTATTCAAAAAATAATTTTTTACTGTCGCAAATTTTAAATACGTCAGGGATGTCCTTTTCTATAGTAAATTTTCCAAAAATTATTTTTTACTGTCGCAAATTTTAAATATGCCAGGGATTGCCTTTTCTGTAGTAAATTACTCAAAAAATAATTGTTAACTGTCGCAAATTTTAAATACGCCAGGGATTGCCTTTTCTATAGTAAATTTTAAAAAAAATAATTTTTTGCTGTCGAAAATTATAAATACGCCAGGGATTGCCTTTTCTATAGTAAATTATTCAAAAAATAATTTTTTACTGTCGCAAATTTTAAATACGCCAGGGATTGCCTTTTCTTTAGTAAATTATTCAAAAAATAATTTTTTACTGTCGCGAATTTTAAATACGCCAGGGAGTGCCTTTTCTATAGTAAATTATTCAAAAAATAATTTTTTACTTTTGCAAATTTTAATTGCGCCAGGGACTGCCTTTTCTATAGTAAATTATTCAAAAATTAATTTTTTACTGTCGCAAACTTTAAATAGTCCAGGGATTGCTTTTTCTATAGTAAAATATTAAAAAAATATTTTTTTACTGTCGCAAATTTTAAATACGCCAGGGATTGCCTTTTCTATAGTAAATTTTCCAAAAATTATTTTTTACTGTCGCAAATTTTAAATATGCCAGGGATTGCCTTTTCTGTAGTAAATTATTCAAAAAATAATTTTTTACTGTCGCAAATTTTAAATACGCCAGGGATTGCCTTTTCTATAGTAAATTTTTAAAAAAATAATTTTTTGCTGTCGCAAATTATAAATACGCCAGGGATTGCCTTTTCTATAGTAAATTATTCAAAAAATAATTTTTTACTCTCGCAAATTTTAAATACGCCAGGGATTGCCTTTTCTATAGTAAGTTATTCAAAAAATAATTTTTTACTGTCGCAAATTTTAATTTCGCCAGGGATTGCCTTTTCTATTGTAAATTATTCAAAAATTAATTTTTTACCATCGGAAATTTTAAATACGACAGGGATTGCCTTTTCTATAGTAAATTTTTCAAAAAATTAATTTTTACTCTCGCAAATTTTAAATACGCCAGGGTTTGCCACTTATATAGTAAATTATTCAAAAAATAATTTTTTTCTGTCGCAAATTTTAATTACGCAGGGATTGACTTTTCTATAGTAAATTATTCAAAAATTAATTTTTTACTGTCGCAAATTTTAAATACTCCAGGGATTGCCTTTTCTATAGTAAATTATTCAAAAAATAATTTTTTACTGTCGCAAATTTTAAATACGCCAGGGATGTCCTTTTCTATAGTAAATTTTCCAAAAATTATTTTTTACTGTCGCAAATTTTAAATATGCCAGGGATTGCCTTTTCTGTAGTAAATTACTCAAAAAATAATTGTTTACTGTCGCAAATTTTAAATACGCCAGGGATTGCCTTTTCTATAGTAAATCTTTAAAAAAATAATTTTTTGGTGTCGCAAATTATAAATACGCCAGGGATTGCCTTTTCTATAGTAAATTATTCAAAAAATAATTTTTTACTGTCGCAAATTTTAAATACGCCAGGGATTGCCTTTTCTTTAGTAAATTATTCAAAAAATAATTTTTTACTGTCGCAAATTTTAAATACGCCAGGGATTGCCTTTTCTATAGTAAATTTTCCAAAAATTATTTTTTTCTGTCGCAAATTTTAAATACGCCTGGGATTGCATCTTCTATAGTAAATTATACAAAAAATAATTTTTTAATTTTTTTATAGTAAATTATTCAAAAATTAGTTTTTTACTGTCGCATATTTTAAATACACCAGGGATTGCCTTTTCTATAGTAAATTATTCAAAAAAAATTTTTTACTCTCGCAAATTTTAAATACGCCAGGGATTACCTTTTCTATAGTAAATTATTCAAAAAATAATTGTTTACTGTCGCAAATTTTAAATACGCCAGGGATTGCCTTTTCTATAGTAAATTATTCAAAAAATAATTTTTTACTGTCGCAAATTTTATATACGCCAGGGATTGCCTTTTCTATAGTAAATTTTTCACGAAATAATTTTTTACTGTCGGATATTTTCAATACATCAGGGATTGCCTTTTCTATAGTAAATTATTCAAAAAATATTTTTTTACTGTCGCAAATTTTAAATACGCCAGGGATTGCCTTTTCTATAGTAAATTATTCAACAATTAATTTTTTACTGTCGCATATTTTGAATACACCAGGGATTGCCTTTTCTATAGTAAATTTTCCCAAAAAATTAATTTTTACCCTCGCAAATTTTAAATACGCCAGGGATTGCCACTTATATAGTAAATTATTCAAAAAATTATTTTTTACTCTCGCAAATTTTAATTACGCCAGGGATTGCCTTTTCTATAGTAAATTATTCAAAAATTAATTTTTTACTGTCGCAAACTTTAAATAATCCAGGTATTGCTTTTTCTATAGTAAATTATTAAAAAAATAATTTTTTACCGTCGCAAATTTTAAATATCCCAGGGATTGTCTTTTCTATAGTAAATTTTCCAAAAATTATTTTTTTCTGTCGCAAATTTTAAATACGCTTGGGATTGCATTTTCTATAGTAAATTATTCAAAAAATAATTTTTTAATTTTTTTATAGTAAATTATTCAAAAATTAATTATTTACTGTCGCATATTTTGAATACACCAGGGATTGCCTTTTCTATAGTAAATTATTCAAAAAATAATTTTTTACTCTCGCAAATTTTCAATACCCCAGGGCTTGCCTTTTCTATAGTAAATTATTCAAAAAATAATTTTTTCTGTCGCAAATTTTAATTCCGCCAGGGATTGCCTTTTCTATAGTAAATTGTTCAAAAATTAATTTTTTACCATCGCAAATTTTAAATACGCCAGGGATTGCCTTTTCTATAGTAAATTTTTCAAAAAATAATTTTTTACTGTCTGCAAATTTTAAATACGACAGGGATTACCTTTTCTATAGCAAATTATTCAAAAAATAATTGTTTACTGTCGCAAATTTTAAATACGCCAGCGATTGCCTTTTCTATAGTAAATTATTCAAAAAATAATTTTTTACTCTCGCAAATTTTATATACGCCAGGGATTGCCTTTTCTATAGTAAATTATTCAAAAATTAATTTTTTACCATCGCAAATTTTAAATACGCCAGGGATTGCCTTTTCTATAGTAATTTATTCAAAAATTAATTTTTTACCATCGCAAATTTTAAATACGCCACGGATTGCCTTTTCTATAGTAAATTTTTCAAAAAATAATTTTTTACTGTCTGCAAATTTTAAATACGCCAGGGATTACCTTTTCTATAGTAAATTATCCAAAAAATAATTTTTTACTGTCTCAAATTTTAAATAAGCCAGGGAATGCCTTTTCAATAGTAAATTTTTCAAAAAATTATTTTTAGTAAATTTTTAAAAAATTAATTTTTTACTGTCGCAAATTTTAAATACGCTAGGCATTGTCTTTTCTATATTAAACACTTCAAAAAATTATTTTTTTCTGTCGCAAATTTTAATTACGCCAGGGATTGCCTTTTCTATAGTAAATTATTTAAAAATAATTTTTTATTCTCGCAAATTTTAAATACGCCAGGGATTGCCTTTTCTTTAGTAAATTATTCAAAAAATAATTTTTTACTGTCGCAAATTTTAAATACGCCAGGGATTGCCTTTTCTATAGTAAATTTTCCAAAAATTATTTTTTTCTGTCGCAAATTTTAAATACTCCTGGGATTGCATTTTCTATAGTAAATTATTCAAAAAATAATTTTTTAATTTTTTTATAGTAAATTATTCAAAAATTAATTTTTTACTGTCGCATATTTTAAATACACCAGGGATTGCCTTTTCTATAGTAAATTATTCAAAAAATAATTGTTTACTGTCGCAAATTTTAAATACGCCAGGGACTGCATTTTCTATAGCAAATTATTCAAAAAATATGTTTTTACTGTTGCAAATTTTAAATGCGCCAGGGATTGCCTTTTCAATAGCAAATTATTCAAAAAATAATTTTTTACTGTCGCAAATTTTAAATAAGCCAGGGAGTGCGTTTTTAATAGTAAATTTTTCAAAAGATAATTTTTTAGTAAATTTTTAAAAAATTAATTTTTTACTGTCGCATATTTTAAATACGCCAGGGATTGCCTTTTTTATAGTAAATTATTCAAAAAACAATTTTTTACTGTCGCAAATTTTAATTACGCCAGGGATTGCCTTTTCTATAGTGAATTATTCAAAAATTAATTTTTTACTGTCGCAAACTTTAAATAACCCAGGGATTGCTTTTTCTATAGTAAATTATTCAAAAATTAATTTTTTACCGTCGCAAATTTTAAATACGCCAGGGATTGCCTTTTCTATAGTAAATTTTCCAACAATTATTTTTTACTGTCGCAAATTTTAAATATGCCAGGGATTGCCTTTTCTGTAGTAAATTATTCAAAAAATAATTTTTTACTGTCGCAAATTTTAAATACGCCAGGGATTGCCTTTTCTATAGTAAATTTTTAAAAAAATAATTTTTTACTCTCGCAAATTTTAAATTCGCCAGGGATTGCCTTTGCTATAGTAAATTATTCAAAAATTAATTTTTTACTGTCGCATATTTTAAATACGCCAGGGATTGCCTTTTCTATAGTGAATTCTTCAAAAAATAATTGTTTACTCTCGCAAATTTCAAATACGCCAGGGATTGCTTTTTCTATAGTAAATTATTCAAAAATTAATTTTTTACTGCGCATATTTTAAATACGCCAGGGATTGCCTTTTCTATAGTAAATTATTCAAAAAATAATTTTTTACTATCGCAAAATTTAATTCCTCCAGGGATTGCCTTTTCTATAGTAAATTATTCAAAAATTAATTTTTTACCATCGCAAATTTTAAATACGACAGGGATTGCCTTTTTTATAGTAAATTTTTCAAAAAATTCATTTTTACTCTCGCAAATTTTAAATACGCCAATGATGGCCACTTATATAGTAAATTATTCAAAAAATTATTTTTTACTCTCGCAAATTTTTATTACGCCAGGGATTGCCTTTTCTATAGTAAATTATTCAAAATAATTTTTTACTGTCGCATATTTTAAATACGCCAGGGATTGCCTTTTCTATAGTAAATTTTTCAAAAAAAATAATTTTTACTCTCGCAAATTTTACATACGCCAGGGATTGCCTTTTCTATGGTAAATTATTCAAAAAATAATTTTTTACTATCGCAAATTTTCAATCCGCCGATTGCCTTTTCTATAGTAAATTATTCAAAAATTAATTTTTTACCATCGCAAATTTTAAATACGACAGGGATTGCCTTTTCTATAGTAAATTTTTCAAAAAATTAATTTTTACTCTCGCAAATTTTAAATCTTTAAAAAAATAATTTTTTGCTGTCGCAAATTATAAATACGCCAGGGATTGCCTTTTCTATAGTAAATTATTCAAAAAATAATTTTTTACTGTCGCAAATTTTAAATACGCCAGGGATTGCCTTTTCTTTAGTAAATTATTCAAAAAATAATTTTTTACTGTCGCAAATTTTAAATACGCCAGGGATTGCCTTTTCTATAGTAAATTTTCCAAAAATTATTTTTTTCTGTCGCAAATTTTAAATACGCCTGGGATTGCATCTTCTATAGTAAATTATACAAAAAATAATTTTTTAATTTTTTCATAGTAAATTATTCAAAAATTAGTTTTTTACTGTCGCATATTTTAAATACACCAGGGATTGCCTTTTCTATAGTAAATTATTCAAAAAAAATTTTTTACTCTCGCAAATTTTAAATACGCCAGGGATTACCTTTTCTATAGTAAATTATTCAAAAAATAATTGTTTACTGTCGCAAATTTTAAATACGCCAGGGATTGCCTTTTCTATAGTAAATTATTCAAAAAATAATTTTTTACTGTCGCAAATTTTATATACGCCAGGGTTTGCCTTTTCTATAGTAAATTTTTCACGAAATAATTTTTTACTGTCGGATATTTTCAATACACCTGGGATTGCCTTTTCTATAGTAAATTATTCAAAAAATATTTTTTTACTGTCGCAAATTTTAAATACGCCAGGGATTGCCTTTTCTATAGTAAATTATTCAACAATTAATTTTTTACTGTCGCATATTTTGAATACACCAGGGATTGCCTTTTCTATAGTAAATTTTCCAAAAAATTAATTTTTACCCTCGCAAATTTTAAATACGCCAGGGATTGCCACTTATATAGTAAATTTTAATTACGCCAGGGATTGCCTTTTCTATAGTAAATTATTCAAAAATTAATTTTTTACTGTCGCAAACTTTAAATAATCCAGGGATTGCTTTTTCTATAGTAAATTATTAAAAAAATAATTTTTTACCGTCGCAAATTTTAAATATGCCAGGGATTGTCTTTTCTATAGTAAATTTTCCAAAAATTATTTTTTTCTGTCGCAAATTTTAAATACGCTTGGGATTGCATTTTCTATAGTAAATTATTCAAAAAATAATTTTTTAATTTTTTTATAGTAAATTGTTCAAAAATTAATTATTTACTGTCGCATATTTTGAATACACCAAGGATTGCCTTTTCTATAGTAAATTATTCAAAAAATAATTTTTTACTCTCGCAAATTTTCAATACCCCAGGGATTGCCTTTTCTATAGTAAATTATTCAAAAAATAATTTTTTCTGTCGCAAATTTTAATTCCGCCAGGGATTGCCTTTTCTATAGTAAATTATTCAAAAATTAATTTTTTACCATCGCAAATTTTAAATACGCCAGGGATTGCCTTTTCTATAGTAAATTTTTCAAAAAATAATTTTTTACTGTCTGCAAATTTTAAATACGACAGGGATTACCTTTTCTATAGCAAATTATTCAAAAAATAATTGTTTACTGTCGCAAATTTTAAATACGCCAGCGATTGCCTTTTCTATAGTAAATTATTCAAAAAATAATTTTTTACTCTCGCAAATTTTATATACGCCAGGGATTGCCTTTTCTATAGTAAATTATTCAAAAATTAATTTTTTACCATCGCAAATTTTAAATACGCCAGGGATTGCCTTTTCTATAGTAATTTATTCAAAAATTATTTTTTTACCATCGCAAATTTTAAATACGCCAGGGATTGCCTTTTCTATAGTAAATTTTTCAAAAAATAATTTTTTACTGTCTGCAAATTTTAAATACGCCAGGGATTACCTTTTCTATAGTAAATTATCCAAAAAATAATTTTTTACTGTCTCAAATTTTAAATAAGCCAGGGAGTGCCTTTTCAATAGTAAATTTTTCAAAAAATAATTTTTTAGTAAATTTTTAAAAAATTAATTTTTTACTGTCGCAAATTTTAAATACGCTAGGCATTGTCTTTTCTATATTAAACACTTCAAAAAATTATTTTTTTCTGTCGCAAATTTTAATTACGCCAGGGATTGCCTTTTCTATAGTAAATTATTTAAAAATAATTTTTTATTCTCGCAAATTTTAAATACGCCAGGGATTGCCTTTTCTTTAGTAAATTATTCAAAAAATAATTTTTTACTGTCGCATATTTTAAATACGCCAGGGATTGCCTTTTCTATAGTAAATTTTCCAAAAATTATTTTTTTCTGTCGCAAATTTTAAATACTTCTGGGATTGCATTTTCTATAGTAAATTATTCAAAAAATAATTTTTTAATTTTTTTATAGTAAATTATTCAAAAATTAATTTTTTACTGTCGCATATTTTAAATACACCAGGGATTGCCTTTTCTATAGTAAATTATTCAAAAAATAATTGTTTACTGTCGCAAATTTTAAATACGCCAGGGACTGCATTTTCTATAGTAAATTATTCAAAAAATATGTTTTTACTGTTGCAAATTTTAAATGCGCCAGGGATTGCCTTTTCAATAGCAAATTATTCAAAAAATAATTTTTTACTGTCGCAAATTTTAAATAAGCCAGGGAGTGCCTTTTTAATAGTAAATTTTTCAAAAGATAATTTTTTAGTAAATTTTTAAAAAATTAATTTTTTACTGTCGCATATTTTAAATACGCCAGGGATTGCCTTTTTTATAGTAAATTATTCAAAAAATAATTTTTTACTGTCGCAAATTTTAATTACGCCAGGGATTGCCTTTTCTATAGTGAATTATTCAAAAATTAATTTTTTACTGTCGCAAACTTTAAATAACCCAGGGATTGCTTTTTCTATAGTAAATTATTCAAAAATTAATTTTTTACCGTCGCAAATTTTAAATACGCCAGGGATTGCCTTTTCTATAGTAAATTTTCCAACAATTATTTTTTACAGCGCATATTTTAAATACGCCAGGGATTGCCTTTTCTATAGTAAATTATTCAAAAAATAATTTTTTACTGTCGCATATTTTAAATACGCCAGGGATTGCCTTTTCTATAGTGAATTCTTCAAAAAATAATTGTTTACTCTCGCAAATTTCAAATACGCCAGGGATTGCTTTTTCTATAGTAAATTATTCAAAAATTAATTTTTTACTGCGCATATTTTAAATACGCCAGGGATTGCCTTTTCTATAGTAAATTATTCAAAAAATAATTTTTTACTATCGCAAAATTTAATTCCTCCAGGGATTGCCTTTTCTATAGTAAATTATTCAAAAATTAATTTTTTACCATCGCAAATTTTAAATACGACAGGGATTGCCTTTTTTATAGTAAATTTTTCAAAAAATTCATTTTTACTCTCGCAAATTTTAAATACGCCAATGATGGCCACTTATATAGTAAATTATTCAAAAAATTATTTTTTACTATCGCAAATTTTTATTACGCCAGGGATTGCCT
The DNA here is from genome assembly GCA_963930735.1 of Dioctria linearis. Classification (NCBI taxonomy): domain Eukaryota; kingdom Metazoa; phylum Arthropoda; class Insecta; order Diptera; family Asilidae; genus Dioctria; species Dioctria linearis. Next base: position 149,380,316 of record OZ005740.1, on the reverse strand, counting down.
TTTCTATAGTAAATTATTCAAAATAATTTTTTACTGTCGCATATTTTAAATACGCCAGGGATTGCCTTTTCTATAGTAAATTTTTCAAAAAAAAAATTTTTACTCTCGCAAATTTTAAATACGCCAGGGATTGCCTTTTCTATGGTAAATTATTCAAAAAATAATTTTTTACTATCGCAAATTTTCAATCCGCCGATTGCCTTTTCTATAGTAAATTATTCAAAAATTAATTTTTTACCATCGCAAATTTTAAATACGACAGGGATTGCCTTTTCTATAGTAAATTTTTCAAAAAATTAATTTTTACTCTCGCAAATTTTAAATCTTTAAAAAAATAATTTTTTGCTGTCGCAAATTATAAATACGCCAGGGATTGCCTTTTCTATAGTAAATTATTCAAAAAATAATTTTTTACTGTCGCAAATTTTAAATACGCCAGGGATTGCCTTTTCTTTAGTAAATTATTCAAAAAATAATTTTTTACTGTCGCAAATTTTAAATACGCCAGGGATTGCCTTTTCTATAGTAAATTTTCCAAAAATTATTTTTTTCTGTCGCAAATTTTAAATACGCCTGGGATTGCATCTTCTATAGTAAATTATACAAAAAATAATTTTTTAATTTTTTCATAGTAAATTATTCAAAAATTAGTTTTTTACTGTCGCATATTTTAAATACACCAGGGATTGCCTTTTCTATAGTAAATTATTCAAAAAAAATTTTTTACTCTCGCAAATTTTAAATACGCCAGGGATTACCTTTTCTATAGTAAATTATTCAAAAAATAATTGTTTACTGTCGCAAATTTTAAATTCGCCAGGGATTGCCTTTTCTATAGTAAATTATTCAAAAAATAATTTTTTACTGTCGCAAATTTTATATACGCCAGGGATTGCCTTTTGTATAGTAAATTTTTCACGAAATAATTTTTTACTGTCGGATATTTTCAATACACCTGGGATTGCCTTTTCTATAGTAAATTATTCAAAAAATATTTTTTTACTGTCGCAAATTTTAAATACGCCAGGGATTGCCTTTGCTATAGTAAATTATTCAACAATTAATTTTTTACTGTCGCATATTTTGAATACACCAGGGATTGCCTTTTCTATAGTAAATTTTCCAAAAAATTAATTTTTACCCTCGCAAATTTTAAATACGCCAGGGATTGCCACTTATATAGTAAATTTTAATTACGCCAGGGATTGCCTTTTCTATAGTAAATTATTCAAAAATTAATTTTTTACTGTCGCAAACTTTAAATAATCCAGGGATTGCTTTTTCTATAGTAAATTATTAAAAAAATAATTTTTTACCGTCGCAAATTTTAAATATGCCAGGGATTGTCTTTTCTATAGTAAATTTTCCAAAAATTATTTTTTTCTGTCGCAAATTTTAAATACGCTTGGGATTGCATTTTCTATAGTAAATTATTCAAAAAATAATTTTTTAATTTTTTTATAGTAAATTGTTCAAAAATTAATTATTTACTGTCGCATATTTTGAATACACCAAGGATTGCCTTTTCTATAGTAAATTATTCAAAAAATAATTTTTTACTCTCGCAAATTTTCAATACCCCAGGGATTGCCTTTTCTATAGTAAATTATTCAAAAAATAATTTTTTCTGTCGCAAATTTTAATTCCGCCAGGGATTGCCTTTTCTATAGTAAATTATTCAAAAATTAATTTTTTACCATCGCAAATTTTAAATACGCCAGGGATTGCCTTTTCTATAGTAAATTTTTCAAAAAATAATTTTTTACTGTCTGCAAATTTTAAATACGACAGGGATTACCTTTTCTATAGCAAATTATTCAAAAAATAATTGTTTACTGTCGCAAATTTTAAATACGCCAGCGATTGCCTTTTCTATAGTAAATTATTCAAAAAATAATTTTTTACTCTCGCAAATTTTATATACGCCAGGGATTGCCTTTTCTATAGTAAATTATTCAAAAATTAATTTTTTACCATCGCAAATTTTAAATACGCCAGGGATTGCCTTTTCTATAGTAATTTATTCAAAAATTATTTTTTTACCATCGCAAATTTTAAATACGCCAGGGATTGCCTTTTCTATAGTAAATTTTTCAAAAAATAATTTTTTACTGTCTGCAAATTTTAAATACGCCAGGGATTACCTTTTCTATAGTAAATTATCCAAAAAATAATTTTTTAATGTCTCAAATTTTAAATAAGCCAGGGAGTGCCTTTTCAATAGTAAATTTTTCAAAAAATAATTTTTTAGTAAATTTTTAAAAAATTAATTTTTTACTGTCGCAAATTTTAAATACGCTAGGCATTGTCTTTTCTATATTAAACACTTCAAAAAATTATTTTTTTCTGTCGCAAATTTTAATTACGCCAGGGATTGCCTTTTCTATAGTAAATTATTTAAAAATAATTTTTTATTCTCGCAAATTTTAAATACGCCAGGGATTGCCTTTTCTTTAGTAAATTATTCAAAAAATAATTTTTTACTGTCGCATATTTTAAATACGCCAGGGATTGCCTTTTCTATAGTAAATTTTCCAAAAATTATTTTTTTCTGTCGCAAATTTTAAATACTTCTGGGATTGCATTTTCTATAGTAAATTATTCAAAAAATAATTTTTTAATTTTTTTATAGTAAATTATTCAAAAATTAATTTTTTACTGTCGCATATTTTAAATACACCAGGGATTGCCTTTTCTATAGTAAATTATTCAAAAAATAATTGTTTACTGTCGCAAATTTTAAATACGCCAGGGACTGCATTTTCTATAGTAAATTATTCAAAAAATATGTTTTTACTGTTGCAAATTTTAAATATGCCAGGGATTGCCTTTTCTGTAGTAAATTATTCAAAAAATAATTTTTTACTGTCGCAAATTTTAAATACGCCAGGGATTGCCTTTTCTATAGTAAATTTTTAAAAAAATAATTTTTTACTCTCGCAAATTTTAAATACGCCAGGGATTGCCTTTGCTATAGTAAATTATTCAAAAATTAATTTTTTACTGTCGCATATTTTAAATACGCCAGGGATTGCCTTTTCTATAGTGAATTCTTCAAAAAATAATTGTTTACTCTCGCAAATTTCAAATACGCCAGGGATTGCTTTTTCTATAGTAAATTATTCAAAAATTAATTTTTTACTGTCGCATATTTTAAATACGCCAGGGATTGCCTTTTCTATAGTAAATTTTTCAAAAAAAATAATTTTTACTCTCGCAAATTTTAAATACGCCAGGGATTGCCTTTTCTATGGTAAATTATTCAAAAAATAATTTTTTACTATCGCAAATTTTCAATCCGCCAGGGATTGCCTTTTCTATAGTAAATTATTCAAAAATTATTTTTTTACCATCGCAAATTTTAAATACGACAGGGATTGCCTTTTCTATAGTAAATTTTTCAAAAAATTAATTTTTACTCTCGCAAATTTTAAATACGCCAGGGATGGCCACTTATGTAGTAAATTATTCAAAAAATAATTTTTTACTCCCGCAAATTTTAATTACGCCAGGGATTGCCTTTTCTATAGTAAAATATTCAAAATAATTTTTTACTGTCGCATATTTTAAATAGGCCAGGGATTGCCTTTTCTATAGTAAATTATTCAAAAAATAATTTTTTACTATCGCAAAATTTAATTCCGCCAGGGATTGCCTTTTCCATAGTAAATTATTCAAAAATTAATTTTTTACCATCGCAAATTTTAAATACGACAGGGATTGCCTTTTTTATAGTAAATTTTTCAAAAAATTCATTTTTACTCTCGCAAATTTTAAATACGCCAGTGATGGCCACTTATATAGTAAATTATTCAAAAAATAATTTTTTACTCTCGCAAATTTTTATTACGCCAGGGATTGCCTTTTCTATAGTAAATTATTCAAAATAATTTTTTACTGTCGCATATTTTAAATACGCCAGGGATTGCCTTTTCTATAGTAAATTTTTCAAAAAAAATAATTTTTACTCTCGCAAATTTTAAATACGCCAGGGATTGCCTTTTCTATGGTAAATTATTCAAAAAATAATTTTTTACTATCGCAAATTTTCAATCCGCCAGGGATTGCCTTTTCTATAGTAAATTATTCAAAAATTAATTTTTTACCATCGCAAATTTTAAATACGACAGGGATTGCCTTTTCTATAGTAAATTTTTCAAAAAATTAATTTTTACTCTCGCAAATTTTAAATACGCCAGGGATGGCCACTTATGTAGTAAATTATTCAAAAAATAATTTTTTACTCTCGCAAATTTTAATTACGCCAGGGATTGCCTTTTCTATAGTAAAATATTCAAAATAATTTTTTACTGTCGCATATTTTAAATACGCCAGGGATTGCCTTTTCTATAGTAAATTATTCAAAAAATAATTTTTTACTCTCGCAAATTTTAATTACGTCAGGGATTGCCTTTTCAATAGCAAATTATTCAAAAAATAATTTTTTACTGTCGCAAATTTTAAATAAGCCAGGGATTGCCTTTTCAATAGTAAATTTTTCAAAAAATAATTTTTTAGTAAATTTTTAAAAAATTAATTTTTTACTGTCGCAAATTTTAAATACGCTAGGGATTGCCTTTTCTATATTAAATACTTCAAAAAATTTTTTTTTTTCTGTCGCAAATTTTAATTACGCCAGGGATAGCCTTTTCTATAGTAAATTATTCAAAAATTAATTTTTTACTGTCGCATATTTTAAATACGCCAGGGATTGCCTTTTCTATAGTAAATTATTCAAAAAATAATTTTTTAATCTCGCAAATTTTAAATACGCCAGGGATTGCCTTTTCTATAGTAAATTTTTCACAAAATAATTTTTTACGGTCTGCAAATTTTAAAAGCGCCAGGGATTGCCTTTTCAATAGCAAATTATTCAAAAAATAATTTTTTACTGTCGCAAATTTTAAATAAGCCAGGGAGTGCCTTTTTAATAGTAAATTTTTCAAAAGATAATTTTTTAGTAAATTTTTAAAAAATTAATTTTTTACTGTCGCATATTTTAAATACGCCAGGGATTGCCTTTTTTATAGTAAATTATTCAAAAAATAATTTTTTACTGTCGCAAATTTTAATTACGCCAGGGATTGCCTTTTCTATAGTGAATTATTCAAAAATTAATTTTTTACTGTCGCAAACTTTAAATAACCCAGGGATTGCTTTTTCTATAGTAAATTATTCAAAAATTAATTTTTTACCGTCGCAAATTTTAAATACGCCAGGGATTGCCTTTTCTATAGTAAATTTTCCAACAATTATTTTTTACTGTCGCAAATTTTAAATATGCCAGGGATTGCCTTTTCTGTAGTAAATTATTCAAAAAATAATTTTTTAATTTTTTTATAGTAAATTATTCAAAAATTAATTTTTTACTGTCGCATATTTTAAATACACCAGGGATTGCCTTTTCTATAGTAAATTATTCAAAAAATAATTGTTTACTGTCGCAAATTTTAAATACGCCAGGGACTGCATTTTCTATAGTAAATTATTCAAAAAATATGTTTTTACTGTTGCAAATTTTAAATGCGCCAGGGATTGCCTTTTCAATAGCAAATTATTCAAAAAATAATTTTTTACTGTCGCAAATTTTAAATAAGCCAGGGAGTGCCTTTTTAATAGTAAATTTTTCAAAAGATAATTTTTTAGTAAATTTTTAAAAAATTAATTTTTTACTGTCGCATATTTTAAATACGCCAGGGATTGCCTTTTTTATAGTAAATTATTCAAAAATTAATTTTTTACCGTCGCAAATTTTAAATACGCCAGGGATTGCCTTTTCTATAGTAAATTTTCCAACAATTATTTTTTACTGTCGCAAATTTTAAATATGCCAGGGATTGCCTTTTCTGTAGTAAATTATTCAAAAAATAATTTTTTAATTTTTTTATAGTAAATTATTCAAAAATTAATTTTTTACTGTCGCATATTTTAAATACACCAGGGATTGCCTTTTCTATAGTAAATTATTCAAAAAATAATTGTTTACTGTCGCAAATTTTAAATACGCCAGGGATTGCCTTTTCTATAGTAAATTTTCCAACAATTATTTTTTACTGTCGCAAATTTTAAATATGCCAGGGATTGCCTTTTCTGTAGTAAATTATTCAAAAAATAATTTTTTACTGTCGCAAATTTTAAATACGCCAGGGATTGCCTTTTCTATAGTAAATTTTTAAAAAAATAATTTTTTACTCTCGCAAATTTTAAATACGCCAGGGATTGCCTTTGCTATAGTAAATTATTCAAAAATTAATTTTTTACTGTCGCATATTTTAAATACGCCAGGGATTGCCTTTTCTATAGTGAATTCTTCAAAAAATAATTGTTTACTCTCGCAAATTTCAAATACGCCAGGGATTGCTTTTTCTATAGTAAATTATTCAAAAATTAATTTTTTACTGTCGCATATTTTAAATACGCCAGGGATTGCCTTTTCTATAGTAAATTTTTCAAAAAAAATAATTTTTACTCTCGCAAATTTTAAATACGCCAGGGATTGCCTTTTCTATGGTAAATTATTCAAAAAATAATTTTTTACTATCGCAAATTTTCAATCCGCCAGGGATTGCCTTTTCTATAGTAAATTATTCAAAAATTAATTTTTTACCATCGCAAATTTTAAATACGACAGGGATTGCCTTTTCTATAGTAAATTTTTCAAAAAATTAATTTTTACTCTCGCAAATTTTAAATACGCCAGGGATGGCCACTTATGTAGTAAATTATTCAAAAAAATAATTTTTTACTCCCTCAAATTTTAATTACGCCAGGGATTGCCTTTTCTATAGTAAAATATTCAAAATAATTTTTTACTGTCGCATATTTTAAATACGTCAGGGATTGCCTTTTCTATAGTAAATTATTCAAAAAATAATTTTTTACTATCGCAAAATTTAATTCCGCCAGGGATTGCCTTTTCTATAGTAAATTATTCAAAAATTAATTTTTTACCATCGCAAATTTTAAATACGACAGGGATTGCCTTTTTTATAGTAAATTTTTCAAAAAATTCATTTTTACTCTCGCAAATTTTAAATACGCCAGTGATGGCCACTTATATAGTAAATTATTCAAAAAATAATTTTTTACTCTCGCAAATTTTTATTACGCCAGGGATTGCCTTTTCTATAGTAAATTATTCAAAATAATTTTTTACTGTCGCATATTTTAAATACGCCAGGGATTGCCTTTTCTATAGTAAATTTTTCAAAAAAAATAATTTTTACTCTCGCAAATTTTAAATACGCCAGGGATTGCCTTTTCTATGGTAAATTATTCAAAAAATAATTTTTTACTATCGCAAATTTTCAATCCGCCAGGGATTGCCTTTTCTATAGTAAATTATTCAAAAATTAATTTTTTACCATCGCAAATTTTAAATACGACAGGGATTGCCTTTTCTATAGTAAATTTTTCCAAAAATTAATTTTTACTCTCGCAAATTTTAAATACGCCAGGGATGGCCACTTATGTAGTAAATTATTCAAAAAATAATTTTTTACTCTCGCAAATTTTAATTACGCCAGGGATTGCCTTTTCTATAGTAAAATATTCCAAATAATTTTTTACTGTCGCATATTTTAAATACGCCAGGGATTGCCTTTTCTATAGTAAATTATTCAAAAAATAATTTTTTACTCTCGCAAATTTTAATTACGTCAGGGATTGCCTTTTCAATAGCAAATTATTCAAAAAATAATTTTTTACTGTCGCAAATTTTAAATAAGCCAGGGATTGCCTTTTCAATAGTAAATTTTTCAAAAAATAATTTTTTAGTAAATTTTTAAAAAATTAATTTTTTACTGTCGCAAATTTTAAATACGCTAGGGATTGCCTTTTCTATATTAAATACTTCAAAAAATTATTTTTTTTCTGTCGCAAATTTTAATTACGCCAGGGATTGCCTTTTCTATAGTAAATTATTCAAAAATTAATTTTTTACTGTCGCATATTTTAAATACGCCAGGGATTGCCTTTTCTATAGTAAATTATTCAAAAAATAATTTTTTAATCTCGCAAATTTTAAATACGCCAGGGATTGCCTTTTCTATAGTAAATTTTTCACAAAATAATTTTTTACGGTCTGCAAATTTTAAATACGCCAGTGATGACCTTTTCTTTAGTAAATTATTCAAAAAATAATTTTTTACTGTCTCAAATTTTAAATAAGCCGGGGAGTGCCTTTTCAATAGTAAATTTTTCAAAAAATAATTTTTTAGTAAATTTTTAAAAAATTAAGTTTTCACTGTCGCATATGTTAAATACGCCAGTGATTGCCTTTTCTATAGTAAAGTATTCAAAAAATAATTTTTTACTGTCGCAAATTTTAATTACGCCAGGGATTGCCTTTTCTATAGTAAATTATTCAAAAATTAATTTTTTACTGTCGCAAACTTTAAATACTCCAGGGATTGCTTTTTCTATAGTAAATTATTCAAAAATTAATTTTTTACCGTCGCAAATTTTAAATACGCCAGAGATTGCCTTTTCTATAGTAAATTTTCCAAAAATTATTTTTTACTGTCGCAAATTTTAAATATGCCAGGGATTGCCTTTTCTATAGTAAATTATTCAAAAAATAATTTTTTACTGTCGCAAATTTTAAATACGCCAGGGATTGCCTTTTCTATAGTAAATTTTTAAAAAAATAATTTTTTACTCTCGCAAATTTTAAATACGCCAGGGATTGCCTTTGCTATAGTAAATTATTCAAAAATTAATTTTTTACTGTCGCATATTTTAAATACGCCAGGGATTGCCTTTTCTATAGTGAATTCTTCAAAAAATAATTGTTTACTCTCGCAAATTTCAAATACGCCAGGGATTGCTTTTTCTATAGTAAATTATTCAAAAATTAATTTTTTACTGTCGCATATTTTAAATACGCCAGGGATTGCCTTTTCTATAGTAAATTATTCAAAAAATAATTTTTTACTATCGCAAATTTTAATTCCGCCAGGGATTGCCTTTTCTATAGTAAATTATTCAAAAATTAATTTTTTACCATCGCAAATTTTAAATACGACAGGGATTGCCTTTCCTATAGTAAATTTTTCAAAAAATTAATTTTTACTCTCGCATATTTTAAATACGCCAGTGATGGCCACTTATATAGTAAATTATTCAAAAAATAATTTTTTACTCTCGCAAATTTTAATTACGCCAGGGATTGCCTTTTCTATAGTAAATTATTCAAAATAATTTTTTACTGTCGCATATTTTAAATACGCCAGGGATTGCCTTTTCTATAGTAAATTTTTCAAAAAAATAATTTTTACTCTGGCAAATTTTAAATACGCCAGGGATTGCCTTTTCTATAGTAAATTATTCAAAAAATAATTTTTTACTATCGCAAATTTGCAATCCGCCAGGGATTGCCTTTTCTATAGTAAATTATTCAAAAATTAATTTTTTACCATCGCAAATTTTAAATACGACAGGGATTGCCTTTTCTATAGTAAATTTTTCAAAAAATTAATTTTTACTCTCGCAAATTTTAAATACGCCAGTGATGGCCACTTATATAGTAAATTATTCAAAAAATAATTTTTTACTCTCGCAAATTTTAATTACGCCAGGGATTGCCTTTTCTATAGTAAATTATTCAAAATAAGTTTTTACTGTCGCATATTTTAAATACGCCAGGGATTGCCTTTTCTATAGTGAATTATTCAAAAAATAATTTTTTAATCTCGCAAATTTTAATTACGTCAGGGATTGCCTTTTCAATAGCAAATTATTCAAAAAATAATTTATTACTGTCGCAAATTTTAAATAGGCCAGGGAGTGCCTTTTCAATAGTAAATTTTTCAAAAAATAATTTTTTAGTAAATTTTTAAAAAATTAATTTTTTACTGTCGCAAATTTTAAATACGCTAGGGATTGCCTTTTCTATAGTAAATTATGCAAAAATTAATTTTTTACTGTCGCATATTTTAAATACGCCAGGGACTGCCTTTTCTATAGTAAATTATTCAAAAAATAATTTTTTACTCTCGCAAATTTTAAATACGCCAGGGATTGCCTTTTCTATAGTAAATTTTTCAAAAAATAATTTTTTACTGTCTGCAAATTTTAAATACGCCAGTGATGACCTTTTCTATAGTAAATTATTCAAAAAATAATTTTTTACTGTCTCAAATTTTAAATAAGCCGGGGAGTGCCTTTTCAATAGTAAATTTTTCAAAAAATAATTTTTTAGTAAATTTTTAAAAAATTAAGTTTTTGCTGTCGCATATTTTAAATACGCCAGGGATTGCCTTTTCTATAGTAAATTATTCAAAAAATAATTTTTTACTGTCGCAAATTTTAATTACGCTAGGGATTGCCTTTTCTATAGTAAATTATTCAAAAATTAATTTTTTACTGTCGCAAACTTTAAATACTCCAGGGATTGCTTTTTCTATAGTAAATTATTCAAAAATTAATTTTTTACCGTCGCAAATTTTAAATACGCCAGAGATTGCCTTTTCTATAGTAAATTTTCCAAAAATTATTTTTTACTGTCGCAAATTTTAAATATGCCAGGGATTGCCTTTTCTATAGTAAATTATTCAAAAATTAATTTTTTACTGTCGCAAACTTTAAATACTCCAGGGATTGCTTTTTCTATAGTAAATTATTCAAAAATTAATTTTTTACCGTCGCAAATTTTAAATACGCCAGAGATTGCCTTTTCTATAGTAAATTTTCCATAAATTATTTTTTACTGTCGCAAATTTTAAATATGCCAGGGATTGCCTTTTCTATAGTAAATTATTCAAAAAATAATTTTTTACTGTCGCATATTTTAAATACGCCAGGGATTGCTTTTCTATAGTAAATTTTTCAAAAAAATAATTTTTACTCTCGCAAATTTTAAATACGCCAGGAATTGCCTTTTCTATAGTAAATTATTCAAAAAATAATTTTTTACTATCGCAAATTTTCATTCCGACAGGGATTGCCTTTTCTATAGTAAATTATTCAAAAATTAATTTTTTACCATCGCAAATTTTAAATACGACAGGGATAGCCTTTTCTATAGTAAATTTTTCAAAAAATTAATTTTTACTCTCGCAAATTTTAAATACGGCAGGGATGGCCACTTATGTAGTAAATTATTTAAAAAATAATTTTTTACTCTCGCAAATTTTAATTACGGCAGGGATTGCCTTTTCTATAGTAAATTATTCAAAATAAGTTTTTACTGTCGCATATTTTAAATACGCCAGGGATTGCATTTTCTATAGTGAATTATTCAAAAAATAATTTTTTACTCTCGCAAATTTTAATTACGTCAGGGATTGCCTTTTCAATAGGAAATTATTCAAAAAATAATTTTATACTGTCGCAAATTTTAAATAGGCCAGGGAGTGCCTTTTCGATAGTAAATTTTTCAAAAAATAATTTTTTAGTAAATTTTTAAAAAATTAATTTTTTACTGTCGCAAATTTTAAATACGCCAGTGATGGCCACTTATATAGTAAATTATTCAAAAAATAATTTTTTACTCTCGCAAATTTTAATTACGCCAGGGATTGCCTTTTCTATAGTAAATTATTCAAAATAATTTTTTACTGTCGCATATTTTAAATACGCCAGGGATTGCCTTTTCTATAGTAAATTTTTCAAAAAAATAATTTTTACTCTCGCAAATTTTAAATACGCCAGGGATTGCCTTTTCTATAGTAAATTATTCAAAAAATAATTTTTTACTATCGCAAATTTTCAATCCGCCAGGGATTGCCTTTTCTATAGTAAATTATTCAAAAATTAATTTTTTACCATCGCAAATTTTAAATACGACAGGGATTGCCTTTTCTATAGTAAATTTTTCAAAAAATTAATTTTTACTCTTGCAAATTTTAAATACGCCAGGGATGGCCCCTTATGTAGTAAATTATTCAAAAAATAATTTTTTTCTCTCGCAAATTTTAATTACGCCAGGGATTGCCTTTTCTATAGTAAATTATTCAAAATAAGTTTTTACTGTCGCATATTTTAAATACGCCAGGGATTGCCTTTTCTATAGTGAATTATTCAAAAAATAATTTTTTACTCTCGCAAATTTTAATTACGTCAGGGATTGCCTTTTCAATAGCAAATTATTCAAAAAATAATTTTTTACTGTCGCAAATTTTAAATAGGCCAGGGAGTGCCTTTTCAATAGTAAATTTTTCAAAAAATAATTTTTTAGTAAATTTTTAAAAAATTAATTTTTTACTGTCGCAAATTTTAAATACGCTAGGGATGGCCCCTTATGTAGTAAATTATTCAAAAAATAATTTTTTACTCTCGCAAATTTTAATTACGCCAGGGATTGCCTTTTCTATAGTAAATTATGCAAAAATTAATTTTTTACTGTCGCATATTTTAAATACGCCAGGGACTGCCTTTTCTATAGTAAATTATTCAAAAAATAATTTTTTACTCTCGCAAATTTTAAATACGCCAGGGATTGCCTTTTCTATAGTAAATTTTTCAAAATTAATTTTTTACTGTCTGCAAATTTTAAATACGCCAGTGATGACCTTTTCTATAGTAAATTATTCAAAAAAAAATTTTTTACTCTCGCAAATTTTAAATACGCCAGGGATTGCCTTTTCTATAGTAAATTTTTCAAAAAATAATTTTTTACTGTCTGCAAATTTTAAATACGCCAGTGATGACCTTTTCTATAGTAAATTATTCAAAAAATAATTTTTTACTGTCTCAAATTTTAAATAAGCCGGGGAGTGCCTTTTCAATAGTAAATTTTTCAAAAAATAATTTTTTAGTAAATTTTTAAAAAATTAAGTTTTTACTGTCGCATATTTTAAATACGCCAGGGATTGCCTTTTCTATAGTAAATTATTCAAAAAAATAATTTTTTACTGTCGCAAATTTTAATTACGCCAGGGATTGCCTTTTCTATAGTAAATTATTCAAAAATTAATTTTTTACTGTCGCAAACTTTAAATACTCCAGGGATTGCTTTTTCTATAGTAAATTATTCAAAAATTAATTTTTTACCGTCGCAAATTTTAAATACGCCAGAGATTGCCTTTTCTATAGTAAATTTTCCAAAAATTATTTTTTACTGTCGCAAATTTTAAATATGCCAGGGATTGCCTTTTCTATAGTAAATTATTCAAAAATTAATTTTTTACTGTCGCAAACTTTAAATACTCCAGGGATTGCTTTTTCTATAGTAAATTATTCAAAAATTAATTTTTTACCGTCGCAAATTTTAAATACGCCAGAGATTGCCTTTTCTATAGTAAATTTTCCATAAATTATTTTTTACTGTCGCAAATTTTAAATATGCCAGGGATTGCCTTTTCTATAGTAAATTATTCAAAAAATAATTTTTTACTGTCGCATATTTTAAATACGCCAGGGATTGCTTTTCTATAGTAAATTTTTCAAAAAAATAATTTTTACTCTCGCAAATTTTAAATACGCCAGGGATTGCCTTTTCTATAGTAAATTATTCAAAAAATAATTTTTTACTATCGCAAATTTTCAATCCGACAGGGATTGCCTTTTCTATAGTAAATTATTCAAAAATTAATTTTTTACCATCGCAAATTTTAAATACGACAGGGATTGCCTTTTCTATAGTAAATTTTTCAAAAAATTAATTTTTACTCTCGCAAATTTTAAATACGCCAGGGATGGCCACTTATGTAGTAAATTATTCAAAAAATAATTTTTTACTCTCGCAAATTTTAATTACGCCAGGGATTGCCTTTTCTATAGTAAATTATTCAAAATAAGTTTTTACTGTCGCATATTTTAAATACGCCAGGGATTGCCTTTTCTATAGTGAATTATTCAAAAAATAATTTTTTACTCTCGCAAATTTTAATTACGTCAGGGATTGCCTTTTCAATAGGAAATTATTCAAAAAATAATTTTTTACTGTCGCAAATTTTAAATAGGCCAGGGAGTGCCTTTTCAATAGTAAATTTTTCAAAAAATAATTTTTTAGTAAATTTTTAAAAAATTAATTTTTTACTGTCGCAAATGTTAAATACGCTAGGGATTGCCTTTTCTATATTAAATACTTCAAAAAATTATTTTTTTTCTGTCGCAAATTTTAATTACGCCAGGGATTGCCTTTTCAATAGTAAATTATGCGAAAATTAATTTTTTACTGTCGCATATTTTAAATACGCCAGGGATTGCCTTTTCTATAGTAAATTATTCAAAAAATTATTTTTTACTCTCGCAAATTTTAAATACGCCAGGGATTGCCTTTTCTATAGTAAATTTTTCAAAAAATAATTTTTTACTGTCTGCAAATTTTGAATACGCCAGTGATGACCTTTTCTATAGTAAATTATTCAAAAAATAATTTTTTACTGTCTCAAATTTTAAATAAGCCGGGGAGTGCCTTTTCGATAGTAAATTTTTCAAAAAATAATTTTTTAGTAAATTTTTAAAAAATTAAGTTTTTACTGTCGTATATTTTAAATACGCCAGGGATTGCCTTTTCTATAGTAAATTATTCAAAAAATATTTTTTTACTGTCGCAAATTTTAATTACGCCAGGGATTGCCTTTTCTATAGTAAATTATTCAAAAATTAATTTTTTACTGTCGCAAACTTTAAATAATCCAGGGATTGCTTTTTCTATAGTAAATTATTCAATAATTAATTTTTTACCGTCGCAAATTTTAAATACGCCAGAGATTGCCTTTTCTATAGTAAATTTTCCAAAAATTATTTTTTACTGTCGCAAATTTTAAATACGCCAGGGATTGCCTTTTCTATAGTAAATTTTTAAAAAAATAATTTTTTACTCTCGCAAATTTTAAATACGCCAGGGATTGCCTTTGCTATAGTAAATTATTCAAAAATTAATTTTTTACTGTCGCATATTTTAAATACGCCAGGGATTGCCTTTTCTATAGTGAATTCTTCAAAAAATAATTGTTTACTCTCGCAAATTTCAAATACGCCAGGGATTGCTTTTGCTATTCAAAAATTAATTTTTTACTGTCGCATATTTTAAATACGCCAGGGATTGCCTTTTCTGTAGTAAATTATTCAAAAAATAATTTTTTACTATCGCAAATTTTAATTCCGCCAGGGATTGCCTTTTCTATAGTAAATTATTCAAAAATTAATTTTTTACCCATCGCAAATTTTAAATACGACAGGGATTGCCTTTTCTATAGTAAATTTTTCAAAAAAATAATTTTTACTCTCGCAAATTTTAAATACGCCAGTGATCGTCACTTATATAGTAAATTATTCAAAAAATAATTTTTTACTCTCGCAAATTTTAATTACGCCAGGCATTGCCTTTTCTATAGTAAATCATTCAAAATAATTTTTTACTGTCGCATATTTTAAATACGCCAGGGATTGCCTTTTCTATAATAAATTTTTCAAAAAATTAATTTTTACTCTCGCAAATTTTAAATACGCCAGGGACTGCCTTTTCTATAGTAAATTATTCAAAAAATAATTTTTTACTATCGCAAATTTTAAATCCGCCAGGGATTGACTTTTCTATAGTAAATTATTCAAAAATTAATTTTTTACCATCGCAAATTTTAAATACGCCAGGGATTGCCTTTTCTATAGTAATTTATTCAAAAATTAATTTTTTACCATCGCAAATTTTAAATACGCCAGGGATTGCCTTATCTATAGTGAATTTTTCAAAAAATAATTTTTTACTGTCTGCAAATTTTAAATACGCCAGGGATAACCTTTTCTATAGTAAATTATCCAAAAAATAATTTTTTACTGTCTCAAATTTTAAATAAGCCAGGGAGTGCCTTTTCAATAGTAAATTTTTTAGTAAATTTTTAAAAAATTAATTTTTTACTGTCGCAAATTTTAAATACGCTAGGCATTGTCTTTTCTATATTAAATACTTCAAAAAATTATTTTTTTCATAGTAAATTATTCAAAAAATATGTTTTTACTGTTGCAAATTTTAAATACGCCAGGGATTGCCTATTCAATAGCGAATTATTCAAAAAATAATTTTTTACTGTCGCAAATTTTAAACAAGCCTTTTCAATAGTAAATTTTTCAAAAAATAATTTTTTAGTAAATTTTTAAAAAATTAATTTTTTACTGTCGCAAATTTTAAATACGCTAGGGATTGCCTTTTCTATATTAAATACTTCAAAAAAATATTTTTTTCTGTCGCAAATTTTAATTACGCCAGGGGTTGCCTTTTCTATAGTAAATTATTCAAAAATTAATTTTTTACTGTCGCATATTTTAAATACGCCAGGGATTGCCTTTTCTATAGTAAATTATTCAAAAAATAATTTTTTACTCTCCCAAATTTTAAATACGCCAGGGATTGCCTTTTCTATAGTAAATTATTCAAAAATTAATTTTTTACTGTCGCAAACTTTAAATACTCCAGGGATTGCTCTTTCTATAGTAAATTATTCAAAAATTAATTTTTTACAGTCGCAAATTTTAAATACGCCAGGGATTGCCTTTTCTATAGTAAATTTTCCAAAAATTATTTTTTACTGTGGCAAATTTGAAATATGCCAGGGATTGCCTTTTCTATAGTAAATTATTCAAAAAATAATTTTTTACTGTCGCAAATTTTAAATACGCCAGGGATTGCCCTTTTCTATAGTAAATTTTTAAAAAAATAATTTTTTACTCTCGCAAATTTTAAATACGCCAGGATTGCCTTTTCTATAGTAAATTATTCAAAAAATAATTTTTTACTGTCGCAAACTTTAAATACTCCAGGGATTGCTTTTTCTATAGTAAATTATTCAAAAATTAATTTTTTACCGTCGCAAATTTTAAATACGCCAGAGATTGCCTTTTCTATAGTAAATTTTCCAAAAATTATTTTTTACTGTCGCAAATTTTAAATATGCCAGGGATTGCCTTTTCTATAGTAAATTATTCAAAAATTAATTTTTTACTGTCGCAAACTTTAAATACTCCAGGGATTGCTTTTTCTATAGTAAATTATTCAAAAATTAATTTTTTACCGTCGCAAATTTTAAATTCGCCAGAGATTGCCTTTTCTATAGTAAATTTTCCATAAATTATTTTTTACTGTCGCAAATTTTAAATATGCCAGGAATTGCCTTTTCTATAGTAAATTATTCAAAAAATAATTTTTTACTGTCGCATATTTTAAATACGCCAGGGATTGCTTTTCTATAGTAAATTTTTCAAAAAAATAATTTTTACTCTCGCAAATTTTAAATACGCCAGGGATTGCCTTTTCTATAGTAAATTATTCAAAAAATAATTTTTTACTATAGCAAATTTTCAATCCGACAGGGATTGCCTTTTCTATAGTAAATTATTCAAAAATTAATTTTTTACCATCGTAAATTTTAAATACGACAGGGATTGCCTTTTCTATAGTAAATTTTTCAAAAAATTAATTTTTACTCTCGCAAATTTTAAATACGCCAGGGATGGCCACTTATGTAGTAAATTATTCAAAAAATAATTTTTTACTCTCGCAAATTTTAATTACGCCAGGGATTGCCTTTTCTATAGTAAATTATTCAAAATAAGTTTTTACTGTCGCATATTTTAAATACGCCAGGGATTGCCTTTTCTATAGTGAGTTATTCAAAAAATAATTTTTTACTCTCGCAAATTTTAATTACGTAAGGGATTGCCTTTTCAATAGGAAATTATTCAAAAAATAATTTTTTACTGTCGCAAATTTTAAATAGGCCAGGGAGTGCCTTTTCAATAGTAAATTTTTCAAAAAATAATTTTTTAGTAAATTTTTAAAAAATTAATTTTTTACTGTCGCAAATTTTAAATACGCTAGGGATTGCTTTTCTATATTAAATACTTCAAAAAATTATTTTTTTTCTGTCGCAAATTTTAATTACGCCAGGGATTGCCTTTTCAATAGTAAATTATGCGAAAATTAATTTTTTACTGTCGCATATTTTAAATACGCCAGGGATGGCCACTTATGTAGTAAATTATTCAAAAAATAATTTTTTACTCTCGCAAATTTTAATTACGCCAGGGATTGCCTTTTCTATAGTAAATTATTCAAAATAAGTTTTTACTGTCGCATATTTTAAATACGCCAGGGATTGCCTTTTCTATAGTGAATTATTCAAAAAATAATTTTTTACTCTCGCAAATTTTAATTACGTCAGGGATTGCCTTTTCAATAGGAAATTATTCAAAAAATAATTTTTTACTGTCGCAAATTTTAAATAGGCCAGGGAGTGCCTTTTCAATAGTAAATTTTTCAAAAAATAATTTTTTTAGTAAATTTTTAAAAAATTAATTTTTTACTGTCGCAAATTTTAAATACGCTAGGGATTGCCTTTTCTATATTAAATACTTCAAAAAATTATTTTTTTTCTGTCGCAAATTTTAATTACGCCAGGGATTGCCTTTTCAATAGTAAATTATGCGAAAATTAATTTTTTACTGTTGCATATTTTAAATACGCCAGGGATTGCCTTTTCTATAGTAAATTTTTCAAAAAATTAATTTTTACTCTCGCAAATTTTAAATACGCCAGGGATGGCCACTTATGTAGTAAATTATTCAAAAAATAATTGTTTACTCTCGCAAATTTCAAATACGCCAGGGATTGCTTTTGCTATTCAAAAATTAATTTTTTACTGTCGCATATTTTAAATACGCCAGGGATTGCCTTTTCTGTAGTAAATTATTCAAAAAATAATTTTTTACTATCGCAAATTTTAATTCCGCCAGGGATTGCCTTTTCTATAGTAAATTATTCAAAAATTAATTTTTTACCATCGCAAATTTTAAATACGACAGGGATTGCCTTTTCTATAGTAAATTTTTCAAAAAAATAATTTTTACTCTCGCAAATTTTAAATACGCCAGTGATCGCCACTTATATAGTAAATTATTCAAAAAATAATTTTTTACTCTCGCAAATTTTAATTACGCCAGGCATTGCCTTTTCTATAGTAAATCATTCAAAATAATTTTTTACTGTCGCATATTTTAAATACGCCAGGGATTGCCTTTTCTATAATAAATTTTTCAAAAAATTAATTTTTACTCTCGCAAATTTTAAATACGCCAGGGACTGCCTTTTCTATAGTAAATTATTCAAAAAATAATTTTTTACTATCGCAAATTTTAAATCCGCCAGGGATTGACTTTTCTATAGTTAATTATTCAAAAATTAATTTTTTACCATCGCAAATTTTAAATACGCCAGGGATTGCCTTTTCTATAGTAATTTATTCAAAAATTAATTTTTTACCATCGCAAATTTTAAATACGCCAGGGATTGCCTTATCTATAGTAAATTTTTCAAAAAATAATTTTTTACTGTCTGCAAATTTTAAATACGCCAGGGATAACCTTTTCTATAGTAAATTATCCAAAAAATAATTTTTTACTGTCTCAAATTTTAAATAAGCCAGGGAGTGCCTTTTCAATAGTAAATTTTTTAGTAAATTTTTAAAAAATTAATTTTTTACTGTCGCAAATTTTAAATACGCTAGGCATTGTCTTTTCTATATTAAATACTTCAAAAAATTATTTTTTTCATAGTAAATTATTCAAAAAATATGTTTTTACTGTTGCAAATTTTAAATACGCCAGGGATTGCCTATTCAATAGCGAATTATTCAAAAAATAATTTTTCACTGTCGCAAATTTTAAACAAGCCTTTTCAATAGTAAATTTTTCAAAAAATAATTTTTTAGTAAATTTTTAAAAAATTAATTTTTTACTGTCGCAAATTTTAAATACGCTAGGGATTGCCTTTTCTATATTAAATACTTCAAAAAAATATTTTTTTCTGTCGCAAATTTTAATTACGCCAGGGGTTGCCTTTTCTATAGTAAATTATTCAAAAATTTATTTTTTACTGTCGCATATTTTAAATACGCCAGGGATTGCCTTTTCTATAGTAAATTATTCAAAAAATAATTTTTTACTGTCGCAAATTTTAAATACGCCAGGGATTGCCTTTTCTATAGTAAATTTTTAAAAAAATAATTTTTTACTCTCGCAAATTTTAAATACGCCAGGGATTGCCTTTGCTATAGTAAATTATTCAAAAATTAATTTGTTACTCTCGCAAATTTTAAATACGCCAGGGATTGCCTTTGCTATAGTAAATTATTCAAAAATTAATTTTTTACTGTCGCATATTTTAAATACGCCAGGGATTGCCTTTTCTATAGTGAATTATTCAAAAAATTATTTTTTACTGTGGCAAATTTTAATTACGCCAGGGATTGCCTTTTCTATAGTAAATTATTCAAAATAATTTTTTACTGTCGCATATTTTAAATACGCCAGGGATTGCCTTTTCTATAGTAAATTATTTAAAAAAATAATTTTTTACTCTCGCAAATTTTAATTACGTCAGGGATTGCCTTTTCAATAGCAAATTATTCAAAAAATAATTTTTTACTGTCGCAAATTTTAAATAATCCAGGGAGTGCCTTTTCAATAGTAAATTTTTCAAAAAATAATTTTTTAGTAAATTTTTAAAAAAATAATTTTTTACTCTCGCAAATTTTAAATACGCCAGGGTCTGCCTTTTCTATAGTAAATTATTCAAAAAATAATTTTTTACTATCGCCAATTTTAAATCCGCCAGGGATTGACTTTTCTATAGTAAATTATTCAAAAATTAATTTTTTACCATCGCAAATTTTAAATAAGCCAGGGATTGCCTTTTCTATAGTAATTTATTTAAAAATTAACTTTTTTACCATCGCAAATTTTAAATACCCCAGGGATTGCCTTTTCTATAGTAAATTTTTCAAAAAATAATTTTTTACTGTCTGCAAATTTTAAATACGCCAGGGATAACCTTTTCTATAGTAAATTATCCAAAAAATAATTTTTTACTGTCTCAAATTTTAAATAAGCCAGGGAGTGCCTTTTCAATAGTAAATTTTTTAGTAAATTTTTAAAAAATTAATTTTTTACTGTCGCAAATTTTAAATACGCTAGGCATTGTCTTTTCTATATTAAATACTTCAAAAAATTATTTTTTTCTGTCGGAAATTTTAATTACGCCAGGGATTGCCTTTTCTATAGTAAATTATTTAAAAATAATTTTTTACTCTCGCAAATTTTAAATACGCCAGGGATTGCCTTTTCTTTAGTAAATTATTCAAAAAATAATTTTTTACTGTCGCAAATTTTAAATACGCCAGGGATTGCCTTTTCTATAGTAAATTTTCCAAAAATTATTTTTTTCTGTCGCAAATTTTAAATACTCCTGGGATTGCATTTTCTATAGTAAATTATTCAAAAAATAATTTTTTAATTTTTTTATAGTAAATTATTCAAAAAATAATTTTTTACTGTTGCATATTTTAAATACACCAGGGATTGCCTTTTCTATAGTAAAATATTCAAAAAATAATTTTTTACTCTCGCAAATTTTAAATACGCCAGGGATTACCTTTTCTATAGTAAATTTTTCAAAAAATAATTTTTTATTGTCTGCAAATTTTAAATACGCCAGGGATTACCTTTTCTATAGTAAATTTTTCAAAAAATAATTTTTTACTGTCTGCAAATTTTAAATACGCCAGGGATTACCTTTTCTATAGTAAATTATCCAAAAAATAATTGTTTACTGTCGCAAATTTTAAATACGCCAGGGATTGCCTTTTCTATAGTAAATTATTCAAAAAATAATTTTTTACTGTCGGAAATTTTATATACGCCAGGGATTGCCTTTTCTATAGTAAATTTTTCACAAAATAATTTTTTACTGTCGGATATTTTCAATACGCCAGGGATTGCCTTTTCTATAGTAAATTATTCAAAAAATAATTTTTTACTGTCGCAAATTTTAAATACGCCAGGGATTGCCTTTTCTATAGTAAATTATTCAAAAAATAATTTTTCACTGTCGGAATTTTAAATACGCCAGGGACTGCATTTTCTATAGTAAATTATTCAAAAAATATGTTTTTACTGTTGCAAATTTTAAATACGCCAGGGATTGCCTATTCAATAGCGAATTATTCAAAAAATAATTTTTTACTGTCGCAAATTTTAAACAAGCCAGGGAGTGCCTTTTCAATAGTAAATTTTTGAAAAAATAATTTTTTAGTAAATTTTTAAAAAATTAATTTTTTACTGTCGCAAATTTTAAATACGCTAGGGATTGCCTTTTCTATATTAAATACTTCAAAAAAATATTTTTTTCTGTCGCAAATTTTAATTACGCCAGGGGTTGCCTTTTCTATAGTAAATTATTCAAAAATTAATTTTTTACTGTCGCATATTTTAAATACGCCAGGGATTGCCTTTTCTATAGTAAATTATTCAAAAAATAATTTTTTACTCTCCCAAATTTTAAATACGCCAGGGATTGCCTTTTCTATAGTAAATTTTTCCAAAAATAATTTTTTACTGTATGCAAATTTTAAATACGCCAATGGTTACCTTTTCTATAGTAAATTATTCAAAAAATAATTTTTTACTGTCTCAAATTTTAGATAAGCCGGGGAGTGCCTTTTCAATAGTAAATATTTCAAAAAATAATTTTTTAGTAAATTTTTAAAAAAATAATTTTTTACTGTCGCATATTTTAAATACGCCAGGGATTGCCTTTTCTATAGTAAATTATACAAAAAATAATTTTTTACTGTCGCAAATTTTAATTACGCCAGGGATTGCCTTTTCTATAGTAAATTATTCAAAAATTAATTTTTTACTCTCGCAAACTTTAAATACTCCAGGGATTGCTCTTTCTATAGTAAATTATTCAAAAATTAATTTTTTACAGTCGCAAATTTTAAATACGCCAGGGATTGCCTTTTCTATAGTAAATTTTCCAAAAATTATTTTTTACTGTGGCAAATTTGAAATATGCCAGGGATTGCCTTTTCTATAGTAAATTATTCAAAAAATAATTTTTTACTGTCGCAAATTTTAAATACGCCAGGGATTGCCTTTTCTATAGTAAATTTTTAAAAAAAATAATTTTTTACTCTCGCAAATTTTAAATACGCCAGGGATTGCCTTTGCTATAGTAAATTATTCAAAAATTAATTTTTTACTCTCGCAAATTTTAAATACGCCAGGGATTGCCTTTGCTATAGTAAATTATTCAAAAATTAATTTTTTACTGTCGCATATTTTAAATACGCCAGGGATTGCCTTTTCTATAGTGAATTCTTCAAAAAATTATTTTTTACTGTGGCAAATTTTAATTACGCCAGGGATTGCCTTTTCTATAGTAAATTATTCAAAATAATTTTTTACTGTCGCATATTTTAAATACGCCAGGGATTGCCTTTTCTATAGTAAATTATTTAAAAAAATAATTTTTTACTCTCGCAAATTTTAATTACGTCAGGGATTGCCTTTTCAATAGCAAATTATCCAAAAAATAATTTTTTACTGTCGCAAATTTTAAATAAGCCAGGGAGTGCCTTTTCAATAGTAAATTTTTCAAAAAATAATTTTTTAGTAAATTTTTAAAAAATTAATTTTTTACTGTCGCAAATTTTAAATACGCTAGGGATTGCCTTTTCTATATTAAATACTTCAAAAAATTATTTTTTTCTGTCGCAAATTTTAATTACGCCAGGGATTGCCTTTTCTATAGTAAATTATTCAAAAATTAATTTTTTACTGTCGCATATTTTAAATACGCCAGGGATTGCCTTTTCTATAGTAAATTATTCAAAAAATAATTTTTTACTCTCGCAAATTTTAAATACGCCAGGGATTGCCTTTTCTATAGTAAATTTTTCAAAAAATAATTTTTTACTGTCTGCAAATTTTAAATACGCCAGTGATTACCTTTTCTATAGTAAATTATTCAAAAAATAATTTTTTACTGTCTCAAATTTTAAATAAGCCGGGGAGTGCCTTTTCAATAGTAAATTTTTCAAAAAATAATTTTTTAGTAAATTTTTAAAAAATTAATTTTTTACTGTCGCATATTTTAAATATGCCAGGGATTGCCTTTTCTATAGTAAATTATTCAAAAAATAATTTTTTACTGTCGCAAATTTTAAATACGCCAGAGATTGCCTTTTCTATAGTAAATTTTTAAAAAAATAATTTTTTACTCTCGCAAATTTTAAATACGCCAGGGATTGCCTTTGCTATAGTAAATTATTCAAAAATTAATTTTTTACTGTCGCATATTTTAAATACGCCATGGATTGCCTTTTCTATAGGGAATTCTTCAAAAAATAATTGTTTACTCTCGCGAATTTCAAATACGCCAGGGATTGCTTTTTCTATAGTAAATTATTCAAAAATTAATTTTTTACTGTCGCATATTTTAAATACGAGAGGGATTGCCTTTTCTATAGTAAATTTTTCAAAAAATTAATTTTTACTCTCGCAAATTTTAAATACGCCAGTGATGGCCACTTATATAGTAAATTATTCAAAAAATAATTTTTTACTCTCGCAAATTTTAATTACGCCAGGGATTGCCTTTTCTATAGTAAATTATTCAAAATAATTTTTTACTGTCGCTTATTTTAAATACGCCAGGGATTGCCTTTTCTATAGTAAATTTTTCAAAAAATTAATTTTTACTCTCGCAAATTTTAAATACGCCAGGGATTGCCTTTTCTATAGTAAATTATTCAAAAAATAATTTTTTACTATCGCAAATTTTAAATCCGCCAGGGATTGCCTTTTCTATAGCAAATTATTCAAAAATTAATTTTTTACCATCGCAAATTTTAAATACGACAGGGATTGCCTTTTCTATAGTAAATTTTTCAAAAAATTAATTTTTACTCTCGCAAATTTTAAATACGCCAGAGATGGCCACTTATATACTAAATTATTCAAAAAATAATTTCTTACTCTCGCAAATTTTAATTACGCCAGGGATTGCCTTTTCTATAGTAAATTATTCAAAATAATTTTTTACTGTCGCATATTTTAAATACGCCAGGGATTGCCTCTTCTATAGTAAATTATTCAAAAAATAATTTTTTACTCTCGCAAATTTTAAATACGCCAGGGATTGCCTTTTTTATAGTAAATTATTCAAAAAATAATTTTTTACTCTCGCAAATTTTAAATACGCTAGGGATTGCCTTTTCTATATTAAATAATTCAAAAAAAATTTTTCTGTCGCAAATTTTAATTACGCCAGGGATTGCCTTTTCTATAGTAAATTATTCAAAAATTAATTTTTTACTGTCGCATATTTTAAATACGGCAGGGATTGCCTTTTCTATAGTGAATTCTTCAAAAAATAATTTTTTACTCTCGCAAATTTTAAATACGCCAGGAATTGCCTTTTCTATAGTAAATTATTCATAAAATATATTTTTACTATCGCAAATTTTAATTCCGCCAGGGATTGCCTTTTCTATAGAAAATTATTCAAAAATTAATTTTTTACCATCGCAAATTTTAAATACGACAGGGATTGCCTTTTCTATAGTAAATTTTTCAAAAAATTAATTTTTACTGTTGCAAATTTTAAATACGCCAGGGATTGCCTTTTCAATAGTAAATTTTTCAAAAAATAATTTTTTAGTAAGTTTTTAAAACATTAATTTTTTACTGTAGCAAATTTTAAATACGCTAGGGATTGCCTTTTCTATATAAGTAATTCAAAAAATTATTTTTTTTCTGTCGCAAATTTTAATTACGCCAGGGATTGCCTTTTCTATAGTAAATTAATCAAAAATTAATTTTTTACTGTCGCATATTTTAAATACGCCAGGGATTGCCTTTTCTATAGTAAATTATTCAAAAAATAATTTTTTACTCTCGCAAATTATAAATACGCCAGGGATTGCCTTTTCTATAGTAAGATATTCAAAAAAAAATTTTTTATTGTCGCAAATTTTAATTCCGCCAGGGATTGCCTTTGCTATAGTAAATTATTCAAAAATTAATTTTTTACCATCGCAAATTTTAAATACGACAGGGATTGCCTTTTCTATAGTAAATTTTTCAAAAATTATTTTTTTCTGTCGCAAATTTTAAATACGCCTGGGATTGCATTTTTTATAGTAAATTATTCAAAAAATAATTTTTTAATTTTTTTATAGTAAATTATTCAAAAATTAATTTTTTACTGTCGCATATTTTATTCAAAAATTAATTTTTTACTGTCGCATATTTTAAATACGCCAGGGATTGCATTTTCTATAGTAAATTATTCAAAAAATAATTTTTTACTATCGCAAATTTTAATTCCGCCAGGGATTGCCTTTTCTATAGTAAATTATTCAAAAATTAATTTTTTACCATCGCAAATTTTAAATACGACAGGGATTGCCTTTTCTATAGTAAATTATTCAAAAATTAATTTTTTACTGTCGCATATTTTAAATACGCCAGGGAATGCCTTTTCTATAGTAAATTATTCAAAAAATAATTTTTTACTATCGCAAATTTTAATTCCGCCAGGGATTGCCTTTTCTATAGTAAATTATTCAAAAATTAATTTTTTACCATCGCAAATTTTGAATACGACAGGGATTGCGTTTTCTATAGTAAATTTTTCAAAAAATTAATTTTTACTGTTGCAAATTTTAAATACGCCAGGGATTGCCTTTTCAATAGTAAATTTTTCAAAAAATAATTTTTTAGTAAATTTTTAAAACATTAATTTTTTACTGTCGCAAATTTTAAATACGCTACGGATTGCCTTTTCTATATAAATAATTCAAAAAATTATTTTTTCTCTGTCGCAAATTTTAATTACGCCAGGGATTGCCTTTTCTATAGTAAATTAATCAAAAATTAATTTTTTACTGTCTCATTTTTTAAATACGCGAGGGATTGCCATTTCTATAGTAAATTATTCAAAAAATAAATTTTTACTCTCGCAAATTATAAATACGCCAGGTGTTGCCTTTTCTACAGTAAGTTATTCAAAAAAACATTTTTTACAGTCGCAAATTTTAATTCCGCCAGGGATTGCCTTTTCTATAGTAAATTATTCAAAAATTAATTTTTTACCATCGCAAATTTTAAATACGACAGGGATCGCCTTTTCTGTAGTAAATTTTTCAAAAATTATTTTTTTCTGTCGCAAATTTTAAATACGCCTGGGATTGCATTTTCTATAGTAAATTATTCAAAAAATAATTTTTTAATTTTTTTATAGTAAATTATTCAAAAATAAATTTTTTACTGTCGCATATTTTAAATACACCAGGGGATTGCCTTTTCTATAGTAAATTATTCAAAAAATAATTTTTTACTCTCGCAAATTTTAAATACGCCAGGGATTACCTTTTCTATAGCAAATTTTTTACTGTCTGCAAATTTTAAATACGCCAGGGATTACCTTTTCTATAGTAAATTATTCAAAAAATAATTGTTTACTGTCGCAAATTTTAAATACGCCAGGGATTGCCTTTTCTATAGTAAATTATTCAAAAAATAATTTTTTACTGTCGCAAATTTTATATACGCCCGGGATTGCCTTTTCTATAGTAAATTTTACAAAAAATAATTTTTACTCTCGCAAATTTTAAATACGCCAGGGATGCCACTTATATAGTAAATTATTCAAAAAATAATTTTTTACTGTCGCAAATTTTAATTACGCCAGGGATTGCCTTTTCTATAGTAAATTATTCAAAAATTAATTTTTTTCTGCCGCAAATTTTAAATAATACAGAGATTGCTCTTTCTATAGTAAATTATTCAAAAAATAATTTTTTACTGTCGCAAATTTTAAATACGCCAGGGATTGCCTTTTCTATAGTAAATTTTCCAAAAATTATTTTTTTCTGTTGCAAATTTTAAATACGCCTGGGATTGCATTTTCTATAGTAAATTATTCAAAAAATAATTTTTTAATTTTTTTGTAGTAAACTATTCAAAAATTAATTTTTTACTGTCGCATATTTTAAATACACCAGGGATTGCCTTTTCTATAGTAAATAATTCAAAAAATAATTGTTTACTGTCGCAAATTTTAAATACGCCAGGGTTTACCTTTTCTATAGTAAATTATACAAAAAATAATTTTTTACTGTCGCAAATTTTATATACGCCAGGGATTGCCTTTTCTATAGTAAATTTTCCAAAAATAATTTTTTACTGTCGGATATTTTCAATACGCCAGGGATTGCCTTTTCTAATGTAAATTATTCAAAAAATAATTTTTTAATGTCGCAAATTTTAAATACGCCAGGGATTGCCTTTTCTACAGTAAATTATTCAAAAAATAATTTTTCAATGTCGGAATTTTAAATACGCCATATATAGTAAATTATTCAAAAAATATGTTTTTACTGTTGCAAATTTTAATTAAATACGCCAGGGATTGCCTTTTCAATAGTAAATTATTCAAAAAATAATTGTTTACTGTCGCAAATTTTAAATAAGCCAGGGAGTGCCTTTTCAATAGTAAATTTTTCAAACAATAATTTTTTAGCAAATTTTTAAAAAATTAATTTTTTACTATCGGAAATTTTAAATACGCCAGGGTTACCTTTTCTATAGTAAATTTTTCAAAAAATAATTTTTTACTGTCTGCAAAATTTAAATACGCCAGGGATTGCCTTTTCTATAGTAAATTATTCAAAAAATAATTTTTTAATGTCGCAAATTTTATATACGCCAGGGATTGCCTTTCTATAGTAAATTATTCATAAATTAATTTTTTACTGTCGCATATTTTAAATCCACCAGGGATTGCCTTTTCTATAGTAAATTATCCCAAAAATAATTTTTTACTCTCGCAAATTTTAAATACGCCAGGGATTGCCTTTTCTATAGTAAATTATTCAAAAAATAATGTTTTACTCTCGCAAATTTTAAATACGCCAGGGATTACCTTTTCTATAGTAAATTTTTCAAAAAATAATTGTTTACTGTCGCAAATTTTAAATACGCCAGGGTTTACCTTTTGTATAGTAAATTATTCAAAAAATAATTTTTTACTGTCGCAAATTTTATATACTCCAGGGATTGCCTTTTCTATAGTAAAGTTTTCAAAAAATAATTTTTTACTGTCGGATATTTTCAATTCGCCAGGGATTGCCTTTTCTATTGTAAATTATTCAAAAAATAATTTTTTACTGTCGCAAATTTTAAATACGCCAGGGATTGCCTTTTCTACAGTAAATTATTCAAAAAATAATTTTTCAATGTCGGAATTTTAAATACGACATATATAGTAAATTATTCAAAAAATATGTTTTTACTGTTGCAAAATTTAATTAAATACGCCAGGGATTGCCTTTTCAATAGTAAATTATTCAAAAAATAATTGTTTACTGTCGCAAATTTTAAATAAGCCAGGGAGTGCCTTTTCAATAGTAAATTTTTCAAACAATAATTTTTTAGTAAATTTTTAAAAAATTAATTTTTTACTGTCGGAAATTTTAAATACGCCAGGGTTACCTTTTCTATAGTAAATTTTTCAAAAATAGTTTTTTACTGTCTGCAAATTTTAAATACGCCAGGGATTGCCTTTTCTATAGTAAATTATTCAAAAAATAATTTTTTATTGTCGCAAATTTTATATACGCCAGGGATTGCCTTTTCTATAGTAAATTATTCAAAAATTAATTTTTTTTCTGTCGCATATTTTAAATCCACCAGGGATTGCCTTTTCTATAGTAAATTATCCCAAAATAATTTTTTACTCTCGCAAATTTTATATACGCCAGGGATTGCCTTTTCTATAGTAAATTATTCAAAAAATAATTTTTTACTCTCGCAAATTTTAAATACTGCAGGGTTTACCTTTTGTATAGTAAATTTTTAAAAAATTAATTTTTTACTGTCGGAAATTTTAAATACGCCAGGGTTACCTTTTCTATAGTAAATTTTTCAAAAAATAATTTTTTTCTGTCTGCAAATTTTAAATACGCCAGGGATTGCCTTTTCTATAGTAAATTATTCAAAAAATAATTGTTTACTGTCGCAAATTTTATATACGCCAGGGATTGCCTTTTCTATAGTAAATTTTTAAAAAATAAATTTTTACTGTCGGATATTTTCAATACGCCAGGGATTGCCTTTTCTATTGTAAATTATTCAAAAAATAATTTTTTACTGTCGCAAATTTTAAATACGCCAGGGATTGCCTTTTCTACAGTAAATTATTCAAAAAATGATTTTTCAATGTCGGAATTTTAAATACGCCATATATAGTAAATTATTCAAAAAATATGTTTTTACTGTTGCAAATTTTAATTAAATACGCCAGGGATTGCCTTTTCAATAGTTAATTATTCAAAAAATAATTGTTTACTGTCGCAAATTTTAAATACGCCAGGGATTGCCTTTTCTATAGTAAATTATTCAAAAATTAATTTTTTACCATCGCAAATTTTAAATACGACAGGGATTGCCTTTTCTATACTAAATTTTTCAAAAAATTAATTTTTACTCTCGCAGATTTTAAATACGCCAGGGATAGCCACTTCTATAGTAAATTATTCAAAAAATAATTTTTTACTGTCGCAAATTTTAATTATGCCAGGGATTGCCTTATCTATAGTAAATTATTCAAAAATTAATTTTTTACTGTCGCAATCTTTAAATATTCCAGGGATTGCTTTTTCTATAGTAAATTATTCAAAAAATAATTTTTTACTGTCGCAAATTTTAAATACGCCAGGGATTGCCTTTTCTATAGTAAATTTTCCAAAAATTATTCTTTTCTGTCGCAAATTTTAAATACGCCTGGGATTGCATTTTCTATAGTAAATTATTCAAAAAATAATTTTTTAATTTTTTTATACTAAATTATTCAAAAATTAATTTTTTACTGTCGCAAATTTTAAGTATAGTAAATTATTCAAAAAATAATTTTTTACTCTCGCTAATTTTAAATACGCCAGGGATTGCCTTTTCTATAGTAAATTATTCAAAAAATAATTTTTTACGGTCGCAAATTTTAATTCCGCCAGGCATTGCCTTTTATATAGTAAATTATTCAAAAATTAATTTTTTACCATCGCAAATTTTAAATACGCCAGGGATTGCCTTTTCTATAGTAAATTTTTCAAAAAATAATTTTTTACTGTCTGCTAATTTTAAGTACGCCTGGGATTACCTTTTCTATAGTAAATTATTCAAAAAATAATTGTTTACTGTCGCAAATTTTAACTACGCCAGGGATTGCCTTTTCTATAGTAAATTATTCTAAAAATAATTTTTTTACTGTCGCAAATTTTATATACATCAGGGATTACCTTTTCTATAGTAAATTATTCAAAAATTAATTTTTTACTATCGCAAATTTTAAATACGCTAGGGGTTGCCTTTTCTATAGTAAATTATTCAAAAATTAATTTTTTACCATCGCAAATTTTAAATACGCCAAGGATTGACTTTTCTATAGTAAATTTTTCAAAAATAATTTTTTACTGTCTGCAAATTTTAAATACGCCAGGGATTACCTTTTCTATAGTAAATTATTCAAAAAATAATTTTTTACTGTCGCAAATTTTAAATAAGCCAAGGAGGGCCTTTTCAATAGTAAATTTTTCAAAAAATAATTTTTTAGAAAATTTTTAAAAAATTAATTTTTTACTGCCGCAAATTTTAAATACGCTAGGGATTGCCTTTTCTATATTAAATACTTCAAAAAATTATTTTTTTCTGTCGCAAATTTTAATTACGCCAGGGATTGCCTTTTCTATAGTAAATTATTCAAAAATTAATTTTTTACTGTCGCATATTTTAAATACGCCAGGGATTGCCTTTTCTATAGTAAATTATTCAAAAAATAATTTTTTACTCTCGCAAATTTTAAATACGCCAGGGATTGCTTTTTCTATAGTAAGTTATTCAAAAAATAATTTTTTACTGTCGCAAATTTTAATTCCGCTAGGGATTGCCTTTTCTATAGTAAATTTTTCAAAAAATAATCTTCTACTGTCGGATATTTTCAATACGCCAGGGATTGCCTTTTCTATAGTAAATTATTCAAAAAATAATTTTTTTCTGTCGCAAATTTCAAATACGCCAGGGATTGCCTTTTCTATAGTAAATTATTCAAAAAATAATTTTTCACTGTCGGAATTTTAAATACGCCAGGGACTGCATTTCCTATAGTAAATTATTCAAAAAATATATTTTTACTGTTGCAAATTTTAATTAAATACGCCAGGGATTGCCTTTTCAATAGTAAATTATTCAAAAAATAATTGTTTACTGTCGCAAATTTTAAATAAACCAGGGAGTGCCTTTTCAATAGTAAATTTTTCAAAAAATAATTTTTTAGTAAATTTTTAAAAAATTAGTTTTTTATTGTCGGAAATTTTAAATACGCCAGGGATTACCTTTTCTATAGTAAATTTTTCAAAAAATTATTTTTTACTGTCTGCAAATTTTAAATACGCCAGGGATTGCCTTTTCTATAGTAAATTATTCAAAAAATAATTTTTTAATGTCGCAAATTTTATATACGCCAGGGATTGCCTTTTCTATAGTAAATTATTCAAAAATTAATTTTTTACTGTCGCATATTTTAAATACACCAGGGATTGCCATTTCTATAGTAAATTATTCCAAAAATAATTTTTTACTCTCGCAAATTTTAAATACGCCAGGGATTGCCTTTTCTATAGTAAATTATTCAAAAAATAATTTTTTGCTCTCGCAAATTTTAAATACGCCAGGGGTTACCTTTTCTATAGTAAATTTTTCAAAAAATAATTTTTTACTGTCTGCAAATTTTAAATACGCAAGGTATTACCTTTTCTATAGTAAATTATTCATAAAATAATTTTTTACTGTCGCAAATTTTAATTATGCCAGGGATAGCTTTTTCTATAGTAAATTATTCAAAAATTCATTTTTTACTGTCGCAAACTTTAAATATTCCAGGGATTGCTTTTTCTATAGTAAAATATTCAAAAAATAATTTTTTACTGTCGCAAATTTAAAATACGCCAGGGATTGCCTTTTCTATAGTAAATTTTCCAAAAATTATTTTTTTCTGTCGCAAATTTTAAATACGCCTGGGATTGCATTTTCAATAGTAAATTATTCAAAAAATAATTTTTTAATTTTTTTATACTAAATTATTCAAAAATTAATTTTTTACTGTGGCAAATTTTAAATACACCAGGGATTGCCTTTTCTATAGTAAATTATTCAAAAAATATTTTTTTACTCTCGCAAATTTTAAATACGCCAGGGATTGCCTTTTCTACAGTAAATTATTCAAAAAATAATTTTTCAATGTCGGAATTTTAAATACGCCATATATAGTAAATTATTCAAAAAATATGTTTTTACTGTTGCAAATTTTAATTAAATACGCCAGGGATTGCCTTTTCAATAGTTAATTATTCAAAAAATAATTGTTTACTGTCGCAAATTTTAAATACGCCAGGGATTGCCTTTTCTATAGTAAATTATTCAAAAATTAATTTTTTACCATCGCAAATTTTAAATACGACAGGGATTGCCTTTTCTATACTAAATTTTTCAAAAAATTAATTTTTACTCTCGCAGATTTTAAATACGCCAGGGATTGCCACTTCTATAGTAAATTATTCAAAAAATAATTTTTTACTGTCGCAAATTTTAATTATGCCAGGGATTGCCTTATCTATAGTAAATTATTCAAAAATTAATTTTTTACTGTCGCAAACTTTAAATATTCCAGGGATTGCTTTTTCTATAGTAAATTATTCAAAAAATAATTTTTTACTGTCGCAAATTTTAAATACGCCAGGGATTGCCTTTTCTATAGTAAATTTTCCAAAAATTAATCTTTTCTGTCGCAAATTTTAAATACGCCTGGGATTGCATTTTCTATAGTAAATTATTCAAAAAATAATTTTTTAATTTTTTTATACTAAATTATTCAAAAATTAATTTTTTACTGTCGCAAATTTTAAGTACACCAGGGATTGCCTTTTCTATAGTAAATTATTCAAAAAATAATTTTTTACTCTCGCTAATTTTAAATACGCCAGGGATTGCCTTTTCTATAGTAAATTATTCAAAAAATAATTTTTTACGGTCGCAAATTTTAATTCCGCCAGGCATTGCCTTTTCTATAGTAAATTATTCAAAAATTAATTTTTTACTATCGCAAATCTTAAATACGCCAGGGATTGCCTTTTCTATAGTAAATTTTTCAAAAAATAATTTTTTACTGTCTGCTAATTTTAAGTACGCCTGGGATTACCTTTTCTATAGTAAATTATTGAAAAAATAATTGTTTACTGTCGCAAATTTTAACTACGCCAGGGATTGCCTTTTCTATAGTAAATTATTCTAAAAATAATTTTTTTACTGTCGCAAATTTTATATACGTCAGGGATTACCTTTTCTATAGTAAATTATTCAAAAATTAATTTTTTACTATCGCAAATTTTAAATACGCCAGGGGTTGCCTTTTCTATAGTAAATTATTCAAGAATTAATTTTTTACCATCGCAAATTTTAAATACGCCAAGGATTGACTTTTCTATAGTAAATTTTTCAAAAATAATTTTTTACTGTCTGCAAATTTTAAATACGCCAGGGATTACCTTTTCTATAGTAAATTATTCAAAAAATAATTTTTTACTGTCGCAAATTTTAAATAAGCCAAGGAGGGCCTTTTCAATAGTAAATTTTTCAAAAAATAATTTTTTAGTAAATTTTTAAAAAATTAATTTTTTACTGCCGCAAATTTTAAATACGCTAGGGATTGCCTTTTCTATATTAAATACTTCAAAAAATTATTTTTTTTTGTCGCAAATTTTAATTACGCCAGGGATTGCCTTTTCTATAGTAAATTATTCAAAAATTAATTTTTTACTGTCGCATATTTTAAATACGCCAGGGATTGCCTTTTCTATAGTAAATTATTCAAAAAATAATTTTTTACTCTCGCAAATTTTAAATACGCCAGGGATTGCTTTTTCTATAGTAAGTTATTCAAAAAATAATTTTTTACTGTCGCAAATTTTAATTCCGCTAGGGATTGCCTTTTCTATAGTAAATTTTTCAAAAAATAATTTTCTACTGTCGGATATTTTCAATACGCCAGGAATTCCTTTTCTATAGTAAATTATTCAAAAAATAATTTTTTTCTGTCGCAAATTTCAAATACGCCAGGGATTGCCTTTTCTATAGTAAATTATTCAAAAAATAATTTTTCACTGTCGGAATTTTAAATACGCCAGGGACTGCATTTCCTATAGTAAATTATTCAAAAAATATATTTTTACTGTTGCAAATTTTAATTAAATACGCCAGGGATTGCCTTTTCAATAGTAAATTATTCAAAAAATAATTGTTTACTGTCGCAAATTTTAAATAAACCAGGGAGTGCCTTTTCAATAGTAAATTTTTCAAAAAATAATTTTTTAGTAAATTTTTAAAAAATTAGTTTTTCACTGTCGGAAATTTTAAATACGCCAGGGATTACCTTTTCTATAGTAAATTTTTCAAAAAATTATTTTTTACTGTCTGCA
Organism: Dioctria linearis; assembly: GCA_963930735.1. Taxonomy (NCBI): domain Eukaryota; kingdom Metazoa; phylum Arthropoda; class Insecta; order Diptera; family Asilidae; genus Dioctria; species Dioctria linearis. Next base: position 149,345,004 of record OZ005740.1, on the reverse strand, counting down.
AATTTTAAATACGCCAGGGATTGCCTTTTCTATAGTAAATTATTCAAAAAATAATTTTTTAATGTCGCAAATTTTATATACGCCAGGGATTGCCTTTTCTATAGTAAATTATTCAAAAATTAATTTTTTACTGTCGCATATTTTAAATACACCAGGGATTGCCATTTCTATAGTAAATTATTCCAAAAATAATTTTTTACTCTCGCAATTTTAAATACGCCAGGGATTGCCTTTTCTATAGTAAATTATTCAAAAAATAATTTTTTGCTCTCGCAAATTTTAAATACGCCTGGGGTTACCTTTTCTATAGTAAATTTTTCAAAAAATAATTTTTTACTGTCTGCAAATTTTAAATACTCAAGTTATTACCTTTTCTATAGTAAATTATTCATAAAATAATTTTTTACTGTCGCAAATTTTAATTATGCCAGGGATAGCTTTTTCTATAGTAAATTATTCAAAAATTCATTTTTTACTGTCGCAAACTTTAAATATTCCAGGGATTGCTTTTTCTATAGTAAAATATTCAAAAAATAATTTTTTTCTGTCGCAAATTTTAAATACGCCTGGGATTGCATTTTCAATAGTAAATTATTCAAAAAATAATTTTTTAATTTTTTTATACTAAATTATTCAAAAATTAATTTTTTACTGTGGCAAATTTTAAATACACCAGGGATTGCCTTTTCTATAGTAAATTATTCAAAAAATATTTTTTTACTCTCGCAAATTTTAAATACGCCAGGGATTGCCTTTTCTACAGTAAATTATTCAAAAAATAATTTTTCAATGTCGGAATTTTAAATACGCCATATATAGTAAATTATTCAAAAAATATGTTTTTACTGTTGCAAATTTTAATTAAATACGCCAGGGATTGCCTTTTCAATAGTTAATTATTCAAAAAATAATTGTTTACTGTCGCAAATTTTAAATACGCCAGGGATTGCCTTTTCTATAGTAAATTATTCAAAAATTAATTTTTTACCATCGCAAATTTTAAATACGACAGGGATTGCCTTTTCTATACTAAATTTTTCAAAAAATTAATTTTTACTCTCGCAGATTTTAAATACGCCATGGATTGCCACTTCTATAGTAAATTATTCAAAAAATAATTTTTTACTGTCGCAAATTTTAATTATGCCAGGGATTGCCTTATCTATAGTAAATTATTCAAAAATTAATTTTTTACTGTCGCAAACTTTAAATATTCCAGGGATTGCTTTTTCTATAGTAAATTATTCAAAAAATAATTTTTTACTGTCGCAAATTTTAAATACGCCAGGGATTGCCTTTTCTATAGTAAATTTTCCAAAAATTAATCTTTTCTGTCGCAAATTTTAAATACGCCTGGGATTGCATTTTCTATAGTAAATTATTCAAAAAATAATTTTTTAATTTTTTTATACTAAATTATTCAAAAATTAATTTTTTACTGTCGCAAATTTTAAGTACACCAGGGATTGCCTTTTCTATAGTAAATTATTCAAAAAATAATTTTTTACTCTCGCTAATTTTAAATACGCCAGGGATTGCCTTTTCTATAGTAAATTATTCAAAAAATAATTTTTTACGGTCGCAAATTTTAATTCCGCCAGGCATTGCCTTTTCTATAGTAAATTATTCAAAAATTAATTTTTTACTATCGCAAATCTTAAATACGCCAGTGATTGCCTTTTCTATAGTAAATTTTTCAAAAAATAATTTTTTACTGTCTGCTAATTTTAAGTACGCCTGGGATTACCTTTTCTATAGTAAATTATTCAAAAAATAATTGTTTACTGTCGCAAATTTTAACTACGCCAGGGATTGCCTTTTCTATAGTAAATTATTCTAAAAATAATTTTTTTACTGTCGCAAATTTTATATACGTCAGGGATTACCTTTTCTATAGTAAATTATTCAAAAATTAATTTTTTACTATCGCAAATTTTAAATACGCCAGGGATTGCCTTTTCTATAGTAAATTATTCAAAAATTAATTTTTTACTATCGCAAATTTTAAATACGCCAGGGATTGACTTTTCTATAGTAAATTTTTCAAAAATAATTTTTTACTGTCTGCAAATTTTAAATACGCCAGGGATTACCTTTTCTATAGTAAATTATTCAAAAATTAATTTTTTACTATCGCAAATTTTAAATACGCCAGGGATTGCCTTTTCTATAGTAAATTATTCAAAAATTAATTTTTTGCTATCGCAAATTTTAAATACGCCAGGGATTGACTTTTCTATAGTAAATTTTTCAAAAATAATTTTTTACTGTCTGCAAATTTTAAATACGCCAGGGATTACCTTTTCTATAGTAAATTATTCAAAAAATAATTTTTTACTGTCGCAAATTTTAAATAAGCCAAAGAGGGCCTTTTCAATAGTAAATTTTTCAAAAAATTATTTTTTAGTAAATTTTTAAAAAATTAATTTTTTACTGTCGCAAATTTTAAATACGCTAGGGATTGCATTTTCTATATTAAATACTTCAAAAAATTATTTTTTTCTGCCGCAAATTTTAATTACGCCAGGGATTGCCTTTTCTATAGTAAATTATTCAAAAAATAATTTTTTGCTCTCGCAAATTTTAAATACGCCAGGGATTACCTTTTCTATAGTAAATTTTTCAAAAAATAATTTTTTACTGTCTGCAAATTTTAAATACGCAAGGTATTACCTTTTCTATAGTAAATTATTCATAAAATAATTTTTTACTGTCGCAAATTTTAATTATGCCAGGGATAGCCTTTTCTATAGTAAATTATTCAAAAATTCATTTTTTACTGTCGCAAACTTTAAATATTCCAGGGATTACTTTTTCTATAGTAAAATATTCAAAAAATAATTTTTTACTGTCGCAAATTTAAAATACGCCAGGGATTGCCTTTTCTATAGTAAATTTTCCAAAAATTATTTTTTTCTGTCGCAAATTCTAAATACGCCTGGGATTGCATTTTCAATAGTAAATTATTCAAAAAATAATTTTTTAATTTTTTTATACTAAATTATTCAAAAATTAATTTTTTACTGTGGCAAATTTTAAATACACCAGGGATTGCCTTTTCTATAGTAAATTATTAAAAAAATATTTTTTTAATTTTTTTATACTAAATTATTCAAAAATTAAATTTTTACTGTCGCAAATTTTAAGTACACCAGGGATTGCCTTTTCTATAGTAAATTATTCAAAAAATAATTTTTTACTCTCGCTAATTTTAAATACGCCAGGGATTGCCTTTTCTATAGTAAATTATTCAAAAAATAATTTTTTACGGTCGCAAATTTTAATTCCGCCAGGCATTGCCTTTTCTATAGTAAATTATTCAAAAATTAATTTTTTACCATCGCAAATTTTAAATACGCCAGGGATTGCCTTTTCTATAGTAAATTTTTCAAAAAATAATTTTTTACTGTCTGCTAATTTTAAGTACGCCTGGGATTACCTTTTCTATAGTAAATTATTCAAAAAATAATTGTTTACTGTCGCAAATTTTAACTACGCCAGGGATTGCCTTTTCTATAGTAAATTATTCTAAAAATAATTTTTTTACTGTCGCAAATTTTATATAAGTCAGGGATTACCTTTTCTATAGTAAATTATTCAAAAATTAATTTTTTACTATCGCAAATTTTAAATACGCCAGGGATTGCCTTTTCTATAGTAAATTATTCAAAAATTAATTTTTTACCATCGCAAATTTTAAATACGCCAGGGATTGACTTTTCTATAGTAAATTTTTCAAAAATAATTTTTTACTGTCTGCAAATTTTAAATACGCCAGGGATTACCTTTTTTATAGTAAATTATTCAAAAAATAATTTTTTACTGTCGCAAATTTTAAATAAGCCAAGGAGGGCCTTTTCAATAGTAAATTTTTCAAAAAATAATTTTTTAGTAAATTTTTAAAAAATTAATTTTTTACTGTCGCAAATTTTAAATACGCTAGGGATTGCCTTTTCTATATTAAATACTTCAAAAAATTATTTTTTTCTGCCGCAAATATTAATTACGCCAGGGATTGCCTTTTCTATAGTAAATTATTCAAAAATTAATTTTTTACTGTCGCATATTTTAAATACGCCAGGGATTGCCTTTTCTATAGTAAATTATTCAAAAAATAATTTTTTACTCTCGCAAATTTTAAATACGCCAGGGATTGCTTTTTCTATAGTAAGTTATTCAAAAAATAATTTTTTACTGTCGCAAATTTTAATTCCGCTAGGGATTGCCTTTTCTATAGTAAATTTTTCAAAAAATAATTTTCTACTGTCGGATATTTTCAATACGCCAGGGATTGCCTTTTCTATAGTAAATTATTCAAAAAATAATTTTTTTCTGTCGCAAATTTTAAATACGCCAGGGATTGACTTTTCTATAGTAAATTTTTCAAAAATAATTTTTTACTGTCTGCAAATTTTAAATACGCCAGGGATTACCTTTTTTATAGTAAATTATTCAAAAAATAATTTTTTACTGTCGCAAATTTTAAATAAGCCAAGGAGGGCCTTTTCAATAGTAAATTTTTCAAAAAATAATTTTTTAGTAAATTTTTAAAAAATTAATTTTTTACTGTCGCAAATTTTAAATACGCTAGGGATTGCCTTTTCTATATTAAATACTTCAAAAAATTATTTTTTTCTGCCGCAAATTTTAAATACGCCAGGGGTTGACTTTTCTATAGTAAATTTTTCAAAAATAATTTTTTACTGTCTGCAAATTTTAAATACGCCAGGGATTACCTTTTTTATAGTAAATTATTCAAAAAATAATTTTTTACTGTCGCAAATTTTAAATAAGCCAAGGAGGGCCTTTTCAATAGTAAATTTTTCAAAAAATAATTTTTTAGTAAATTTTTAAAAAATTAATTTTTTACTGTCGCAAATTTTAAATACGCTAGGGATTGCCTTTTCTATATTAAATACTTCAAAAAATTATTTTTTTCTGCCGCAAATATTAATTACGCCAGGGATTGCCTTTTCTATAGTAAATTATTCAAAAAATAATTGTTTACTGTCGCAAATTTTAAATAAACCAGGGAGTGCCTTTTCAATAGTAAATTTTTCAAAAAATAATTTTTTAGTAAATTTTTAAAAAATTAGTTTTTTACTGTCGGAAATTTTAAATACGCCAGGGATTGCCTTTTCTATAGTAAATTATTCAAAAATTAATGTTTTACTGTCGCATATTTTAAATACACCAGGGATTGCCTTTTCTATAGTAAATTATTCCAAAAATAATTTTTTACTCTCGCAAATTTTAAATACGCCAGGGATTGCCTTTTCTATAGTAAATTATTCAAAAAATAATTTTTTGCTCTCGCAAATTTTAAATACGCCAGGGATTACCTTTTCTATAGTAAATTTTTCAAAAAATAATTTTTTACTGTCTGCAAATTTTAAATACGCAAGGTATTACCTTTTCTATAGTAAATTATTCATAAAATAATTTTTTACTGTCGCAAATTTTAATTATATCAGGGATAGCCTTTTCTATAGTAAATTATTCAAAAATTCATTTTTTACTGTCGCAAACTTTAAATATTCCAGGTATTGCTTTTTCTATAGTAAAATATTCAAAAAATAATTTTTTTTTGTCGCAAATTTTAAATACGCCAGGGATTGCCTTTTCTATAGTAAATTTTCCAAAAATTATTTTTTTCTGTCGCAAATTTTAAATACGCCTGGGATTGCATTTTCTATAGTAAATTATTCAAAAAATAATTTTTTAATTTTTTTATACTAAATTATTCAAAAATTAATTTTTTACTGTGGCAAATTTTAAATAAACCAGGGATTGCCTTTTCTATAGTAAATTATTCAAAAAATATTTTTTTACTCTCGCAAATTTTAAATACGCCAGGGATTGCCTTTTCTATAGTAAATTATTCAAAAAATAATTTTTTACGGTCGCAAATTTTAATTCCGCCAGGGATTGCCTTTTCTATAGTAAATTATTCAAAAATTAATTTTTTACCATCGCAAATTTTAAATACGCCAGGGATTGCCTTTTCTATAGTAAATTTTTCAAAAAATAATTTTTTACTCTCTGCAAATTTTAAGTACGCCAGGGATTACCTTTTCTATAGTAAATTATTCAAAAATAATTTTTTACTGTCTGCAAATTCTAAATACGCCAGGGATTACCTTTTCTATAGTAAATTATTCAAAAATTAATTTTTTACCATCGCAAATTTTAAATACGCCAGGGATTGCCTTTTCTATAGTAAATTTTTCAAAAAATAATTTTTTACTGTCTGCAAATTTTAAATACGCAAGGTATTACCTTTTCTATAGTAAATTATTCATAAAATAATTTTTTACTGTCGCAAATTTTAATTATATCAGGGATAGCCTTTTCTATAGTAAATTATTCAAAAATTCATTTTTTACTGTCGCAAACTTTAAATATTCCAGGTAGTGCTTTTTCTATAGTAAAATATTCAAAAAATAATTTTTTTTTGTCGCAAATTTTAAATACGCCAGGGATTGCCTTTTCTATAGTAAATTTTCCAAAAATTATTTTTTTCTGTCGCAAATTTTAAATACGCCTGGGATTGCATTTTCTATAGTAAATTATTCAAAAAATAATTTTTTAATTTTTTTATACTAAATTATTCAAAAATTAATTTTTTACTGTGGCAAATTTTAAATAAACCAAGGATTGCCTTTTCTATAGTAAATTATTCAAAAAATATTTTTTTACTCTCGCAAATTTTAAATACGCCTGGGATTGCATTTTCTATAGTAAATTATTCAAAAAATAATTTTTTAATTTTTTTATACTAAATTATTCAAAAATTAATTTTTTACTGTGGCAAATTTTAAATAAACCAGGGATTGCCTTTTCTATAGTAAATTATTCAAAAAATATTTTTTTACTCTCGCAAATTTTAAATACGCCAGGGATTGCCTTTTCTATAGTAAATTATTCAAAAAATATTTTTTTACTCTCGCAAATTTTAAATACGCCAGGGATTGCCTTTTCTATAGTAAATTATTCAAAAATTAATTTTTTACCATCGCAAATTTTAAATACGCCAGGGATTGCCTTTTCTATAGTAAATTTTTCAAAAATAATTTTTTACTGTCTGCAAATTTTAAATACGCCAGGGATTACCTTTTCTATAGTAAATTATCCAAAAAATAATTTTTTACTGTCGCAAATTTTAAATAAGCCAGGGAGTGCCTTTTCAATAGTAAATTTTTCAAAAAATAATTTCTTAGTAAATTTTTAAAAAAATTATTTTTTCCTGTCGCAAATTTTAATTCCGCCAGGGATCGCCTTTTCTATAGTAAATTATTCAAAAATTAATTTTTTACCATCGCAAATTTTAAATACGCCAGGGATTACCGTCTCTATAGTAAATTATTCAAAAAATAAGTTTTTACTGTTGCAAATTTTAAATACGCCAGGGATTGCCTTTTCAATAGTAAATTATTCAAAAAATAATTTTTTACTGTCGCAAATTTTAATTCCGCCAGGGATTGCCTTTTCTATAGTAAATTATTCAAAAATTAATTTTTTATTGTCGCATATTTTAAATACGCCAGGGATTGCCTTTTCTACATTAAATTATTCAAAAAATAATTTTTTATTCTCGCAAATTTTAAATACGCCAGGGATTGCCTTTTCTATAGTAAGTTATTCAAAAAATAATTTTTTACTGTCGCAAATTTTAATTCCGCCAGGGATTGCCTTTTCTATTGTAAATTATTCAAAAATTAATTTTTTACCATCGCAAATTTTAAATACGCCAGGGATTGCGTTTTCTATAGTAAATTGTTCAAAAAATAATTTTTTACTCTCGCAAATTTTAAATACGCCAGGGATTGCCTTTTCTTTAGTATATTATTCAAAAATTAATTTTTTACTGTCGCAAATTTTAAATAAGCCAGGGAGTGCCTTTTCAATAGTAAATTTTTCAAAAAATATTTTTTTACGGTCGCAAATTTTAATTCCGCCATGGATTGCCTTTTCTATAGTAAATTATTCAAAAATTAATTTTTTACCATCGCAAATTTTAAATACGCCAGGGATTGCCTTTTCTATAGTAAATTTTTCAAAAAATAATTTTTTACTCTCTGCAAATTTTAAGTACGCCAGGGATTACCTTTCCTATAGTAAATTATTCAAAAAATAATTGTTTACTGTCGCAAATTTTAACTACGCCAGGGATTGCCTTTTCTATAGTAAATTATTCAAAATATAATTTTTTACTGTTGCAAATTTTATATACGTCAGGGATTGCCTTTTCTATAGTAAATTATTCAAAAATTAATTTTTTACCATCGCAAATTTTAAATACGCCAGGGATTGCCTTTTCTATAGTAAATTATTCAAAAATTAATTTTTTACCATCGCAAATTTTAAATACGCCAGGGATTGCCTTTTCTATAGTAAATTTTTCAAAAATAATTTTTTACTGTCTGCAAATTTTAAATACGCCAGGGATTACCTTTTCTATAGTAAATTATCCAAAATTTAATTTTTTACTGTCGCAAATTTTAAATAAGCCAGGGAGTGCCTTTTCAATAGTAAATTTTTCAAAAAATAATTTCTTAGTAAATTTTTAAAAAATTAATTTTTTACTGTCGCAAATTTTAAATACGCTAGGGATTGCCTTTTCTATATTAAATATTTCAAAAAATTATTTTTTTCTGTCGCAAATTTTAATTACGCCAGTGATTGCCTTTTCTATAGTAAATTATTCAAAAATTAATTTTTTACTGTCGCATATTTTAAATACGCCAGGGATTGCCTTTTCTATAGTAAATTATTCAAAAAATAATTTTTTACTCTCGAAAATTTTAAATACGACAGGGATTGCCTTTTCTATAGTGAGTTATTCAAAAAATAATTTTTTACTGTCGCAAATTTTAATTCCGCCAGGGATTGCCTTTTCTATAGTAAATTATTCAAAAATTAATTTTTTACCATCGCAAATTTTAAATACGCCAGGGATTGCCGTTTCTATAGTAAATTATTCAAAAAATAAGTTTTTACTGTTGCAAATTCTAAATACGCCAGGGATTGCCTTTTCAATAGTAAATTATTCAAAAAATAATTTTTTACTGTCGCAAATTTTAATTCCGCCAGGGATTGCCTTTTCTATAGTAAATTATTCAAAAATTAATTTTTTATTGTCGCATATTTTAAATACGCCAGGGATTGCCTTTTCTACATTAAATTATTCAAAAAATAATTTTTTATTCTCGCAAATTTTAAATACGCCAGGGATTGCCTTTTCTATAGTAAGTTATTCAAAAAATAATTTTTTACTGTCGCAAATTTTAATTCCGCCAGGGATTGCCTTTTCTATTGTAAATTATTCAAAAATTAATTTTTTACCATCGCAAATTTTAAATACGCCAGGGATTGCCTTTTCTATAGTAAATTGTTCAAAAAATAATTTTTTACCGTCGCAAATTTTAAATACGCCAGGGATTGCCTTTTCTTTAGTAAATTATTCAAAAATTAATTTTTTACTGTCGCAAATTTTAAATACTCCAGTGATTGCCTTTTCTATAGTAAATTATTCAAAAAATAATTTTTTACTGTCGCAAATTTTAAATACGTCAGGGATTGCCTTTTCTGTAGTAAATTATTCAAAAAATAATTTTTTACTCTCGCAAATTTTAAATACGCCAGGGATTGCTTTTTCTATAGTAAGTTATTCAAAAAATAATTTTTTACTGTCGCAAATTTTAATTCCGCTAGGGATTGCCTTTTTTGTAGTAAATTATTCAAAAAATAATTTTTTACTGTCGCAAATTTTAAATACGCCAGGGATTGCCTTTTCTATAGTAAATTTTTAAAAAAATAATTTTTTGCTGTCGTAAATTATAAATACGCCAGGGATTGCCTTTTCTATAGTAAATTGTTCAAAAAATAATTTTTTACTGTCGCAAATTTTAAATACGCCAGGCATTGCCTTTTCTTTAGTAAATTATTCAAAAAATAATTTTTTACTGTCGCAAATTTTAAATACGCCAGGGACTGCCTTTTCTATAGTAAATTTTCCAAAAATTATTTTTTACTGTCGCAAATTTTAAATATTCCAGGGATTGCATTTCCTATAGTAAATTATTCAAAAAATATATTTTTACTGTTGCAAATTTTAATTAAATACGCCAGGGATTGCCTTTTCTATAGTAAATTATTCAAAAACTAATTGTTTACTGTCGCAAATTTTAAATAAGCCAGGGAGTGCCATTTCAATAGTAAATTTTTCAAAAAATAATTTTTTAGTAAATTTTTAAAAAATTAGTTTTTTACTGTCGGAAATTTTAAATACGCCAGGGATTACCTTTTCTAAAGTAAATTTTTCAAAAAATAATTTTTTACTGTCTGCAAATTTTAAATACGCCAGGGATTGCCTTTCCTATAGTAAATTATTCAAAAAATAATTATTTACTGTCGCAAATTTTATATACGCCAGGGATTGCCTTTCTATAGTAAATTATTCAAAAATTAATTTTTTACTGTCGCATATTTTAAATACGCCAGGGTTTGCCTTTTCTATAGTAAATTATTCCAAAAATAATTTTTTACTCTCGCAAATTTTAAATACGCCAGGGATTGCCTTTTCTATAGTAAATTATTCAAAAAATAATTTTTTGCTCTCGCAAATTTTAAATACGCCAGGGTTTACTTTTCTATAGTAAATTTTTCAAAAAATAATTTTTTACTGTCTGCAAATTTTAAATACGCAAGGGATTAGCTTTTCTATAGTAAATTATTCATAAAATAATTTTTTACTGTCGCAAATTTTAATTATGCCAGGGATTGCCTTTTCTATAGTAAATTATTCAAAAATTCATTTTTTACTGTCGCAAACTTTAAATATTCCAGGGATTGCTTTTTCTATAGTAAAATATTCAAAAAATAATTTTTTAATTTTTTTATACTAAATTATTCAAAAATTAATTTTTTACTGTGGCAAATTTTAAATACACCAGGGATTGCCTTTTCTATAGTAAATTATTCAAAAAATAATTGTTTACTGTCGCAAATTTTAACTACGCCAGGGATTGCCTTTTCTATAGTAAATTATTCAAAAAATAATTTTTTACTGTCGCAAATTTTATATACGTCAGGGATTGCCTTTTCTATAGTAAATTATTCAAAAATTAATTTTTTACCATCGCAAATTTTAAATACGCTAGGGATTGCCTTTTCTATAGTAAATTATTCAAAAATTAATATTTTACCATCGCAAAGTTTAAATACGCCAGGGATTGCCTTTTCTATAGTAAATTTTTCAAAAATAATTTTTTACTGTCTGCAAATTTTAAATACGCCAGGGATTACCTTTTCTATAGTAAATTATCCAAAAAATAATTTTTTACTGTCGCAAATTTTAAATAAGCCAGGGAGTGCCTTTTCAATAGTAAATTTTTTAGTAAATTTTTAAAAAATTAATTTTTTACTGTCGCAAATTTTAAATACGCTAGGGATTGCCTTTTCTATAGTAAATTATTCAAAAAATAATTTTTTACTCTCGCAAATTTTAAATACGCCAGGGATTGCCTTTTCTATAGTGAGTTATTCAAAAAATAATTTTTTACTGTCGCAAATTTTAATTCCGCCAGGGATTGCCTTTTCTATAGTAAATTATTCAAAAATTAATTTTTTACCATCGCAAATTTTAAATACGCCAGGGTTGCCTTTTCTATAGTAAATTATTCAAAAAATAAGTTTTTACTGTTGCAAATTTTAAATACGCCAGGGATTGCCTTTTCAATAGTAAATTATTCAAAAAATATTTTTTTACTGTCGCAAATTTTAATTCCGCCAGGGATTGCCTTTTCTATAGTAAGTTATTCAAAAAATAATTTTTTACTGTCGCAAATTTTAATTCCGCCAGGGATTGCCTTTTCTATTGTAAATTATTCAAAAATTAATTTTTTACCGTCGCAAATTTTAGATACGACAGGGATTGCCTTTTCTATAGTAAATTTTTCAAAAAATTAATTTTTACTCTCGCAAATTTTAAATACGCCAGGGTTTGCCACTTATATAGTAAATTATTCAAAAAATAATTTTTTACTGTCGCTAATTTTAAATACGCCAGGGATTGCCTTTTCTATAGTAAATTATTCAAAAAATAATTTTTCACTGTCGGAATTTTAAATACGCCAGAGACTGCATTTTCTATAGTAAATTTTTCAAAAAATATGTTTTTAGTGTTGCAAATTTTAAATACGCCAGGGATTGCCTTTTCAGTAGTAAATTATTCAAAAAATAATTTTTTACTGTCGCAAATTTTAAATAAGCCAAGGAGTGCCTTTTCAATAGTAAATTTTTCAAAAAATAATTTTTTAGTAAATTTTTAAAAAATTAATTTTTTACTGTCACAAATTTTAAATACGCTAAGGATTGCCTTTTCTATATTAAATACTTCAAAAAATTATTTTTTTCTGTCGCAAATTTTAATTACGCCAGGGATTGCCTTTTCTATAGTAAATTATTCAAAAATTAATTTTTTACTGTCGCATATTTTAAATACGACAGGGATTGCTTTTTCTATAGTAAATTTTTCAAAAAATTAATTTTTACTCTCGCAAATTTTAAATACGCCAGGGAATTCCACTTATATAGTTAATTATTCAAAAAATAATTTTTTACTGTCGCAAATTTTAATTACGCCAGGGATTGCCTTTTCTATAGTAAATTATTCAGAAATTAATTTTTTACTGTCGCAAACTTTAAATACACCAGGGATTGCTTTTTCTATAGAAAATTATTCAAAAAATAATTTTTTACTGTCGCAAATTTTAAATACGCCAGGGATTGCCTTTTCTATAGAAAATTTTCCAAAAATTATTTTTTACTGTCGCAAATTTTAAATATGCCAGGGATTGCCTTTTCTGTAGTAAATTATTCAAAAAATAATTTTTTACTGTCGCAAATTTTAAATACGCCAGGGATTGCCTTTTCTATAGTAAATTTTTAAAAAAATAATTTTTTGCTGTCGCAAATTATAAATACGCCAGGGATTGCCTTTTCTATAGTAAATTATTCAAAAAAAAAATTTTTACTGTCGCAAATTTTAAATACGCCAGGGATTGCCTTTTCTTTAGTAAATTATTCAAAAAATAATTTTTTACTGTCGCAAATTTTAAATACGCCAGGGATTGCCTTTTCTATAGTAAGTTATTCAAAAAATAATTTTTTACTGTCGCAAATTTTAATTCCGCCAGGGATTGCCTTTTCTATTGTAAATTATTCAAAAATTAATTTTTTACCATCGCAAATTTTAAATACGACAGGGATTGCCTTTTCTATAGTAAATTTTTCAAAAAATTAATTTTTACTCTCGCAAATTTTAAATACGCCAGGGATTGCCTTTTCTATAGTAAATTATTCAAAAAATAATTTTTTACTGTCGCAAAATTTAAATACGGCAGGGATTGCCTTTTCTTTAGTAAATTATTCAAAAAATAATTTTTTACTGTCGCAAATTTTAAATACGCCAAGGATTGCCTTTTCTATAGTAAATTTTCCAAAAAAATTTTTTTTCTGTCGCAAATTTTAAATACGCTGGGATTGCATTTTCTATAGTAAATTATTCAAAAAATAATTTTTTAATTTTTTTATAGTAAATTATTCAAAAATTAATTTTTTACTGTCGCCTATTTTAAATACACCCGGGATTGCCTTTTCTATAGTAAATTATTCAAAAAATAATTTTTTACTCTCGCAAATTTTAAATACGCCAGGGATTACCTTTTCCATAGTAAATTATTCAAAAAATAATTGTTTACTGTCGCAAATTTTAAATACGCCAAGGATTGCCTTTTCTATAGTAAATTATTCAAAAAATATTTTTTTACTGTCGCAAATTTTATATACGCCAGGTATTGCCTTTTCTATAGTAAATTTTTCACAAAATAATTTTTTACTGTCGTATATTTTCAATACGCCAGGGATATTTTCAATACGCCAGGGATAGTAAATTATTCAAAAAATAATTTTTTACTGTCGCAAATTTTAAATAAGCCAGGGAGTGCCTTTTCAATAGTAAATTTTTCAAAAAATAATTTTTTAGTAAATTTTTAAAAAATTAATTTTTTACTGTCGCAAATTTTAAATACGCTAAGGATTGCCTTTTCTCTATTAAATACTTAAAAAAATTATTTTTTTCTCTCGCAAATTTTAATTACGCCAGGGATTGCCTTTTCTATAGTAAATTATTCAAAAATTAATTTTTTACTGTCGCATATTTTAAATACGACAGGGCTTGCCTTTTCTATAGTAAATTTTTCAAAAAATTAATTTTTACTCTCGCAAATTTTAAATACGCCAGGGATTGCCACTTATATAGTAAATTATTCAAAAAATAATTTTTTACTTTCGCAAATTTTAATTACGCCAGGGATTGCCTTTTCTATAGTAAATTATTCTAAAATTAATTTTTTACTGTCGCAAACTTTACCTGCTGTATTTAAATTCTTTTTCTATAGTAAATTATTCAAAAAATAATTTTTTACTGTCGCAAATTTTAAATATGCCAGGGATGGCTTTTTCTATAGTAAATTTTCCAAAAATTATTTTTTACTGTCGCAAATTTTAATTCCGATAGTGATTGTCTTTTCTATAGTAAATTATTCAAAAATTAATTTTTTACCATCGCAAATTTTACATACGCCAGGGATTGTTTTTTTATAGTAAATTTTTCAAAAAATAATTTTTTACTGTCGCAAATTTTATATACGCCAGGGATTGCCTTTTCTATAGTAAATTTTTCACAAAATAATTTTTTACTGTCGGATATTTTCAATACGCCAGGGATTGCCTTTGCTATAGTAAATTATTCAAAAAATAATTTTTTACTGTCGCAAATTTTAAATACGCCAGGGATTGCCTTTTCTATAGTAACTTATTCAAAAATTAATTTTTTACCATCGCAAATTTTAAATACGTCAAGGATTGCCTTTTCTATAGTAAATTTTTCATAAATAATTTTTTACTGTCTGCAAATTTTAAATACGCCAGGGATTACCTTTTCTATAGTAAATTATTCAAAAAATAATTTTTTACTCTCTCAAATTTTAAATAAGCCAGGGAGTGCCTTTTCAATAGTAAATTTTTCAAAAAATAATTCTTTAGTAAATTTTTAAAAAATTAATTTTTTTCTGTCGCAAATTTTAAACACGTTAGGGATTTCCTTTTCTATATTAAATACTTCAAAAAATTATTTTTTTCTGTCGCAAATTTTAATTACGCCAGGGATTGCCTTTTCTATAGTAAATTATTCAAAAAATAATTTTTTACTCTCTCAAATTTTAAATAAGCCAGGGAGTGCCTTTTCAATAGTAAATTTTTCAAAAAATAATTCTTTAGTAAATGTTTAAAAAATTAATTTTTTACTGTCGCAAATTTTAAATACGCTAGGGATTTCCTTTTCTATATTAAATACTTCAAAAAATTATTTTTTTCTGTCGCAAATTTTAAATACGCCTGGGATTGCATTTTCTATAGTAAATTATTCAAAAAATAATTTTTTAATTTTTTTATAGTAAATTATTCAAAAATTAATTTTTTACTGTCGCATATTTTGAATAAACCAGGGATTGCCTTTTCTATAGTAAATTATTCAAAAAATAATTTTTTAGTAAATTTTTAAAAAAATAATTTTTTTACTGTCGCAAATTTTAAATACGCTAGGGATTTCCTTTTCTATATTAAATACTTCAAATTTTTTCTGTCGCAAATTTTAATTACGCCAGGGATTGCCTTTTCTATAGTAAATTATTCAAAAATTAATTTTTTACTGTCGCATATTTTAAATAAGCCAGGGATTGCCTTTTCTATAGTAAATTATTTAAAAATAATTTTTTGCTATCGCAAATTTTAAATACGCCAGGGATTGCCTTTTCTTTAGTAAATTATTCAAAAAAAAATTTTTTACTGTCGCAAATTTTAAATACGCCAGGTATTGCCTTTTCTATAGTAAATTTTCCAAAAATTATTTTTTTCTGTCGCAAATTTTAAATACGCCTGTGATTGCATTTTCTATAGTAAATTATTCAAAAAATAATTTTTTAATTTTTTTTTGTAAATTATTCAAAAATTAATTTTTTACTGTCGCATATTTTAAATACACCAGGGATTGCCTTTTCTATAGTAAATTATTCAAAAAATAATTTTTTACTCTCGCAAATTTTAAATACGCCAGGGATTACCTTTTCTATAGTAAATTTTTCAAAAAATAATTTTTTACTGTCTGCAAATTTTAAATACGCCAGGGATTACCTTTTCTATAGTAAATTATCCAAAAAATAATTGTTTACTCTCGCTAATTTTAAATACGCCAGGGATTGCCTTTTCTATAGTAAATTATTCAAAAATTAATTTTTTACTGTCGCATATTTTAAATAAGCCAGGGATTGCCTTTTCTATAGTAAATTATTTAAAAATAATTTTTTGCTATCGCAAATTTTAAATACGCCAGGGATTGCCTTTTCTATAGTAAATTATTCAAAAAATAATTTTTTACTGTCGCAAATTTTAACTCCGATAGGTTTTGTCTTTTCTATAGTAAATTATTCAAAAATTAATTTTTTAACATCGCAAATTTTAAATACGCCAAGGATTGTTTTTTCTATAGTAAATTTTTCAAAAAATAATTTTTTACTGTCTGCAAATTTTAAATACGCCAGGGATTACCTTTTCGATAGCAAATTATTCAAAAAATAATTGTTTACTGTCGCAAATTTTAAATAAGCCAGCGATTGCCTTTTCTATAGTAAATTATTCAAAAAATAATTTTTTACTGTCGCAAATTTTATATTCGCCAGGGATTGCCTTTTCTATAGTAAATTATTCAAAAATTAATTTTTTACCATCGCAAATTTTAAATACGCCAGGGATTGCCTTTACTATAGTAATTTATTCAAAAATTAATTTTTTACCATCGCAAATTTTAAATACGCCAGGGATTGCATTTTCTATAGTAAATTTTTCAAAAATAATTTTTTACTGTCTGCAAATTTTAAATACGCCAGGGATTACCTTTTCTATAGTAAATTATTCAAAAAATAATTTTTTACTGTCTCAAATTTTAAAATAAGCCAGGGAGTGCATTTTCAATAGTAAATTTTTCAAAAAATAATTTTTTAGTAAATTTTTAAAAAATAATTTTTTTACTGTCGCAAATTTTAAATACGCTAGGGATTTCCTTTTCTATATTAAATACTTCAAATTTTTTCTGTCGCAAATTTTAATTACGCCAGGGATTGCCTTTTCTATAGTAAATTATTCAAAAATTAATTTTTTACTGTCGCATATTTTAAATAAGCCAGGGATTGCCTTTTCTATAGTAAATTATTTAAAAATAATTTTTTGCTATCGCAAATTTTAAATACGCCAGGGATTGCCTTTTCTTTAGTAAATTATTCAAAAAAAAATTTTTTACTGTCGCAAATTTTAAATACGCCAGGTATTGCCTTTTCTATAGTAAATTTTCCAAAAATTATTTTTTTCTGTCGCAAATTTTAAATACGCCTGTGATTGCATTTTCTATAGTAAATTATTCAAAAAATAATTTTTTAATTTTTTTTTGTAAATTATTCAAAAATTAATTTTTTACTGTCGCATATTTTAAATACACCAGGGATTGCCTTTTCTATAGTAAATTATTCAAAAAATAATTTTTTACTCTCGCAAATTTTAAATACGCCAGGAATTACCTTTTCTATAGTAAATTTTTCAAAAAATAATTCTTTACTGTCTGCAAATTTTAAATACGCCAGGGATTACCTTTTCTATAGTAAATTATCCAAAAAATAATTGTTTACTCTCGCTAATTTTAAATACGCCAGGGATTGCCTTTTCTATAGTAAATTATTCAAAAAATAATTTTTTGCTGTCGCAAATTTTATATACGCCAGGGATTGCCTTTTCTATAGTAAATTTTTCACAAAATAATTTTTTACTCTCGGATATTTTCAATACGCCAGGGATTGCCTTTTCTGTAGTAAATTATTCAAAAAATAATTTTTTACTGTCGCAAATTTTAAAAACGCCAGGGATTGCCTTTTCTATAGTAATTTATTCAAAAATTAATTTTTTACCATCGCAAATTTTAAATACGCCAGGGATTACCTTTTCTATAGTAAATTATTCAAAAAATAATTTTTTACTCTCTCAAATTTTAAATAAGCCAGGGAGTGCCTTTTCAATAGTAAAGTTTTCAAAAAATAATTCTTTAGTAAATTTTTAAAAAATTAATTTTTTACTGTCGCAAATTTTAAATACGTTAGGGATTTCCTTTTCTATATTAGATACTTCAAAAAATTATTTTTTTCTGTCGCAAATTTTAAATACGCCAGGGATTGCCTTTTCTATAGTAAATTATTTAAAAATAATTTTTTACTCTCGCAAATTTTAAATACGCCAGGGATTGCCTTCTCTTTAGTAAACTATTCAAAAAATAATTTTTTACTGTCGCAAATTTTAAATACGCCAGGGATTGCCTTTTCTATAGTAAATTTTCCAAAAATTATTTTTTTCTGTCGCAAATTTTAAATACGCCTGGGATTGCATTTCTATAGTAAATTATTCAAAAAAATATTTTTTTAATTTTTTTATAGTAAATTATTCAAAAATTAATATTTTACTGTCGCATATTTTAAATACACCAGGGATTGCCTTTTCTATAGTAAATTATTCAAAAAATATTTTTTTACTCTCGCAAATTTTAAATACGCCAGGGATTACCTTTTCTATAGTAAATTATCCAAAAATTAATTGTTTGCTGTCGCTAATTTTAAATACTCCAGGGATTGCCTTTTCTGTAGTAAATTATTCAAAAAATAATTTTTTACTGCCGCATATTTTAAATACGCCAGGGATTGCCTTTTCTATAGTAAATTATTCAAAAAATAATTTTTTACTCTCGCAAATTTTAAATACGCCAGGGATTGCCTTTTATATAGTAAGTTATTCAAAAAATAATTTTTTACTGTCGCAAATTTTAATTCCGCCACGTATTGCCTTTTCTATATTAAATTATTCAAAAATTAATTTTTTACCATTGCAAATTTTAAATACGACAGGGATTGCCTTTTCTATAGTAAATTTTTCA
Organism: Dioctria linearis; assembly: GCA_963930735.1. Classification (NCBI taxonomy): domain Eukaryota; kingdom Metazoa; phylum Arthropoda; class Insecta; order Diptera; family Asilidae; genus Dioctria; species Dioctria linearis. The sequence goes on along the minus strand of OZ005740.1, from coordinate 149,325,917 downwards.
AAAAATTAATTTTTACTCTCGCAAATTTTAAATACGCCAGGGATTGCCACTTATATAGTAAATTATTCAAAAAATAATTTTTTACTGTCGCAAATTTTAATTACGCCTTTTCTATAGTAAATTATTCAAAAATTAATTTTTTACTGTCGCAAACTTTAAATACTCCAGGGATTGTTTTTTCTATAGTAAATTATTCAAAAAATAATTTTTTACTGTCGCAAATTTTAAATATGCCAGGGATTGCCTTTTCTATAGTAAATTTTCAAAAAATTATTTTTTTCTGTCGCAAATTTTAAATACGCCAGGGATTGTCTTTTCTATAGTAAATTATTCAAAAAATAATTTTTTACTGTCGCAAATTTTATATACGCCAGGGATTGCCTTTTCTATAGTAAATTTTTCACAAAATAATTTTTTACTGTCTCAAATTTTAAATACGCCAGGGATTGCCTTTTCTATAGTAAATTTTTAAAAAAATAATTTTTTGCTGTCGCAAATTATAAATACGCCAGGGATTGCCTTTTCTATAGTAAATTATTCAAAAAATAATTTTTTACTGTAGCAAATTTGAAATACGCCAGGGATTGCCTTTTCTTTAGTAAATTATTCAAAAAATAATTTTTTACTGTCGCAAATTTTAAATACGCCAGGGATTGCCTTTTTTTTAGTAAATTATTCAAAAAATAATTTTTTACTCTCGCAAATTTTAAATACGCCAGGGATTGCCTTTTCTATAGTAAGTTATTCAAAAAATAATTTTTTACTGTCGGAAATTTTAATTCCGCCAGGGATTGCCTTTTCTATTGTAAATTATTCAAAAATTAATTTTTTACCATCGCAAATTTTAAATACGACAGGGATTGCCTTTTCTATAGTAAATTTTTCAAAAAATTAATTTTTACTCTCGCAAATTATAAATACGCCAGGGATTGCCTTTTCTATAGTAAACTATTCAAAAAATAATTTTTTACTGTCGCAAATTTTAAATAGGCCAGGGATTGCCTTTTCTTTAGTAAATTATTCAAAAAATAATTTTTTACTGTCGCAAATTTTAAATACGCCAGGGATTACCTTTTCTATAGTAACTTTTTAAAAAAATAATTTTTGCTGTCGCAAATTATAAATACGCCAGGGATTGCCTTTTCTATAGTAAATTTTCCAAAAATTATTTTTTACTGTCGCAAATTTTAAATATGCCAGGGATTGCCTTTTCTGTAGTAAATTTTTCAAAAAATAATTTTTTACTGTCGCAAATTTTAAATACGCCATGGATTGCCTTTTTTATAGCAACTTTTTAAAAAAATAATTTTTTGCTGTCGCAAATTATAAATACACCAGGGATTGCGTTTTCTATAGTAAATTATTCAAAAAATAATTTTTTACTGTCGCAAATTTTAAATACGCCAGGGATTGCCTTTTCTTTAGTAAATTATTCAAAAAATAATTTTTTACTGTCGCAAATTTTAAATACGCCAGGGATTGCCTTTTCTATAGTAAATTTTCCAAAAATTATTTTTTTCTGTCGCAAATTTTAAATACGCCTGGGATTGCATTTTCTATAGTAAATTATTCAAAAAACTTTTTTTTTAATTTTTTTATAGTAAATTATTCAAAAATTAATTTTATACTGTCGCATATTTTAAATACACCAGGGATTGCCTTTTCTATAGTAAATTATTCAAAAAATATTTTTTTACTCTCGCAAAATTTAAATACGCCAGGGATTACCTTTTCTATAGTAAATTATTCAAAAAATATTTTTTTACTGTCGCAAATTTTAAATACGCCAGGGATTGCCTTTTCTATAGTAAATTTTCCAAAAATTATTTTTTTTCTGTCGCAAATTTTAAATACGCCTGGGATTGCATTTTCTATAGTAAATTATTCAAAAAATAATTTTTTAATTTTTTTATAGTAAATTATTCAAAAAATAATTTTTTACTCTCGCAAATTTTAAATACGCCAGGGATTGCCTTTTCTATAGTAAATTTTTCAAAAAATAATTTTTTACTGTCTGCAAATTTTAAATACGCCAGGGATTACCTTTTCTATAGCAAATTATTCAAAAAATAATTGTTTACCATCGCAAATTTTAAATACGCCAGGGATTGCCTTTTCTATAGTAATTTATTCAAAAATTAATTTTTTACCATCGCAAATTTTAAATACGCCAGGGATTGCCTTTTCTATAGTAAATTATCCAAAAAATAATTGTTTACTGTCGCTAATTTTAAATACGCCAGGGATTGCCTTTTCTATAGTAAAATATTCAAAAAATAATTTTTTACTGTCGCAAATTTTATATACGCCAGGGACTACCTTTTCTATAGTAAATTTTTCACAAAATAATTTTTTACTGTCGGATATTTTCAATACGCCAGGGATTGCCTTTTCTATTGTAAATTATTCAAAAATTAATTTTTTACCATCGCAAATTTTAAATACGACAGGGATTGCCTTTTCTATAGTAAATTTTTCAAAAAATTTATTTTTACTCTCGCAAATTATAAATACGCCATGGATTGCCTTTTCTATAGTAAATTATTCAAAAAATAATTTTTTACTGTCGCAAATTTTAAATAGGCCAGGGATTGCCTTTTCTTTAGTAAATTATTCAAAAAATAATTTTTTACTGTCGCAAATTTTAAATACGCCAGGGATTACCTTTTCTATAGTAACTTTTTAAAAAAATAATTTTTTGCTGTCGCAAATTATAAATACGCCAGGGATTGCCTTTTCTATAGTAAATTTTCCAAAAATTATTTTTTACTGTCGCAAATTTTAAATATGCCAGTGAATCCCTTTTCTGTAGTAAATTATTCAAAAAATAATTTTTTACTGTTGCAAATTTTAAATAAGCCATGGATTGCCTTTTTTATAGCAACTTTATAAAAAAATAATTTTTTGCTGTAGCAAATTATAAATACACCAGGGATTGCCTTTTCTATAGTAAATTATTCAAAAATAATTTTTTACTGTCGCAAATTTTAAATACGCCAGGGATTGCCTTTTCTTTAGTAAATTATTCAAAAAATAATTTTTTACTGTCGCAAATTTTAAATACGCCAGGGATTGCCTTTTCTATAGTAAATTTTCCAAAAATTATTTTTTTCTGTCGCAAATTTTAAATACGCCTGGGATTGCATTTTCTATAGTAAATTATTCAAAAAAAATTTTTTTAATTTTTTTTATAGTAAATTATTCAAAAATTAATTTTTTACTGTCGCATATTTAAATACACCAGGGATTGCCTTTTCTATAGTAAATTATTCAAAAAGTATTTTTTTACTCTCGCAAAATTTAAATACGCCAGGGATTACCTTTTCTATAGTAAATTATTCAAAAAATAATTTTTTTACTGTCGCAAATTTTAAAACGCCAGGGATTGCCTTTTCTATAGTAAATTTTCCAAGAATTATTTTTTTCTGTCGCAAATTTTAAATACGCCTGGGATTGCATTTTCTATAGTAAATTATTCAAAAAATAATTTTTTAATTTTTTTATAGTAAATTATTCAAAAAATAATTTTTTACTCTCGCAAATTTTAAATACGCCAGGGATTCCCTTTTCTATAGTAAATTTTTCAAAAAATAATTTTTTACTGTCTGCAAATTTTAAATACGCCAGGGATTACCTTTTCTATAGCAAATTATTCAAAAAATAATTGTTTACTGTCGCAAATTTTAAATACGCCTGCGATTGCCTTTTCTATAGTAAATTATTCAAAAAATAATTTTTTACTGTCGCAAATTTTATATACGCCAGGGATTGCGTTTTCTATAGTAAATTATTCAAAAATTAATTTTTTACCATCGCAAATTTTAAATACGCCAGGGATTGCCTTTTCTAAAGTAATTTATTCAAAAATTAATTTTTTACCATCGCAAATTTTAAATACGCCAGGGATTGCCTTTTCTATAGTAAATTTTTCAAAAAATAGTTTTTTACTATCTGCAAATTTTAAATACGCCAGGGATTACCTTCTCTATAGTAAATTAGTCAAGAAATAATTTTTTACTGTCGCAAATTTTAAATACGCCAAGGATTGCCTTTTTATAGTAAATTATTCAAAAAATAATTTTTTACTGTCGCAAATTTTATATACGCCAGGGATTGCCTTTTCTATAGTAAATTTTTAAAAAATTAATTTGTTACTGTCGCAAATTTTACATACGCTAGGGATTGCCTTTTCTATATTAAATACTTCAAAAAAATATTTTTTTTCTGTCGCAAATTTTAATTACGCCAGGGATTGCCTTTTCTTTAGTAAATTATTCAAAAAATAATTTTTTTACTGTCGCAAATTTTAAATACGCCAGGGATTGCCTTTTCTATAGTAAATTTTCCAAAATTATTTTTTTCTGTCGCAAATTTTAAATACGCCTGGGATTGCATTTTCTATAGAAAATTATTCAAAAAATAATTTTTTAATTTTTTAATAGTAAATTATTCAAAAATTAATTTTTTACTGTCGCATATTTTAAATACACCAGGGATTGCCTTTTCTATAGTAAATTATTCAAAAAATAATTTTTTACTCTCGCCAAATTTTAAATACGCCAGGGATTACCTTTTCTATTGTAAATTTTTCAAAAAAATAATTTTTTACAGTCTGCAAATTTTAAATACGCCAGGGATTACGTTTTCTATAGTAAATTTTTCAAAAGATAATTTTTTACTGTCTGCAAATTTTAAATACGCCAGGGATTACCTTTTCTATAGTAAATTATCCAAAAAATAATTGTTTACTGTCGCAAATTTTAAATACGCTAGGGATTGCCTTTTCTATAGCAAATTATTCAAAAAATAATTTTTTACTGTCCCAAATTTTATATACGCCAGGGATTGCCTTTTCTATAGTAAATTATTCACAAAATAATTTTTTACTGTCGGATATTTTCAATACGCCAGGGATTGCCTTTTCTATAGTAAATTATTCAAAAAATAATTTTTTACTGTCGCAAATTTTAAATACGCCAGGGATTGCCTTTTCTATAGTAAATTATTCAAAAAATAATTTTTCACTGTCGGAATTTTAAATACGCCTGGGATTGCATTTTCTATAGTAAATTATTCAAAAAATAATTTTTTAATTTTTTTAAAGTAAATTATTCAAAAATTAATTTTTTACTGTCGCATATTTTGAATACACCAGGGATTGCCTTTTCTATAGTAAATTATTCAAAAAATAATTTTTTACTCTCGCAAATTTTAAATACGCCAGGGATTGCCTTTTCTATAGTAAATCATTCAAAAATTAATTTTTTACTGTCGCAAATCTTATATACGCCAGGGATTGCCTTTTCTATAGTAAATTATTCAAAAATTAATTTTTTACCATCGCAAATTTTAAATACGCCAGGGATTGCCTTTTCTATAGTAATTTATTCAAAAATTAATTTTTTACCATCGCAAATTTTAAATACGCCAGGGATTGCATTTTCTATAGTAAATTTTTCAAAAACAATTTTTTACTGCTTGCAAATTTTAAATACGCCAGGGATTACCTTTTCTATAGTAAATTATTCAAAAAATAATTTTTTACTGTCTCAAATTTTAAATAAGCCAGGGAGTGCCTTTTCAATAGTAAATTTTCAAAAAATAAGTTTTTAGTAAATTTGTAAAAAATTAATTTTTACTGTCGCAAATTTTAAATACGCTAGGGATTTCCTTTTCTATATTAAATACTTCAAAAAATTATTTTTTTCTGTCGCAAATTTTAATTACGCCAGGGATTGCCTTTTCTATAGTAAATTATTCAAAAATTAATTTTTTACTGTCGCATATTTTAAATACGCCAGGGATTGCCTTTTCTATAGTAAATTATTTAAAAATAATTTTTTACTCTCGCAAATTTTAAATACGCCAGGGATTGCCTTTTCTTTAGTAAATATTCAAAAAATAATTTTTACTGTCGCAAATTTTAAATACGCCAGGGATTGCCTTTTCTATTGTAAATTTTCCAAAAATTATTTTTTTCTGTCGCAAATTTTAAATACGCCTGGGATTGCATTTTCTATAGTAAATTATTCAAAAAATAATTTTTAATTTTTTTTTAGTAAATTATTCAAAAATTAATTTTTTACTGTCGCATATTTTAAATACACCAGGGATTGCATTTTCTATAGTAAATTATTCAAAAAATAATTTTTTAATTTTTTTATAGTAAATTATTCAAAAAATAATTTTTTACTCTCGCAAATTTTAAATACGCCAGAGATTGCCTTTTCTATAGTAAATTTTTGAAAAAATTATTTTTTACTGTCTGCAAATTTTAAATACGCCAGGGATTACCTTTTCTATAGCAAATTATTCAAAAAATAATTGTTTACTGTCGCAAATTTTAAATAAGCCAGCGATTGCCTTTTCTATAGTAAATTATTAAAAAAATAATGTTTTACTGTCGCAAATCTTATATACGCCAGGGATTGCCTTTTCTATAGTAAATTATTCAAAAATTAATTTTTTACCATCGCAAATTTTAAATACGCCAGGGATTGCCTTTTCTATAGTAATTTATTCAAAAATTAATTTTTTACCATCGCAAATTTTAAATACGCCAGGGATTGCATTTTCTATAGTAAATTTTTCAAAAACAATTTTTTACTGCTTGCAAATTTTAAATACGCCAGGGATTACCTTTTCTATAGTAAATTATTCAAAAAATAATTTTTTACTGTCTCAAATTTTAAATAAGCCAGGGAGTGCCTTTTCAATAGTAAATTTTTCAAAAAATAAGTTTTTAGTAAATTTGTAAAAAATTAATTTTTTACTGTCGCAAATTTTAAATACGCTAGGGATTTCCTTTTCTATATTAAATACTTCAAAAAATTATTTTTTTCTGTCGCAAATTTTAATTACGCCAGGGATTGCCTTTTCTATAGTAAATTATTCAAAAATTAATTTTTTACTGTCGCATATTTTAAATACGCCAGGGATTGCCTTTTCTATAGTAAATTATTTAAAAATAATTTTTTACTCTCGCAAATTTTAAATACGCCAGGGATTGCCTTTTCTTTAGTAAATTATTCAAAAATAATTTTTTACTGTCGCAAATTTAAATACGCCAGGGATTGCCTTTTCTATTGTAAATTTTCCAAAAATTATTTTTTTCTGTCGCAAATTTTAAATACGCCTGGGATTGCATTTTCTATAGTAAATTATTCAAAAAATAATTTTTTAATTTTTTTTTTAGTAAATTATTCAAAAATTAATTTTTTACTGTCGCATATTTTAAATACACCAGGGATTGCCTTTTCTATAGTAAATTATTCAAAAAATAATTTTTTAGTCTCGCAAATTTTAAATACGCCAGGGATTCCCTTTTCTATAGTAAATTTTTCAAAAAAAATTTTTTACAGTCTGCAAATTTTAAATACGCCAGGGATTACCGTTTCTATAGTAAATTATCCAAAAAATAATTGTTTACTGTCGCTAATTTTAAATACGCCAGGGATTGCCTTTTCTATAGTAAAATATTCAAAAAATAATTTTTTACTGTCGCAAATTTTATATACGCCAGGGACAACCTTTTCTATAATAAATTTTTCACAAAATAATTTTTTACTGTCGGATATTTTCAATACGCCAGGGATTGCCTTTCCTATAGTAAATTATTCAAAAAATAATTTTTTACTGTCGCAAATTTTAAATACGCCAGGGATTGCCTTTTCTATAGTAATTTATTCAAAAATTAATTTTTTACCATCGCAAATTTTAAATACGCCAGGGATTGCCTTTTCTATAGTAAATTTTTCAAAAAATAAGTTTTTAGTAAATTTGTAAAAAATTAATTTTTTACTGTCGCAAATTTTAAATACGCCAGGGATTACCTTTTCTATAGTAAATTATTCAAAAAATAATTTTTTACTGTCTCAAATTTTAAATAAGCCAGGGAGTGCCTTTTCAATAGTAAATTTTTCAAAAAATAAGTTTTTAGTAAATTTGTAAAAAATTAATTTTTTACTGTTCGCAAATTTTAAATACGCTAGGGATTTCCTTTTCTATATTAAAATACTTCAAAAAATTATTTTTTTCTGTCGCAAATTTTAATTACGCCAGGGATTGCCTTTTCTATAGTAAATTATTCAAAAATTAATTTTTTACTGTCGCATATTTTAAATACGCCAGGGATTGCCTTTTCTATAGTAAATTATTTAAAAATAATTTTTTACTCTCGCAAATTTTAAATACGCCAGGGATTGCCTTTTCTTTAGTAAATTTTTCAAAAAATAATTTTTTACTGTCGCAAATTTTAAATATGCCAGGCATTGCTTTTTCTATAGTAAATTTTCCAAAAATTATTTTTTTCTGTCGCAAATTTTAATTACGCCAGGGATTGCCTTTTCTATAGTAAATTATTCAAAAAATAATTTTTTACTGTCGCAAATTTTAAATATGCCAGGGATTGCCTTTTCTATAGTAAATTTTCCAAAAATTATTTTTTTCTTTCGCAAATTTTAAATACGCCTGGGATTGCCTTTTCTATAGTAAATTATTCAAAAAATAATTTTTTACTGTCGCAAATTTTATATACGCCAGGTATTGCCTTTTCGATAGTAAATTTTTCACAAAATAATTTTTTACTGTCGGATATTTTCAATACGCCAGGGATTGCCTCTTCTATAGTAAATTATTCAAAAAATAATTTTTACTGTCGCAAATTTTAAATACGCCAGGGATTGCCTTTTCTATAGTAAATTATTCAAAAAATAATTTTACACTGTCGGAATTTTATATACGCCAGGGACTGCATTTTCTATAGTAAATTATTCAAAAAATATGTTTTTACTCTTGCAATTTTTAAATACGGCAGGGATTGCCTTTTCAATAGTAAATTATTCAAAAAATAATTTTTTATTGTCGCAAATTTTAAATAAGCCAGGGAGTGCCTTTTCAATAGTAAATTTTTCAAATATAATTTTTTAGTAAATTTTTAAAAAATTAATTTTTTACTGTCGCAAATTTTACATACGCTAAGGATTGCCTTTTCTATATTAAATACTTCAAAAAATTATTTTTTTCTGTGGCAAATTTTAATTACGCCAGGGATTGCTTTTACTATAGTAGATTATTCAAAAAATATTTTTTTACTGTCGCAAATTTTAAATACGGCAGGGATTGCTTTTACTATAGTAGATTATTCAAAAATTATTTTTTTCTGTCGCAAATTTTAATTACGCCAGGGATTGCCTTTTCTATAGTAAATTATTCAAAAATTAATTTTTTACTGTCGCATATTTTAAATACGACAGGGATTGCCTTTTCTATAGTAAATTTTTCAAAAAATTAATTTTTACTCTCGCAAATTTTAGATACGCCAGGGATTGCTACTTATATAGTAAATTATTCAAAAAATAATTTTTTACTGTCGCAAATTTTAATTACGCCAGGGATTGCCTTTTCTATAGTAAATTATTCAAAAATTAATTTTTTACTGTCGCAAACTTTAAATACTCCAGCAATTGCTTTTACTATAGTAGATTATTCAAAAAATATTTTTTACTGTCGCAAATTTTAAATACGGCAGGGATTGCCTTTTCTATAGTAAATTTTCCAAAAATTATTTTTTACTGTCGCAAATTTTAAATATGCCAGGGATTGCCTTTTCTGTAGTAAATTGTTCAAAAAATAATTTTTTACTGTCGCAAATTTTAAATACGCCAGGGATTGCCTTTTCTATAGTAAATTTTTAAAAAAATAATTTTTTGCTGTCGCAAATTATAAATACGCCAGGGATTGCCTTTTCTATAGTAAATTATTCAAAAAATAATTTTTTACTCTCGCAAATTTTAAATACGCCAGGGATTGCCTTTTCTATAGTAAGTTATTCAAAAAATAATTTTTTACTGTCGCAAATTTTAGTTCCGCCAGGGATTGCCTTTTCTATTGTAAATTATTCAAAAATTAATTTTTTACCATCGCAAATTTTAAATAAGACAGGGATTGCCTTTTCTATAGTAAATTTTTCAAAAAAATAATTTTTACTCTCGCAAATTTTAAATACGCCAGGGTTTGCCACTTATATAGTAAATTATTCAAAAAATAATTTTTTACTGTCGCAAATTTTAAGTACGCCAGGGATTGCCTTTTCTATAGTAAATTATTCAAAAATTAATTTTTTACTGTCGCAAATTTTAAATACTACAGGGATTGCCTTTTCTATAGTAAATTATTCAAAAAATAATTTTTTACTGTCGCAAATTTTAAATACGCCATGGATTGCCTTTTCTATAGTAAATTTTCCAAAAAAAATTTTTTACTGTCGCAAATTTTAAATAATCCAGGAATTGCCTTTTCTGTAGTAAATTATTCAAAAAATAATTTTTTACTGTCGCAAATTTTAAAAACGCCATGGATTGCCTTTTCTATAGTAACTTTTTAAAGAAATATTTTTTTGCTGTCGCAAATTATAAATACGCCAGGGATTGCCTTTTCTATAGTAAATTATTCAAAAAATAATTTTTTATTGTCGCAAATTTTAAATACGCCAGGGATTGCCTTTTCTTTAGTAAATTATTCAAGAAATAATTTTTTACTGTCGCAAATTTTAAATACGCCAGGGTTTGCCTTTTCTATAGTAAATTTTCCAAAAATTATTTTTTTCTGTCGCAAATTTTAAATACGCCTGGTATTGCATTTTCTATAGTAAATTATTCAAAAAATAATTTTTTAATTTTTTTATAGTAAATTATTCAAAAATTAATTTTTTACTGTCGCATATTTTAAATACACCAGGGATTGCCTTTTCTATAGTAAAATATTCAAAAAATAATTTTTTACTCTCGCAAATTTTAAATACGCCAGGGATTACCTTTTCTATAGTAAATTATTCAAAAAATAATTTTTTACTGTCGCAAATTTTAAATACGTCAGGAATTGCCTTTTCTATAGTAAATTTTCCAAAAATAATTTTTTTCTGTCGCAAATTTTAAATACGCCTGGGATTGCATTTTCTATAGTAAATTATTCAAAAAATAATTTTTTAATTTTTTTATAGTAAATTATTCAAAAAATAATTTTTTACTCTCGCAAATTTTAAATACGCCAGGGATTGCCTTTTCTATAGTAAATTTTTCAAAAATAATTTTTTATTGTCTGCAAATTTTAAATACGCCAGGGATTACCTTTTCTATAGCAAATTATTCAAAAAATAATTGTTTACTGTCGCGAATTTTAAATACGCCAGCGATTGCCTTTTCTATAGTAAATTATTCAAAAAATAATTTTTTACTGTCGCAAATTTTATATACGCCAGGGATTGCTTTTCTATAGTAAATTATTCAAAAATTAATTTTTTACCATCGCAAATTTTAAATACGCCAGGGATTGCCTTTTCTATAGTAATTTATTCAAAAATTAATTTTTTACCATAGCAAATTTTAAATACGCCAGGGATTGCCTTTTCTATAGTAAATTTTTCAAAAAATAATTTTTTACAGTCTGCAAATTTTAAATACGCCAGGGATTACCTTTTCTATAGTAAATTATTCAAAAAATAATTTTTTTCCTGTCGCAAATTTTCATTCCGCCACGTATTGCCTTTTATATAGTAAATTATTCAAAAAATAATTTTTTATTCTCGCAAATTTTAAATACGCCAGGGATTGCCTTTTCTATAGTAAGTTATTCAAAAAATAATTTTTTACTGTCGCAAATTTTAATTGCGCCACGTATTGCCTTTTCTATAATAAATTATTCAAAAATTAATTTTTTACCATTGCAAATTTTAAATACGACAGGGATTGCCTTTTCTATAGTAAATTTTTCAAAAAATAATTTTTTACTGTCGCAAATTTTAAATATGCCAGGGATTGCTTTTTCTATAGTAAATTTTCCAAAAATTATTTTTTTCTGTCGCAAATTTTAATTACGCCAGGGATTGCCTTTTCTATAGTAAATTATTCAAAAAATAATTTTTTACTGTCGCAAATTTTAAATATGCCAGGGATTGCCTTTTCTATAGTAAATTTTCCAAAAATTATTTTTTTCTTTCGCAAATTTTAAATACGCCTGGGATTGCCTTTTCTATAGTAAATTATTCAAAAAATAATTTTTTACTGTCGCAAATTTTATATACGCCAGGTATTGCCTTTTCGATAGTAAATTTTTCACAAAATAATTTTTTACTGTCGGATATTTTCAATACGCCAGGGATTGCCTCTTCTATAGTAAATTATTCAAAAAATAATTTTTTACTGTCGCAAATTTTAAATACGCCAGGGATTGCCTTTTCTATAGTAAATTATTCAAAAAATAATTTTACACTGTCGGAATTTTATATACGCCAGGGACTGCATTTTCTATAGTAAATTATTCAAAAAATATGTTTTTACTCTTGCAAATTTTAAATACGGCAGGGATTGCCTTTTCAATAGTAAATTATTTAAGAAATAATTTTTTATTGTCGCAAATTTTAAATAAGCCAGGTAGTGCCTTTTCAATAGTAAATTTTTCAAAATATAATTTTTTAGTAAATTTTTAAAAAATTAATTTTTTACTGTCGCAAATTTTACATACGCTAAGGATTGCCTTTTCTATATTAAATACTTCAAAAAATTATTTTTTTCTGTGGCAAATTTTAATTACGCCAGGGATTGCCTTTTCTATAGTAAATTATTCAAAAATTAATTTTTTACTGTCGCATATTTTAAATACGACAGGGATTGCCTTTTCTATAGTAAATTTTTCAAAAAATTAATTTTTACTCTCGCAAATTTTAAATACGCCAGGGATTGCCACTTATATAGTAAATTATTCAAAAAATAATTTTTTACTGTCGCAAATTTTAATTACGCCAGGGATTGACTTTTCTATAGTAAATTATTCAAAAATTAATTTTTTACTGTCGCAAACTTTAAATACTCCAGCAATTGCTTTTACTATAGTAGATTATTCAAAAAATAATTTTTTACTGTCGCAAATTTTAAATACGGCAGGGATTGCCTTTTCTATAGTAAATTTTCCAAAAATTATTTTTTACTGTCGCAAATTTTAAATATGCCAGGGATTGCCTTTTCTGTAGTAAATTGTTCAAAAAATAATTTTTTACTGTCGCAAATTTTAAATACGCCAGGGATTGCCTTTTCTATAGTAAATTTTTAAAAAAATAATTTTTTGCTGTCGCAAATTATAAATACGCCAGGGATTGCCTTTTCTATAGTAAATTATTCAAAAAATAATTTTTTACTCTCGCAAATTTTAAATACGCCAGGGATTGCCTTTTCTATAGTAAGTTATTCAAAAAATAATTTTTTACTGTCGCAAATTTTAGTTCCGCCAGGGATTGCCTTTTCTATTGTAAATTATTCAAAAATTAATTTTTTACCATCGCAAATTTTAAATAAGACAGGGATTGCCTTTTCTATAGTAAATTTTTCAAAAAAATAATTTTTACTCTCGCAAATTTTAAATACGCCAGGGTTTGCCTTTTCTATAGTAAATTATTCAAAAAATAATTTTTTACTCTCGCAAATTTTAAATACGCCAGGGATTACCTTTTTAAATACGTCAGGAATTGCCTTTTCTATAGTAAATTTTCCAAAAATAATTTTTTTCTGTCGCAAATTTTAAATACGCCTGGGATTGCATTTTCTATAGTAAATTATTCAAAAAATAATTTTTTAATTTTTTTATAGTAAATTATTCAAAAAATAATTTTTTACTCTCGCAAATTTTAAATACGCCAGGGATTGCCTTTTCTATAGTAAATTTTTCAAAAATAATTTTTTATTGTCTGCAAATTTTAAATACGCCAGGGATTACCTTTTCTATAGCAAATTATTCAAAAAATAATTGTTTACTGTCGCGAATTTTAAATACGCCAGCGATTGCCTTTTCTATAGTAAATTATTCAAAAAATAATTTTTTACTGTCGCAAATTTTATATACGCCAGGGATTGCTTTTCTATAGTAAATTATTCAAAAATTAATTTTTTACCATCGCAAATTTTAAATACGCCAGGGATTGCCTTTTCTATAGTAATTTATTCAAAAATTAATTTTTTACCATAGCAAATTTTAAATACGCCAGGGATTGCCTTTTCTATAGTAAATTTTTCAAAAAATAATTTTTTACAGTCTGCAAATTTTAAATACGCCAGGGATTACCTTTTCTATAGTAAATTATTCAAAAAATAATTTTTTACTGTCGCAAATTTTAAATACGCCAGGGATTGCCTTTTCTATAGTAAATTATTCAAAAAATAATTTTTTACTGTCGCAAATTTTATATACGCCAGGGATTGCCTTTTCTATAGTAAATTATTCAAAAATTAATTTTTTACTGTCGCATATTTTAAATACGCCAGGGATTTCCTTTTCTATAGTAAATTATTCAAAAAATATTTTTTTACTCTCGCAAATTTTAAATACGCCAGGGATTGCCTTTTCTTTAGTAAATTATTCAAAAAATAATTTTTTACTGTCGCAAATTTTAAATACGCCAGGGATTGCCTTTTCTATAGTAAATTTTCCAAAAATTATTTTTTTCTGTCGCAAATTTTAAATTCGCCTGGGATTGCATTTTCTATAGTAAATTATTCAAAAAATAATTTTTTAATTTTTTAATAGTAAACTATTCAAAAATTAATTTTTTACTGTCGCATATTTTAAATACACCAGGGATTGCCTTTTCTATAGTAAATTATTCAAAAAATAATTTTCTACTCTCGAAAATTTTAAATACGCCAGGGATTACCTTTTCTATAGTAAATTTGTCAAAAAATAATTTTTTACTGTCTGCAAATTTTAAATACGCCAGGGATTACCTTTTCTATAGTAAATTTTTAAAAAAATAATTTTTTACTGTCTGCAAATTTTAAATACGCCAGGGATTACCTTTTCTATAGTAAATTATCCAAAAAATAATTGTTTACTGTCGCAAATTTTAAACACGCCAGGGATTGCCTCTTCTATAGTAAATTATTCAAAAAATAATTTTTTACTGTCGCAAATTTTATATACGCCAGGGATTGCCTTTTCTATAGTAAATTTTTCACAAAATAATTTTTTACTGTCGGATATTTTCAATACGCCAGGGATTGCCTATTCTATAGTAAATTATTCAAAAAATAATTTTTTACTGTCTGCAAATTTTAAATACGCCAGGGATTACCTTTTCTATAGTAAATTATTCAAAAAATAATTTTTTACTGTCTGCAATTTTAAATAAGCCAGGGAGTGCCTTTTCAATATTAAATTTTTCAAAAAATATTTTTTTAGTAAATTTTTAAAAAATTAATTTTTTACTGTCGCATATTTTAAATACGCCAGGGATTGCCTTTTCTATAGTAAATTATTCAAAAAATAATTTTTTACTGTCGCAAATTTTTATTACGCCAGGGATTGCCTTTTCTATAGTAAATTATTCAAAAAATAATTTTTTACTGTCGCAAATTTTAAATACGCCAGGGATTTCCTTTTCTTTAGTAAATTATTCAAAAAATAATTTTTTACTGTCGCAAATTTTAAATACGCAATGGATTGCCTTTTCTATAGTAAATTTTCCAAAAATTATTTTTTACTGTCGCAAATTTTAAATATCCCAGGGATTGCCTTTTCTGTAGTAAATTATTAAAAAATAAGTTTTTACTGTCGCAAATTTTAAATACGTCAGGGATTGCCTTTTCTATAGTAAATTATTCAAAAAATAATTTTTTACTGTCGCAAATCTTAATTACGCCAGGGATTGCCTTTTCTATATTAAATTATTCAAAAATTAATTTTTTACTGTCGCAAACTTTAAATAATCCAGGGATTGCTTTTTCTATAGTAAATTATTCAAAAAATAATTTTTTACTGTCGCAAATTTTAAATACGCCATGGATTGCCTTTTCTATAGTAAATTTTCCAAAAATTATTTTTTACTGTCGCAAATTTTAAATATGCCAGGGATTGCCTTTTCTGTAGTAAATTATTCAAAAAATAATTTTTTACTGTCGCAAATTTTAAATACGTCAGTGATTGTCTTTTCTATAGTAAATTTTTAAAAAAATAATTTTTTACTGTCACAAATTTTAAATACGCCAGGGATTGCCTTTTCTTTAGTAAATTATTCAAAAAATAATTTTGTACTGTCGCAAATTATAAATACGCCAGGGATTGCCTTTTCTATAGTAAATTTGTCAAAAAATAATTTTTTACTGTCTGCAAATTTTAAATATGCCAGGGATTGCCTTTTCTGTAGTAAATTATTCAAAAAATAATTTTTTACTGTCGCAAATTTTAAATACGCCTGGGATTGCCTTTTCTATAGTAAATTATTCAAAAAATAATTTTTTACTGTCACAAATTTTAAATACGCCAGGGATTGCCTTTTCTTTAGTAAATTATTCAAAAAATAATTTTGTACTGTCGCAAATTATAAATACGCCAGGGATTGCCTTTTCTATAGTAAATTATTCAAAAAATAATTTTTTACTGTCGCAAATCTTAATTACGCCAGGGATTGCCTTTTCTATATTAAATTATTCAAAAATTAATTTTTTACTGTCGCAAACTTTAAATAATCCAGGGATTGCTTTTTCTATAGTAAATTATTCAAAAAATAATTTTTTACTGTCGCAAATTTTAAATACGCCATGGATTGCCTTTTCTATAGTAAATTTTCCAAAAATTATTTTTTACTGTCGCAAATTTTAAATATGCCAGGGATTGCCTTTTCTGTAGTAAATTATTCAAAAAATAATTTTTTACTGTCGCAAATTTTAAATACGTCAGGGATTGTATTTTCTATAGTAAATTTTTAAAAAAATAATTTTTTGCTGTCACAAATTATAAATACGCCAGGGATTGCCTTTTCTATAGTAAATTATTCAAAAAATAATTTTTTACTCTCGCAAATTATAAATACGCCAGGGATTGCCTTTTCTATAGTAAATTATTCAAAAAATAATTTTTTACTCTCGCAAATTTTAAATACGCCAGGGATTGCCTTTTCTATAGTAAGTTATTCAAAAAACAATTTTTTACTGTCGCAAATTTTAATTCCGCCAGGGATTGCCTTTTCTATTGTAAATTATTCAAAAATTAATTTTTTACCATCGCAAATTTTAAATAAGACAGGGATTACCTTTTCTATAGTAAATTATTCAAAAAATATTTTTTTACTCTCGCAAATTTTAAATAATCCAGGGATTGCCTTTTCTGTAGTAAATTATTAAAAAATAAGTTTTTACTGTCGCAAATTTTAAATACGTCAGGGATTGCCTTTTCTATAGTAAATTATTCAAAAAATAATTTTTTACTGTCGCAAATCTTAATTACGCCAGGGATTGCCTTTTCTATATTAAATTATTCAAAAATTAATTTTTTACTGTCGCAAACTTTAAATAATCCAGGGATTGCTTTTTCTATAGTAAATTATTCAAAAAATAATTTTTTACTGTCGCAAATTTTAAATACGCCATGGATTGCCTTTTCTATAGTAAATTTTCCAAAAATTATTTTTTACTGTCGCAAATTTTAAATATGCCAGGGATTGCCTTTTCTGTAGTAAATTATTCAAAAAATAATTTTTTACTGTCGCAAATTTTAAATACGTCAGTGATTGTCTTTTCTATAGTAAATTTTTCTAAAAATTAATTTTTACTCTCGCAAATTTTAAACACGCCAGGGTATGCCACTTTTATAGTAAATAATTCAAAAATTAATTTTTTACAGTCTGCAAATTTTAAATACGCCAGGGATTACCTTTTCTATAGTAAATTATTCAAAAAATAATTTTTTACTGTCGCAAATTTTAAATACGCCAGGGATTGCCTTTTCTATAGTAAATTATTCAAAAAATAATTTTTTACTGTCGCAAATTTTATATACGCCAGGGATTGCCTTTTCTATAGTAAATTATTCAAAAATTAATTTTTTACTGTCGCATATTTTAAATACGCCAGGGATTTCCTTTTCTATAGTAAATTATTCAAAAAATATTTTTTTACTCTCGCAAATTTTAAATACGCCAGGGATTGCCTTTTCTTTAGTAAATTATTCAAAAAATAATTTTTTACTGTCGCAAATTTTAAATACGCCAGGGATTGCCTTTTCTATAGTAAATTTTCCAAAAATTATTTTTTTCTGTCGCAAATTTTAAATTCGCCTGGGATTGCATTTTCTATAGTAAATTATTCAAAAAATAATTTTTTAATTTTTTAATAGTAAACTATTCAAAAATTAATTTTTTACTGTCGCATATTTTAAATACACCAGGGATTGCCTTTTCTATAGTAAATTATTCAAAAAATAATTTTCTACTCTCGAAAATTTTAAATACGCCAGGGATTACCTTTTCTATAGTAAATTTGTCAAAAAATAATTTTTTACTGTCTGCAAATTTTAAATACGCCAGGGATTACCTTTTCTATAGTAAATTTTTAAAAAAATAATTTTTTACTGTCTGCAAATTTTAAATACGCCAGGGATTACCTTTTCTATAGTAAATTATCCAAAAAATAATTGTTTACTGTCGCAAATTTTAAACACGCCAGGGATTGCCTCTTCTATAGTAAATTATTCAAAAAATAATTTTTTACTGTCGCAAATTTTATATACGCCAGGGATTGCCTTTTCTATAGTAAATTTTTCACAAAATAATTTTTTACTGTCGGATGTTTTCAATACGCCAGGGATTGCCTATTCTATAGTAAATTATTCAAAAAATAATTTTTTACTGTCTGCAAATTTTAAATACGCCAGGGATTACCTTTTCTATAGTAAATTATTCAAAAAATAATTTTTTACTGTCTGCAATTTTAAATAAGCCAGGGAGTGCCTTTTCAATATTAAATTTTTCAAAAAATATTTTTTTAGTAAATTTTTAAAAAATTAATTTTTTACTGTCGCATATTTTAAATACGCCAGGGATTGCCTTTTCTATAGTAAATTATTCAAAAAATAATTTTTTACTGTCGCAAATTTTAATTACGCCAGGGATTGCCTTTTCTATAGTAAATTATTCAAAAAATAATTTTTTACTGTCGCAAATTTTAAATACGCCAGGGATTTCCTTTTCTTTAGTAAATTATTCAAAAAATAATTTTTTACTGTCGCAAATTTTAAATACGCAATGGATTGCCTTTTCTGTAGTAAATTTTCCAAAAATTATTTTTTACTGTCGCAAATTTTAAATATCCCAGGGATTGCCTTTTCTGTAGTAAATTATTAAAAAATAAGTTTTTACTGTCGCAAATTTTAAATACGTCAGGGATTGCCTTTTCTATAGTAAATTATTCAAAAAATAATTTTTTACTGTCGCAAATCTTAATTAAGCCAGGGATTGCCTTTTCTATATTAAATTATTCAAAAATTAATTTTTTACTGTCGCAAACTTTAAATAATCTAGGGATTGCTTTTTCTATAGTAAATTATTCAAAAAATAATTTTTTACTGTCGCAAATTTTAAATACGCCATGGATTGCCTTTTCTATAGTAAATTTTCCAAAAATTATTTTTTACTGTCGCAAATTTTAAATATGCCAGGGATTGCCTTTTCTGTAGTAAATTATTCAAAAAATAATTTTTTACTGTCGCAAATTTTAAATACGTCAGGGATTGTCTTTTCTATAGTAAATTTTTAAAAAAATAATTTTTTACTGTCACAAATTTTAAATACGCCAGGGATTGCCTTTTCTTTAGTAAATTATTCAAAAAATAATTTTGTACTGTCGCAAATTATAAATACGCCAGGGATTGCCTTTTCTATAGTAAATTTGTCAAAAAATAATTTTTTACTGTCTGCAAATTTTAAATATGCCAGGGATTGCCTTTTCTGTAGTAAATTATTCAAAAAATAATTTTTTACTGTCGCAAATTTTAAATACGCCTGGGATTGCCTTTTCTATAGTAAATTATTCAAAAAATAATTTTTTACTGTCACAAATTTTAAATACGCCAGGGATTGCCTTTTCTTTAGTAAATTATTCAAAAAATAATTTTGTACTGTCGCAAATTATAAATACGCCAGGGATTGCCTTTTCTATAGTAAATTATTCAAAAAATAATTTTTTACTGTCGCAAATCTTAATTACGCCAGGGATTGCCTTTTCTATATTAAATTATTCAAAAATTAATTTTTTACTCTCGCAAATTTTAAATACGCCAGGGATTGCCTTTTCTATAGTAAGTTATTCAAAAAATAATTTTTTACTGTCGCAAATTTTAAATACGCCATGGATTGCCTTTTCTATAGTAAATTTTCCAAAAATTATTTTTTACTGTCGCAAATTTTAAATATGCCAGGGATTGCCTTTTCTATAGTAAATTTTTCTAAAAATTAATTTTTTACTGTCACAAATTTTAAATACGCCAGGGATTGCCTTTTCTTTAGTAAATTATTCAAAAAATAATTTTGTACTGTCGCAAATTATAAATACGCCAGGGATTGCCTTTTCTATAGTAAATTATTCAAAAAATAATTTTTTACTGTCGCAAATCTTAATTACGCCAGGGATTGCCTTTTCTATATTAAATTATTCAAAAATTAATTTTTTACTGTCGCAAACTTTAAATAATCCAGGGATTGCTTTTTCTATAGTAAATTATTCAAAAAATAATTTTTTACTGTCGCAAATTTTAAATACGCCATGGATTGCCTTTTCTATAGTAAATTTTCCAAAAATTATTTTTTACTGTCGCAAATTTTAAATATGCCAGGGATTGCCTTTTCTGTAGTAAATTATTCAAAAAATAATTTTTTACTCTCGCAAATTTTAAATACGCCAGGGATTGCCTTTTCTATAGTAAGTTATTCAAAAAATAATTTTTTACTGTCGCAAATTTTAATTCCGCCAGGGATTGCCTTTTCTATTGTAAATTATTCAAAAATTAATTTTTTACCATCGCAAATTTTAAATAAGACAGGGATTGCCTTTTCTATAGTAAATTTGTCAAAAAATAATTTTTTACTGTCTGCAAATTTTAAATACGCGAGGGATTGCCATTTCTATAGTAAATTATTCAAAAAATAAATTTTTACTCTCGCAAATTATAAATACGCCAGGTGTTGCCTTTTCTACAGTAAGTTATTCAAAAAAACATTTTTTACAGTCGCAAATTTTAATTCCGCCAGGGATTGCCTTTTCTATAGTAAATTATTCAAAAATTAATTTTTTACCATCGCAAATTTTAAATACGACAGGGATCGCCTTTTCTGTAGTAAATTTTTCAAAAATTATTTTTTTCTGTCGCAAATTTTAAATACGCCTGGGATTGCATTTTCTATAGTAAATTATTCAAAAAATAATTTTTTAATTTTTTTATAGTAAATTATTCAAAAATAAATTTTTTACTGTCGCATATTTTAAATACACCAGGGGATTGCCTTTTCTATAGTAAATTATTCAAAAAATAATTTTTTACTCTCGCAAATTTTAAATACGCCAGGGATTACCTTTTCTATAGCAAATTTTTTACTGTCTGCAAATTTTAAATACGCCAGGGATTACCTTTTCTATAGTAAATTATTCAAAAAATAATTGTTTACTGTCGCAAATTTTAAATACGCCAGGGATTGCCTTTTCTATAGTAAATTATTCAAAAAATAATTTTTTACTGTCGCAAATTTTATATACGCCCGGGATTGCCTTTTCTATAGTAAATTTTACAAAAAATAATTTTTACTCTCGCAAATTTTAAATACGCCAGGGATGCCACTTATATAGTAAATTATTCAAAAAATAATTTTTTACTGTCGCAAATTTTAATTACGCCAGGGATTGCCTTTTCTATAGTAAATTATTCAAAAATTAATTTTTTTCTGCCGCAAATTTTAAATAATACAGAGATTGCTCTTTCTATAGTAAATTATTCAAAAAATAATTTTTTACTGTCGCAAATTTTAAATACGCCAGGGATTGCCTTTTCTATAGTAAATTTTCCAAAAATTATTTTTTTCTGTTGCAAATTTTAAATACGCCTGGGATTGCATTTTCTATAGTAAATTATTCAAAAAATAATTTTTTAATTTTTTTGTAGTAAACTATTCAAAAATTAATTTTTTACTGTCGCATATTTTAAATACACCAGGGATTGCCTTTTCTATAGTAAATAATTCAAAAAATAATTGTTTACTGTCGCAAATTTTAAATACGCCAGGGTTTACCTTTTCTATAGTAAATTATACAAAAAATAATTTTTTACTGTCGCAAATTTTATATACGCCAGGGATTGCCTTTTCTATAGTAAATTTTCCAAAAATAATTTTTTACTGTCGGATATTTTCAATACGCCAGGGATTGCCTTTTCTAATGTAAATTATTCAAAAAATAATTTTTTAATGTCGCAAATTTTAAATACGCCAGGGATTGCCTTTTCTACAGTAAATTATTCAAAAAATAATTTTTCAATGTCGGAATTTTAAATACGCCATATATAGTAAATTATTCAAAAAATATGTTTTTACTGTTGCAAATTTTAATTAAATACGCCAGGGATTGCCTTTTCAATAGTAAATTATTCAAAAAATAATTGTTTACTGTCGCAAATTTTAAATAAGCCAGGGAGTGCCTTTTCAATAGTAAATTTTTCAAACAATAATTTTTTAGCAAATTTTTAAAAAATTAATTTTTTACTATCGGAAATTTTAAATACGCCAGGGTTACCTTTTCTATAGTAAATTTTTCAAAAAATAATTTTTTACTGTCTGCAAAATTTAAATACGCCAGGGATTGCCTTTTCTATAGTAAATTATTCAAAAAATAATTTTTTAATGTCGCAAATTTTATATACGCCAGGGATTGCCTTTCTATAGTAAATTATTCATAAATTAATTTTTTACTGTCGCATATTTTAAATCCACCAGGGATTGCCTTTTCTATAGTAAATTATCCCAAAAATAATTTTTTACTCTCGCAAATTTTAAATACGCCAGGGATTGCCTTTTCTATAGTAAATTATTCAAAAAATAATGTTTTACTCTCGCAAATTTTAAATACGCCAGGGATTACCTTTTCTATAGTAAATTTTTCAAAAAATAATTGTTTACTGTCGCAAATTTTAAATACGCCAGGGTTTACCTTTTGTATAGTAAATTATTCAAAAAATAATTTTTTACTGTCGCAAATTTTATATACTCCAGGGATTGCCTTTTCTATAGTAAAGTTTTCAAAAAATAATTTTTTACTGTCGGATATTTTCAATTCGCCAGGGATTGCCTTTTCTATTGTAAATTATTCAAAAAATAATTTTTTACTGTCGCAAATTTTAAATACGCCAGGGATTGCCTTTTCTACAGTAAATTATTCAAAAAATAATTTTTCAATGTCGGAATTTTAAATACGACATATATAGTAAATTATTCAAAAAATATGTTTTTACTGTTGCAAAATTTAATTAAATACGCCAGGGATTGCCTTTTCAATAGTAAATTATTCAAAAAATAATTGTTTACTGTCGCAAATTTTAAATAAGCCAGGGAGTGCCTTTTCAATAGTAAATTTTTCAAACAATAATTTTTTAGTAAATTTTTAAAAAATTAATTTTTTACTGTCGGAAATTTTAAATACGCCAGGGTTACCTTTTCTATAGTAAATTTTTCAAAAATAGTTTTTTACTGTCTGCAAATTTTAAATACGCCAGGGATTGCCTTTTCTATAGTAAATTATTCAAAAAATAATTTTTTATTGTCGCAAATTTTATATACGCCAGGGATTGCCTTTTCTATAGTAAATTATTCAAAAATTAATTTTTTTTCTGTCGCATATTTTAAATCCACCAGGGATTGCCTTTTCTATAGTAAATTATCCCAAAATAATTTTTTACTCTCGCAAATTTTATATACGCCAGGGATTGCCTTTTCTATAGTAAATTATTCAAAAAATAATTTTTTACTCTCGCAAATTTTAAATACTGCAGGGTTTACCTTTTGTATAGTAAATTTTTAAAAAATTAATTTTTTACTGTCGGAAATTTTAAATACGCCAGGGTTACCTTTTCTATAGTAAATTTTTCAAAAAATAATTTTTTTCTGTCTGCAAATTTTAAATACGCCAGGGATTGCCTTTTCTATAGTAAATTATTCAAAAAATAATTGTTTACTGTCGCAAATTTTATATACGCCAGGGATTGCCTTTTCTATAGTAAATTTTTAAAAAATAAATTTTTACTGTCGGATATTTTCAATACGCCAGGGATTGCCTTTTCTATTGTAAATTATTCAAAAAATAATTTTTTACTGTCGCAAATTTTAAATACGCCAGGGATTGCCTTTTCTACAGTAAATTATTCAAAAAATGATTTTTCAATGTCGGAATTTTAAATACGCCATATATAGTAAATTATTCAAAAAATATGTTTTTACTGTTGCAAATTTTAATTAAATACGCCAGGGATTGCCTTTTCAATAGTTAATTATTCAAAAAATAATTGTTTACTGTCGCAAATTTTAAATACGCCAGGGATTGCCTTTTCTATAGTAAATTATTCAAAAATTAATTTTTTACCATCGCAAATTTTAAATACGACAGGGATTGCCTTTTCTATACTAAATTTTTCAAAAAATTAATTTTTACTCTCGCAGATTTTAAATACGCCAGGGATAGCCACTTCTATAGTAAATTATTCAAAAAATAATTTTTTACTGTCGCAAATTTTAATTATGCCAGGGATTGCCTTATCTATAGTAAATTATTCAAAAATTAATTTTTTACTGTCGCAATCTTTAAATATTCCAGGGATTGCTTTTTCTATAGTAAATTATTCAAAAAATAATTTTTTACTGTCGCAAATTTTAAATACGCCAGGGATTGCCTTTTCTATAGTAAATTTTCCAAAAATTATTCTTTTCTGTCGCAAATTTTAAATACGCCTGGGATTGCATTTTCTATAGTAAATTATTCAAAAAATAATTTTTTAATTTTTTTATACTAAATTATTCAAAAATTAATTTTTTACTGTCGCAAATTTTAAGTATAGTAAATTATTCAAAAAATAATTTTTTACTCTCGCTAATTTTAAATACGCCAGGGATTGCCTTTTCTATAGTAAATTATTCAAAAAATAATTTTTTACGGTCGCAAATTTTAATTCCGCCAGGCATTGCCTTTTATATAGTAAATTATTCAAAAATTAATTTTTTACCATCGCAAATTTTAAATACGCCAGGGATTGCCTTTTCTATAGTAAATTTTTCAAAAAATAATTTTTTACTGTCTGCTAATTTTAAGTACGCCTGGGATTACCTTTTCTATAGTAAATTATTCAAAAAATAATTGTTTACTGTCGCAAATTTTAACTACGCCAGGGATTGCCTTTTCTATAGTAAATTATTCTAAAAATAATTTTTTTACTGTCGCAAATTTTATATACATCAGGGATTACCTTTTCTATAGTAAATTATTCAAAAATTAATTTTTTACTATCGCAAATTTTAAATACGCTAGGGGTTGCCTTTTCTATAGTAAATTATTCAAAAATTAATTTTTTACCATCGCAAATTTTAAATACGCCAAGGATTGACTTTTCTATAGTAAATTTTTCAAAAATAATTTTTTACTGTCTGCAAATTTTAAATACGCCAGGGATTACCTTTTCTATAGTAAATTATTCAAAAAATAATTTTTTACTGTCGCAAATTTTAAATAAGCCAAGGAGGGCCTTTTCAATAGTAAATTTTTCAAAAAATAATTTTTTAGAAAATTTTTAAAAAATTAATTTTTTACTGCCGCAAATTTTAAATACGCTAGGGATTGCCTTTTCTATATTAAATACTTCAAAAAATTATTTTTTTCTGTCGCAAATTTTAATTACGCCAGGGATTGCCTTTTCTATAGTAAATTATTCAAAAATTAATTTTTTACTGTCGCATATTTTAAATACGCCAGGGATTGCCTTTTCTATAGTAAATTATTCAAAAAATAATTTTTTACTCTCGCAAATTTTAAATACGCCAGGGATTGCTTTTTCTATAGTAAGTTATTCAAAAAATAATTTTTTACTGTCGCAAATTTTAATTCCGCTAGGGATTGCCTTTTCTATAGTAAATTTTTCAAAAAATAATCTTCTACTGTCGGATATTTTCAATACGCCAGGGATTGCCTTTTCTATAGTAAATTATTCAAAAAATAATTTTTTTCTGTCGCAAATTTCAAATACGCCAGGGATTGCCTTTTCTATAGTAAATTATTCAAAAAATAATTTTTCACTGTCGGAATTTTAAATACGCCAGGGACTGCATTTCCTATAGTAAATTATTCAAAAAATATATTTTTACTGTTGCAAATTTTAATTAAATACGCCAGGGATTGCCTTTTCAATAGTAAATTATTCAAAAAATAATTGTTTACTGTCGCAAATTTTAAATAAACCAGGGAGTGCCTTTTCAATAGTAAATTTTTCAAAAAATAATTTTTTAGTAAATTTTTAAAAAATTAGTTTTTTATTGTCGGAAATTTTAAATACGCCAGGGATTACCTTTTCTATAGTAAATTTTTCAAAAAATTATTTTTTACTGTCTGCAAATTTTAAATACGCCAGGGATTGCCTTTTCTATAGTAAATTATTCAAAAAATAATTTTTTAATGTCGCAAATTTTATATACGCCAGGGATTGCCTTTTCTATAGTAAATTATTCAAAAATTAATTTTTTACTGTCGCATATTTTAAATACACCAGGGATTGCCATTTCTATAGTAAATTATTCCAAAAATAATTTTTTACTCTCGCAAATTTTAAATACGCCAGGGATTGCCTTTTCTATAGTAAATTATTCAAAAAATAATTTTTTGCTCTCGCAAATTTTAAATACGCCAGGGGTTACCTTTTCTATAGTAAATTTTTCAAAAAATAATTTTTTACTGTCTGCAAATTTTAAATACGCAAGGTATTACCTTTTCTATAGTAAATTATTCATAAAATAATTTTTTACTGTCGCAAATTTTAATTATGCCAGGGATAGCTTTTTCTATAGTAAATTATTCAAAAATTCATTTTTTACTGTCGCAAACTTTAAATATTCCAGGGATTGCTTTTTCTATAGTAAAATATTCAAAAAATAATTTTTTACTGTCGCAAATTTAAAATACGCCAGGGATTGCCTTTTCTATAGTAAATTTTCCAAAAATTATTTTTTTCTGTCGCAAATTTTAAATACGCCTGGGATTGCATTTTCAATAGTAAATTATTCAAAAAATAATTTTTTAATTTTTTTATACTAAATTATTCAAAAATTAATTTTTTACTGTGGCAAATTTTAAATACACCAGGGATTGCCTTTTCTATAGTAAATTATTCAAAAAATATTTTTTTACTCTCGCAAATTTTAAATACGCCAGGGATTGCCTTTTCTACAGTAAATTATTCAAAAAATAATTTTTCAATGTCGGAATTTTAAATACGCCATATATAGTAAATTATTCAAAAAATATGTTTTTACTGTTGCAAATTTTAATTAAATACGCCAGGGATTGCCTTTTCAATAGTTAATTATTCAAAAAATAATTGTTTACTGTCGCAAATTTTAAATACGCCAGGGATTGCCTTTTCTATAGTAAATTATTCAAAAATTAATTTTTTACCATCGCAAATTTTAAATACGACAGGGATTGCCTTTTCTATACTAAATTTTTCAAAAAATTAATTTTTACTCTCGCAGATTTTAAATACGCCAGGGATTGCCACTTCTATAGTAAATTATTCAAAAAATAATTTTTTACTGTCGCAAATTTTAATTATGCCAGGGATTGCCTTATCTATAGTAAATTATTCAAAAATTAATTTTTTACTGTCGCAAACTTTAAATATTCCAGGGATTGCTTTTTCTATAGTAAATTATTCAAAAAATAATTTTTTACTGTCGCAAATTTTAAATACGCCAGGGATTGCCTTTTCTATAGTAAATTTTCCAAAAATTAATCTTTTCTGTCGCAAATTTTAAATACGCCTGGGATTGCATTTTCTATAGTAAATTATTCAAAAAATAATTTTTTAATTTTTTTATACTAAATTATTCAAAAATTAATTTTTTACTGTCGCAAATTTTAAGTACACCAGGGATTGCCTTTTCTATAGTAAATTATTCAAAAAATAATTTTTTACTCTCGCTAATTTTAAATACGCCAGGGATTGCCTTTTCTATAGTAAATTATTCAAAAAATAATTTTTTACGGTCGCAAATTTTAATTCCGCCAGGCATTGCCTTTTCTATAGTAAATTATTCAAAAATTAATTTTTTACTATCGCAAATCTTAAATACGCCAGGGATTGCCTTTTCTATAGTAAATTTTTCAAAAAATAATTTTTTACTGTCTGCTAATTTTAAGTACGCCTGGGATTACCTTTTCTATAGTAAATTATTGAAAAAATAATTGTTTACTGTCGCAAATTTTAACTACGCCAGGGATTGCCTTTTCTATAGTAAATTATTCTAAAAATAATTTTTTTACTGTCGCAAATTTTATATACGTCAGGGATTACCTTTTCTATAGTAAATTATTCAAAAATTAATTTTTTACTATCGCAAATTTTAAATACGCCAGGGGTTGCCTTTTCTATAGTAAATTATTCAAGAATTAATTTTTTACCATCGCAAATTTTAAATACGCCAAGGATTGACTTTTCTATAGTAAATTTTTCAAAAATAATTTTTTACTGTCTGCAAATTTTAAATACGCCAGGGATTACCTTTTCTATAGTAAATTATTCAAAAAATAATTTTTTACTGTCGCAAATTTTAAATAAGCCAAGGAGGGCCTTTTCAATAGTAAATTTTTCAAAAAATAATTTTTTAGTAAATTTTTAAAAAATTAATTTTTTACTGCCGCAAATTTTAAATACGCTAGGGATTGCCTTTTCTATATTAAATACTTCAAAAAATTATTTTTTTTTGTCGCAAATTTTAATTACGCCAGGGATTGCCTTTTCTATAGTAAATTATTCAAAAATTAATTTTTTACTGTCGCATATTTTAAATACGCCAGGGATTGCCTTTTCTATAGTAAATTATTCAAAAAATAATTTTTTACTCTCGCAAATTTTAAATACGCCAGGGATTGCTTTTTCTATAGTAAGTTATTCAAAAAATAATTTTTTACTGTCGCAAATTTTAATTCCGCTAGGGATTGCCTTTTCTATAGTAAATTTTTCAAAAAATAATTTTCTACTGTCGGATATTTTCAATACGCCAGGAATTCCTTTTCTATAGTAAATTATTCAAAAAATAATTTTTTTCTGTCGCAAATTTCAAATACGCCAGGGATTGCCTTTTCTATAGTAAATTATTCAAAAAATAATTTTTCACTGTCGGAATTTTAAATACGCCAGGGACTGCATTTCCTATAGTAAATTATTCAAAAAATATATTTTTACTGTTGCAAATTTTAATTAAATACGCCAGGGATTGCCTTTTCAATAGTAAATTATTCAAAAAATAATTGTTTACTGTCGCAAATTTTAAATAAACCAGGGAGTGCCTTTTCAATAGTAAATTTTTCAAAAAATAATTTTTTAGTAAATTTTTAAAAAATTAGTTTTTCACTGTCGGAAATTTTAAATACGCCAGGGATTACCTTTTCTATAGTAAATTTTTCAAAAAATTATTTTTTACTGTCTGCAAATTTTAAATACGCCAGGGATTGCCTTTTCTATAGTAAATTATTCAAAAAATAATTTTTTAATGTCGCAAATTTTATATACGCCAGGGATTGCCTTTTCTATAGTAAATTATTCAAAAATTAATTTTTTACTGTCGCATATTTTAAATACACCAGGGATTGCCATTTCTATAGTAAATTATTCCAAAAATAATTTTTTACTCTCGCAATTTTAAATACGCCAGGGATTGCCTTTTCTATAGTAAATTATTCAAAAAATAATTTTTTGCTCTCGCAAATTTTAAATACGCCTGGGGTTACCTTTTCTATAGTAAATTTTTCAAAAAATAATTTTTTACTGTCTGCAAATTTTAAATACTCAAGTTATTACCTTTTCTATAGTAAATTATTCATAAAATAATTTTTTACTGTCGCAAATTTTAATTATGCCAGGGATAGCTTTTTCTATAGTAAATTATTCAAAAATTCATTTTTTACTGTCGCAAACTTTAAATATTCCAGGGATTGCTTTTTCTATAGTAAAATATTCAAAAAATAATTTTTTTCTGTCGCAAATTTTAAATACGCCTGGGATTGCATTTTCAATAGTAAATTATTCAAAAAATAATTTTTTAATTTTTTTATACTAAATTATTCAAAAATTAATTTTTTACTGTGGCAAATTTTAAATACACCAGGGATTGCCTTTTCTATAGTAAATTATTCAAAAAATATTTTTTTACTCTCGCAAATTTTAAATACGCCAGGGATTGCCTTTTCTACAGTAAATTATTCAAAAAATAATTTTTCAATGTCGGAATTTTAAATACGCCATATATAGTAAATTATTCAAAAAATATGTTTTTACTGTTGCAAATTTTAATTAAATACGCCAGGGATTGCCTTTTCAATAGTTAATTATTCAAAAAATAATTGTTTACTGTCGCAAATTTTAAATACGCCAGGGATTGCCTTTTCTATAGTAAATTATTCAAAAATTAATTTTTTACCATCGCAAATTTTAAATACGACAGGGATTGCCTTTTCTATACTAAATTTTTCAAAAAATTAATTTTTACTCTCGCAGATTTTAAATACGCCATGGATTGCCACTTCTATAGTAAATTATTCAAAAAATAATTTTTTACTGTCGCAAATTTTAATTATGCCAGGGATTGCCTTATCTATAGTAAATTATTCAAAAATTAATTTTTTACTGTCGCAAACTTTAAATATTCCAGGGATTGCTTTTTCTATAGTAAATTATTCAAAAAATAATTTTTTACTGTCGCAAATTTTAAATACGCCAGGGATTGCCTTTTCTATAGTAAATTTTCCAAAAATTAATCTTTTCTGTCGCAAATTTTAAATACGCCTGGGATTGCATTTTCTATAGTAAATTATTCAAAAAATAATTTTTTAATTTTTTTATACTAAATTATTCAAAAATTAATTTTTTACTGTCGCAAATTTTAAGTACACCAGGGATTGCCTTTTCTATAGTAAATTATTCAAAAAATAATTTTTTACTCTCGCTAATTTTAAATACGCCAGGGATTGCCTTTTCTATAGTAAATTATTCAAAAAATAATTTTTTACGGTCGCAAATTTTAATTCCGCCAGGCATTGCCTTTTCTATAGTAAATTATTCAAAAATTAATTTTTTACTATCGCAAATCTTAAATACGCCAGTGATTGCCTTTTCTATAGTAAATTTTTCAAAAAATAATTTTTTACTGTCTGCTAATTTTAAGTACGCCTGGGATTACCTTTTCTATAGTAAATTATTCAAAAAATAATTGTTTACTGTCGCAAATTTTAACTACGCCAGGGATTGCCTTTTCTATAGTAAATTATTCTAAAAATAATTTTTTTACTGTCGCAAATTTTATATACGTCAGGGATTACCTTTTCTATAGTAAATTATTCAAAAATTAATTTTTTACTATCGCAAATTTTAAATACGCCAGGGATTGCCTTTTCTATAGTAAATTATTCAAAAATTAATTTTTTACTATCGCAAATTTTAAATACGCCAGGGATTGACTTTTCTATAGTAAATTTTTCAAAAATAATTTTTTACTGTCTGCAAATTTTAAATACGCCAGGGATTACCTTTTCTATAGTAAATTATTCAAAAATTAATTTTTTACTATCGCAAATTTTAAATACGCCAGGGATTGCCTTTTCTATAGTAAATTATTCAAAAATTAATTTTTTGCTATCGCAAATTTTAAATACGCCAGGGATTGACTTTTCTATAGTAAATTTTTCAAAAATAATTTTTTACTGTCTGCAAATTTTAAATACGCCAGGGATTACCTTTTCTATAGTAAATTATTCAAAAAATAATTTTTTACTGTCGCAAATTTTAAATAAGCCAAAGAGGGCCTTTTCAATAGTAAATTTTTCAAAAAATTATTTTTTAGTAAATTTTTAAAAAATTAATTTTTTACTGTCGCAAATTTTAAATACGCTAGGGATTGCATTTTCTATATTAAATACTTCAAAAAATTATTTTTTTCTGCCGCAAATTTTAATTACGCCAGGGATTGCCTTTTCTATAGTAAATTATTCAAAAAATAATTTTTTGCTCTCGCAAATTTTAAATACGCCAGGGATTACCTTTTCTATAGTAAATTTTTCAAAAAATAATTTTTTACTGTCTGCAAATTTTAAATACGCAAGGTATTACCTTTTCTATAGTAAATTATTCATAAAATAATTTTTTACTGTCGCAAATTTTAATTATGCCAGGGATAGCCTTTTCTATAGTAAATTATTCAAAAATTCATTTTTTACTGTCGCAAACTTTAAATATTCCAGGGATTACTTTTTCTATAGTAAAATATTCAAAAAATAATTTTTTACTGTCGCAAATTTAAAATACGCCAGGGATTGCCTTTTCTATAGTAAATTTTCCAAAAATTATTTTTTTCTGTCGCAAATTCTAAATACGCCTGGGATTGCATTTTCAATAGTAAATTATTCAAAAAATAATTTTTTAATTTTTTTATACTAAATTATTCAAAAATTAATTTTTTACTGTGGCAAATTTTAAATACACCAGGGATTGCCTTTTCTATAGTAAATTATTAAAAAAATATTTTTTTAATTTTTTTATACTAAATTATTCAAAAATTAAATTTTTACTGTCGCAAATTTTAAGTACACCAGGGATTGCCTTTTCTATAGTAAATTATTCAAAAAATAATTTTTTACTCTCGCTAATTTTAAATACGCCAGGGATTGCCTTTTCTATAGTAAATTATTCAAAAAATAATTTTTTACGGTCGCAAATTTTAATTCCGCCAGGCATTGCCTTTTCTATAGTAAATTATTCAAAAATTAATTTTTTACCATCGCAAATTTTAAATACGCCAGGGATTGCCTTTTCTATAGTAAATTTTTCAAAAAATAATTTTTTACTGTCTGCTAATTTTAAGTACGCCTGGGATTACCTTTTCTATAGTAAATTATTCAAAAAATAATTGTTTACTGTCGCAAATTTTAACTACGCCAGGGATTGCCTTTTCTATAGTAAATTATTCTAAAAATAATTTTTTTACTGTCGCAAATTTTATATAAGTCAGGGATTACCTTTTCTATAGTAAATTATTCAAAAATTAATTTTTTACTATCGCAAATTTTAAATACGCCAGGGATTGCCTTTTCTATAGTAAATTATTCAAAAATTAATTTTTTACCATCGCAAATTTTAAATACGCCAGGGATTGACTTTTCTATAGTAAATTTTTCAAAAATAATTTTTTACTGTCTGCAAATTTTAAATACGCCAGGGATTACCTTTTTTATAGTAAATTATTCAAAAAATAATTTTTTACTGTCGCAAATTTTAAATAAGCCAAGGAGGGCCTTTTCAATAGTAAATTTTTCAAAAAATAATTTTTTAGTAAATTTTTAAAAAATTAATTTTTTACTGTCGCAAATTTTAAATACGCTAGGGATTGCCTTTTCTATATTAAATACTTCAAAAAATTATTTTTTTCTGCCGCAAATATTAATTACGCCAGGGATTGCCTTTTCTATAGTAAATTATTCAAAAATTAATTTTTTACTGTCGCATATTTTAAATACGCCAGGGATTGCCTTTTCTATAGTAAATTATTCAAAAAATAATTTTTTACTCTCGCAAATTTTAAATACGCCAGGGATTGCTTTTTCTATAGTAAGTTATTCAAAAAATAATTTTTTACTGTCGCAAATTTTAATTCCGCTAGGGATTGCCTTTTCTATAGTAAATTTTTCAAAAAATAATTTTCTACTGTCGGATATTTTCAATACGCCAGGGATTGCCTTTTCTATAGTAAATTATTCAAAAAATAATTTTTTTCTGTCGCAAATTTTAAATACGCCAGGGATTGACTTTTCTATAGTAAATTTTTCAAAAATAATTTTTTACTGTCTGCAAATTTTAAATACGCCAGGGATTACCTTTTTTATAGTAAATTATTCAAAAAATAATTTTTTACTGTCGCAAATTTTAAATAAGCCAAGGAGGGCCTTTTCAATAGTAAATTTTTCAAAAAATAATTTTTTAGTAAATTTTTAAAAAATTAATTTTTTACTGTCGCAAATTTTAAATACGCTAGGGATTGCCTTTTCTATATTAAATACTTCAAAAAATTATTTTTTTCTGCCGCAAATTTTAAATACGCCAGGGGTTGACTTTTCTATAGTAAATTTTTCAAAAATAATTTTTTACTGTCTGCAAATTTTAAATACGCCAGGGATTACCTTTTTTATAGTAAATTATTCAAAAAATAATTTTTTACTGTCGCAAATTTTAAATAAGCCAAGGAGGGCCTTTTCAATAGTAAATTTTTCAAAAAATAATTTTTTAGTAAATTTTTAAAAAATTAATTTTTTACTGTCGCAAATTTTAAATACGCTAGGGATTGCCTTTTCTATATTAAATACTTCAAAAAATTATTTTTTTCTGCCGCAAATATTAATTACGCCAGGGATTGCCTTTTCTATAGTAAATTATTCAAAAAATAATTGTTTACTGTCGCAAATTTTAAATAAACCAGGGAGTGCCTTTTCAATAGTAAATTTTTCAAAAAATAATTTTTTAGTAAATTTTTAAAAAATTAGTTTTTTACTGTCGGAAATTTTAAATACGCCAGGGATTGCCTTTTCTATAGTAAATTATTCAAAAATTAATGTTTTACTGTCGCATATTTTAAATACACCAGGGATTGCCTTTTCTATAGTAAATTATTCCAAAAATAATTTTTTACTCTCGCAAATTTTAAATACGCCAGGGATTGCCTTTTCTATAGTAAATTATTCAAAAAATAATTTTTTGCTCTCGCAAATTTTAAATACGCCAGGGATTACCTTTTCTATAGTAAATTTTTCAAAAAATAATTTTTTACTGTCTGCAAATTTTAAATACGCAAGGTATTACCTTTTCTATAGTAAATTATTCATAAAATAATTTTTTACTGTCGCAAATTTTAATTATATCAGGGATAGCCTTTTCTATAGTAAATTATTCAAAAATTCATTTTTTACTGTCGCAAACTTTAAATATTCCAGGTATTGCTTTTTCTATAGTAAAATATTCAAAAAATAATTTTTTTTTGTCGCAAATTTTAAATACGCCAGGGATTGCCTTTTCTATAGTAAATTTTCCAAAAATTATTTTTTTCTGTCGCAAATTTTAAATACGCCTGGGATTGCATTTTCTATAGTAAATTATTCAAAAAATAATTTTTTAATTTTTTTATACTAAATTATTCAAAAATTAATTTTTTACTGTGGCAAATTTTAAATAAACCAGGGATTGCCTTTTCTATAGTAAATTATTCAAAAAATATTTTTTTACTCTCGCAAATTTTAAATACGCCAGGGATTGCCTTTTCTATAGTAAATTATTCAAAAAATAATTTTTTACGGTCGCAAATTTTAATTCCGCCAGGGATTGCCTTTTCTATAGTAAATTATTCAAAAATTAATTTTTTACCATCGCAAATTTTAAATACGCCAGGGATTGCCTTTTCTATAGTAAATTTTTCAAAAAATAATTTTTTACTCTCTGCAAATTTTAAGTACGCCAGGGATTACCTTTTCTATAGTAAATTATTCAAAAATAATTTTTTACTGTCTGCAAATTCTAAATACGCCAGGGATTACCTTTTCTATAGTAAATTATTCAAAAATTAATTTTTTACCATCGCAAATTTTAAATACGCCAGGGATTGCCTTTTCTATAGTAAATTTTTCAAAAAATAATTTTTTACTGTCTGCAAATTTTAAATACGCAAGGTATTACCTTTTCTATAGTAAATTATTCATAAAATAATTTTTTACTGTCGCAAATTTTAATTATATCAGGGATAGCCTTTTCTATAGTAAATTATTCAAAAATTCATTTTTTACTGTCGCAAACTTTAAATATTCCAGGTAGTGCTTTTTCTATAGTAAAATATTCAAAAAATAATTTTTTTTTGTCGCAAATTTTAAATACGCCAGGGATTGCCTTTTCTATAGTAAATTTTCCAAAAATTATTTTTTTCTGTCGCAAATTTTAAATACGCCTGGGATTGCATTTTCTATAGTAAATTATTCAAAAAATAATTTTTTAATTTTTTTATACTAAATTATTCAAAAATTAATTTTTTACTGTGGCAAATTTTAAATAAACCAAGGATTGCCTTTTCTATAGTAAATTATTCAAAAAATATTTTTTTACTCTCGCAAATTTTAAATACGCCTGGGATTGCATTTTCTATAGTAAATTATTCAAAAAATAATTTTTTAATTTTTTTATACTAAATTATTCAAAAATTAATTTTTTACTGTGGCAAATTTTAAATAAACCAGGGATTGCCTTTTCTATAGTAAATTATTCAAAAAATATTTTTTTACTCTCGCAAATTTTAAATACGCCAGGGATTGCCTTTTCTATAGTAAATTATTCAAAAAATATTTTTTTACTCTCGCAAATTTTAAATACGCCAGGGATTGCCTTTTCTATAGTAAATTATTCAAAAATTAATTTTTTACCATCGCAAATTTTAAATACGCCAGGGATTGCCTTTTCTATAGTAAATTTTTCAAAAATAATTTTTTACTGTCTGCAAATTTTAAATACGCCAGGGATTACCTTTTCTATAGTAAATTATCCAAAAAATAATTTTTTACTGTCGCAAATTTTAAATAAGCCAGGGAGTGCCTTTTCAATAGTAAATTTTTCAAAAAATAATTTCTTAGTAAATTTTTAAAAAAATTATTTTTTCCTGTCGCAAATTTTAATTCCGCCAGGGATCGCCTTTTCTATAGTAAATTATTCAAAAATTAATTTTTTACCATCGCAAATTTTAAATACGCCAGGGATTACCGTCTCTATAGTAAATTATTCAAAAAATAAGTTTTTACTGTTGCAAATTTTAAATACGCCAGGGATTGCCTTTTCAATAGTAAATTATTCAAAAAATAATTTTTTACTGTCGCAAATTTTAATTCCGCCAGGGATTGCCTTTTCTATAGTAAATTATTCAAAAATTAATTTTTTATTGTCGCATATTTTAAATACGCCAGGGATTGCCTTTTCTACATTAAATTATTCAAAAAATAATTTTTTATTCTCGCAAATTTTAAATACGCCAGGGATTGCCTTTTCTATAGTAAGTTATTCAAAAAATAATTTTTTACTGTCGCAAATTTTAATTCCGCCAGGGATTGCCTTTTCTATTGTAAATTATTCAAAAATTAATTTTTTACCATCGCAAATTTTAAATACGCCAGGGATTGCGTTTTCTATAGTAAATTGTTCAAAAAATAATTTTTTACTCTCGCAAATTTTAAATACGCCAGGGATTGCCTTTTCTTTAGTATATTATTCAAAAATTAATTTTTTACTGTCGCAAATTTTAAATAAGCCAGGGAGTGCCTTTTCAATAGTAAATTTTTCAAAAAATATTTTTTTACGGTCGCAAATTTTAATTCCGCCATGGATTGCCTTTTCTATAGTAAATTATTCAAAAATTAATTTTTTACCATCGCAAATTTTAAATACGCCAGGGATTGCCTTTTCTATAGTAAATTTTTCAAAAAATAATTTTTTACTCTCTGCAAATTTTAAGTACGCCAGGGATTACCTTTCCTATAGTAAATTATTCAAAAAATAATTGTTTACTGTCGCAAATTTTAACTACGCCAGGGATTGCCTTTTCTATAGTAAATTATTCAAAATATAATTTTTTACTGTTGCAAATTTTATATACGTCAGGGATTGCCTTTTCTATAGTAAATTATTCAAAAATTAATTTTTTACCATCGCAAATTTTAAATACGCCAGGGATTGCCTTTTCTATAGTAAATTATTCAAAAATTAATTTTTTACCATCGCAAATTTTAAATACGCCAGGGATTGCCTTTTCTATAGTAAATTTTTCAAAAATAATTTTTTACTGTCTGCAAATTTTAAATACGCCAGGGATTACCTTTTCTATAGTAAATTATCCAAAATTTAATTTTTTACTGTCGCAAATTTTAAATAAGCCAGGGAGTGCCTTTTCAATAGTAAATTTTTCAAAAAATAATTTCTTAGTAAATTTTTAAAAAATTAATTTTTTACTGTCGCAAATTTTAAATACGCTAGGGATTGCCTTTTCTATATTAAATATTTCAAAAAATTATTTTTTTCTGTCGCAAATTTTAATTACGCCAGTGATTGCCTTTTCTATAGTAAATTATTCAAAAATTAATTTTTTACTGTCGCATATTTTAAATACGCCAGGGATTGCCTTTTCTATAGTAAATTATTCAAAAAATAATTTTTTACTCTCGAAAATTTTAAATACGACAGGGATTGCCTTTTCTATAGTGAGTTATTCAAAAAATAATTTTTTACTGTCGCAAATTTTAATTCCGCCAGGGATTGCCTTTTCTATAGTAAATTATTCAAAAATTAATTTTTTACCATCGCAAATTTTAAATACGCCAGGGATTGCCGTTTCTATAGTAAATTATTCAAAAAATAAGTTTTTACTGTTGCAAATTCTAAATACGCCAGGGATTGCCTTTTCAATAGTAAATTATTCAAAAAATAATTTTTTACTGTCGCAAATTTTAATTCCGCCAGGGATTGCCTTTTCTATAGTAAATTATTCAAAAATTAATTTTTTATTGTCGCATATTTTAAATACGCCAGGGATTGCCTTTTCTACATTAAATTATTCAAAAAATAATTTTTTATTCTCGCAAATTTTAAATACGCCAGGGATTGCCTTTTCTATAGTAAGTTATTCAAAAAATAATTTTTTACTGTCGCAAATTTTAATTCCGCCAGGGATTGCCTTTTCTATTGTAAATTATTCAAAAATTAATTTTTTACCATCGCAAATTTTAAATACGCCAGGGATTGCCTTTTCTATAGTAAATTGTTCAAAAAATAATTTTTTACCGTCGCAAATTTTAAATACGCCAGGGATTGCCTTTTCTTTAGTAAATTATTCAAAAATTAATTTTTTACTGTCGCAAATTTTAAATACTCCAGTGATTGCCTTTTCTATAGTAAATTATTCAAAAAATAATTTTTTACTGTCGCAAATTTTAAATACGTCAGGGATTGCCTTTTCTGTAGTAAATTATTCAAAAAATAATTTTTTACTCTCGCAAATTTTAAATACGCCAGGGATTGCTTTTTCTATAGTAAGTTATTCAAAAAATAATTTTTTACTGTCGCAAATTTTAATTCCGCTAGGGATTGCCTTTTTTGTAGTAAATTATTCAAAAAATAATTTTTTACTGTCGCAAATTTTAAATACGCCAGGGATTGCCTTTTCTATAGTAAATTTTTAAAAAAATAATTTTTTGCTGTCGTAAATTATAAATACGCCAGGGATTGCCTTTTCTATAGTAAATTGTTCAAAAAATAATTTTTTACTGTCGCAAATTTTAAATACGCCAGGCATTGCCTTTTCTTTAGTAAATTATTCAAAAAATAATTTTTTACTGTCGCAAATTTTAAATACGCCAGGGACTGCCTTTTCTATAGTAAATTTTCCAAAAATTATTTTTTACTGTCGCAAATTTTAAATATTCCAGGGATTGCATTTCCTATAGTAAATTATTCAAAAAATATATTTTTACTGTTGCAAATTTTAATTAAATACGCCAGGGATTGCCTTTTCTATAGTAAATTATTCAAAAACTAATTGTTTACTGTCGCAAATTTTAAATAAGCCAGGGAGTGCCATTTCAATAGTAAATTTTTCAAAAAATAATTTTTTAGTAAATTTTTAAAAAATTAGTTTTTTACTGTCGGAAATTTTAAATACGCCAGGGATTACCTTTTCTAAAGTAAATTTTTCAAAAAATAATTTTTTACTGTCTGCAAATTTTAAATACGCCAGGGATTGCCTTTCCTATAGTAAATTATTCAAAAAATAATTATTTACTGTCGCAAATTTTATATACGCCAGGGATTGCCTTTCTATAGTAAATTATTCAAAAATTAATTTTTTACTGTCGCATATTTTAAATACGCCAGGGTTTGCCTTTTCTATAGTAAATTATTCCAAAAATAATTTTTTACTCT
The DNA here is from genome assembly GCA_963930735.1 of Dioctria linearis. Taxonomy (NCBI): domain Eukaryota; kingdom Metazoa; phylum Arthropoda; class Insecta; order Diptera; family Asilidae; genus Dioctria; species Dioctria linearis. The sequence continues at coordinate 149,285,828 of OZ005740.1, read as the reverse complement.
CGCAAATTTTAAATACGCCAGGGATTGCCTTTTCTATAGTAAATTATTCAAAAAATAATTTTTTGCTCTCGCAAATTTTAAATACGCCAGGGTTTACTTTTCTATAGTAAATTTTTCAAAAAATAATTTTTTACTGTCTGCAAATTTTAAATACGCAAGGGATTAGCTTTTCTATAGTAAATTATTCATAAAATAATTTTTTACTGTCGCAAATTTTAATTATGCCAGGGATTGCCTTTTCTATAGTAAATTATTCAAAAATTCATTTTTTACTGTCGCAAACTTTAAATATTCCAGGGATTGCTTTTTCTATAGTAAAATATTCAAAAAATAATTTTTTAATTTTTTTATACTAAATTATTCAAAAATTAATTTTTTACTGTGGCAAATTTTAAATACACCAGGGATTGCCTTTTCTATAGTAAATTATTCAAAAAATAATTGTTTACTGTCGCAAATTTTAACTACGCCAGGGATTGCCTTTTCTATAGTAAATTATTCAAAAAATAATTTTTTACTGTCGCAAATTTTATATACGTCAGGGATTGCCTTTTCTATAGTAAATTATTCAAAAATTAATTTTTTACCATCGCAAATTTTAAATACGCTAGGGATTGCCTTTTCTATAGTAAATTATTCAAAAATTAATATTTTACCATCGCAAAGTTTAAATACGCCAGGGATTGCCTTTTCTATAGTAAATTTTTCAAAAATAATTTTTTACTGTCTGCAAATTTTAAATACGCCAGGGATTACCTTTTCTATAGTAAATTATCCAAAAAATAATTTTTTACTGTCGCAAATTTTAAATAAGCCAGGGAGTGCCTTTTCAATAGTAAATTTTTTAGTAAATTTTTAAAAAATTAATTTTTTACTGTCGCAAATTTTAAATACGCTAGGGATTGCCTTTTCTATAGTAAATTATTCAAAAAATAATTTTTTACTCTCGCAAATTTTAAATACGCCAGGGATTGCCTTTTCTATAGTGAGTTATTCAAAAAATAATTTTTTACTGTCGCAAATTTTAATTCCGCCAGGGATTGCCTTTTCTATAGTAAATTATTCAAAAATTAATTTTTTACCATCGCAAATTTTAAATACGCCAGGGTTGCCTTTTCTATAGTAAATTATTCAAAAAATAAGTTTTTACTGTTGCAAATTTTAAATACGCCAGGGATTGCCTTTTCAATAGTAAATTATTCAAAAAATATTTTTTTACTGTCGCAAATTTTAATTCCGCCAGGGATTGCCTTTTCTATAGTAAGTTATTCAAAAAATAATTTTTTACTGTCGCAAATTTTAATTCCGCCAGGGATTGCCTTTTCTATTGTAAATTATTCAAAAATTAATTTTTTACCGTCGCAAATTTTAGATACGACAGGGATTGCCTTTTCTATAGTAAATTTTTCAAAAAATTAATTTTTACTCTCGCAAATTTTAAATACGCCAGGGTTTGCCACTTATATAGTAAATTATTCAAAAAATAATTTTTTACTGTCGCTAATTTTAAATACGCCAGGGATTGCCTTTTCTATAGTAAATTATTCAAAAAATAATTTTTCACTGTCGGAATTTTAAATACGCCAGAGACTGCATTTTCTATAGTAAATTTTTCAAAAAATATGTTTTTAGTGTTGCAAATTTTAAATACGCCAGGGATTGCCTTTTCAGTAGTAAATTATTCAAAAAATAATTTTTTACTGTCGCAAATTTTAAATAAGCCAAGGAGTGCCTTTTCAATAGTAAATTTTTCAAAAAATAATTTTTTAGTAAATTTTTAAAAAATTAATTTTTTACTGTCACAAATTTTAAATACGCTAAGGATTGCCTTTTCTATATTAAATACTTCAAAAAATTATTTTTTTCTGTCGCAAATTTTAATTACGCCAGGGATTGCCTTTTCTATAGTAAATTATTCAAAAATTAATTTTTTACTGTCGCATATTTTAAATACGACAGGGATTGCTTTTTCTATAGTAAATTTTTCAAAAAATTAATTTTTACTCTCGCAAATTTTAAATACGCCAGGGAATTCCACTTATATAGTTAATTATTCAAAAAATAATTTTTTACTGTCGCAAATTTTAATTACGCCAGGGATTGCCTTTTCTATAGTAAATTATTCAGAAATTAATTTTTTACTGTCGCAAACTTTAAATACACCAGGGATTGCTTTTTCTATAGAAAATTATTCAAAAAATAATTTTTTACTGTCGCAAATTTTAAATACGCCAGGGATTGCCTTTTCTATAGAAAATTTTCCAAAAATTATTTTTTACTGTCGCAAATTTTAAATATGCCAGGGATTGCCTTTTCTGTAGTAAATTATTCAAAAAATAATTTTTTACTGTCGCAAATTTTAAATACGCCAGGGATTGCCTTTTCTATAGTAAATTTTTAAAAAAATAATTTTTTGCTGTCGCAAATTATAAATACGCCAGGGATTGCCTTTTCTATAGTAAATTATTCAAAAAAAAAATTTTTACTGTCGCAAATTTTAAATACGCCAGGGATTGCCTTTTCTTTAGTAAATTATTCAAAAAATAATTTTTTACTGTCGCAAATTTTAAATACGCCAGGGATTGCCTTTTCTATAGTAAGTTATTCAAAAAATAATTTTTTACTGTCGCAAATTTTAATTCCGCCAGGGATTGCCTTTTCTATTGTAAATTATTCAAAAATTAATTTTTTACCATCGCAAATTTTAAATACGACAGGGATTGCCTTTTCTATAGTAAATTTTTCAAAAAATTAATTTTTACTCTCGCAAATTTTAAATACGCCAGGGATTGCCTTTTCTATAGTAAATTATTCAAAAAATAATTTTTTACTGTCGCAAAATTTAAATACGGCAGGGATTGCCTTTTCTTTAGTAAATTATTCAAAAAATAATTTTTTACTGTCGCAAATTTTAAATACGCCAAGGATTGCCTTTTCTATAGTAAATTTTCCAAAAAAATTTTTTTTCTGTCGCAAATTTTAAATACGCTGGGATTGCATTTTCTATAGTAAATTATTCAAAAAATAATTTTTTAATTTTTTTATAGTAAATTATTCAAAAATTAATTTTTTACTGTCGCCTATTTTAAATACACCCGGGATTGCCTTTTCTATAGTAAATTATTCAAAAAATAATTTTTTACTCTCGCAAATTTTAAATACGCCAGGGATTACCTTTTCCATAGTAAATTATTCAAAAAATAATTGTTTACTGTCGCAAATTTTAAATACGCCAAGGATTGCCTTTTCTATAGTAAATTATTCAAAAAATATTTTTTTACTGTCGCAAATTTTATATACGCCAGGTATTGCCTTTTCTATAGTAAATTTTTCACAAAATAATTTTTTACTGTCGTATATTTTCAATACGCCAGGGATATTTTCAATACGCCAGGGATAGTAAATTATTCAAAAAATAATTTTTTACTGTCGCAAATTTTAAATAAGCCAGGGAGTGCCTTTTCAATAGTAAATTTTTCAAAAAATAATTTTTTAGTAAATTTTTAAAAAATTAATTTTTTACTGTCGCAAATTTTAAATACGCTAAGGATTGCCTTTTCTCTATTAAATACTTAAAAAAATTATTTTTTTCTCTCGCAAATTTTAATTACGCCAGGGATTGCCTTTTCTATAGTAAATTATTCAAAAATTAATTTTTTACTGTCGCATATTTTAAATACGACAGGGCTTGCCTTTTCTATAGTAAATTTTTCAAAAAATTAATTTTTACTCTCGCAAATTTTAAATACGCCAGGGATTGCCACTTATATAGTAAATTATTCAAAAAATAATTTTTTACTTTCGCAAATTTTAATTACGCCAGGGATTGCCTTTTCTATAGTAAATTATTCTAAAATTAATTTTTTACTGTCGCAAACTTTACCTGCTGTATTTAAATTCTTTTTCTATAGTAAATTATTCAAAAAATAATTTTTTACTGTCGCAAATTTTAAATATGCCAGGGATGGCTTTTTCTATAGTAAATTTTCCAAAAATTATTTTTTACTGTCGCAAATTTTAATTCCGATAGTGATTGTCTTTTCTATAGTAAATTATTCAAAAATTAATTTTTTACCATCGCAAATTTTACATACGCCAGGGATTGTTTTTTTATAGTAAATTTTTCAAAAAATAATTTTTTACTGTCGCAAATTTTATATACGCCAGGGATTGCCTTTTCTATAGTAAATTTTTCACAAAATAATTTTTTACTGTCGGATATTTTCAATACGCCAGGGATTGCCTTTGCTATAGTAAATTATTCAAAAAATAATTTTTTACTGTCGCAAATTTTAAATACGCCAGGGATTGCCTTTTCTATAGTAACTTATTCAAAAATTAATTTTTTACCATCGCAAATTTTAAATACGTCAAGGATTGCCTTTTCTATAGTAAATTTTTCATAAATAATTTTTTACTGTCTGCAAATTTTAAATACGCCAGGGATTACCTTTTCTATAGTAAATTATTCAAAAAATAATTTTTTACTCTCTCAAATTTTAAATAAGCCAGGGAGTGCCTTTTCAATAGTAAATTTTTCAAAAAATAATTCTTTAGTAAATTTTTAAAAAATTAATTTTTTTCTGTCGCAAATTTTAAACACGTTAGGGATTTCCTTTTCTATATTAAATACTTCAAAAAATTATTTTTTTCTGTCGCAAATTTTAATTACGCCAGGGATTGCCTTTTCTATAGTAAATTATTCAAAAAATAATTTTTTACTCTCTCAAATTTTAAATAAGCCAGGGAGTGCCTTTTCAATAGTAAATTTTTCAAAAAATAATTCTTTAGTAAATGTTTAAAAAATTAATTTTTTACTGTCGCAAATTTTAAATACGCTAGGGATTTCCTTTTCTATATTAAATACTTCAAAAAATTATTTTTTTCTGTCGCAAATTTTAAATACGCCTGGGATTGCATTTTCTATAGTAAATTATTCAAAAAATAATTTTTTAATTTTTTTATAGTAAATTATTCAAAAATTAATTTTTTACTGTCGCATATTTTGAATAAACCAGGGATTGCCTTTTCAATAGTAAATTATTCAAAAAATAATTTTTTAGTAAATTTTTAAAAAAATAATTTTTTTACTGTCGCAAATTTTAAATACGCTAGGGATTTCCTTTTCTATATTAAATACTTCAAATTTTTTCTGTCGCAAATTTTAATTACGCCAGGGATTGCCTTTTCTATAGTAAATTATTCAAAAATTAATTTTTTACTGTCGCATATTTTAAATAAGCCAGGGATTGCCTTTTCTATAGTAAATTATTTAAAAATAATTTTTTGCTATCGCAAATTTTAAATACGCCAGGGATTGCCTTTTCTTTAGTAAATTATTCAAAAAAAAATTTTTTACTGTCGCAAATTTTAAATACGCCAGGTATTGCCTTTTCTATAGTAAATTTTCCAAAAATTATTTTTTTCTGTCGCAAATTTTAAATACGCCTGTGATTGCATTTTCTATAGTAAATTATTCAAAAAATAATTTTTTAATTTTTTTTTGTAAATTATTCAAAAATTAATTTTTTACTGTCGCATATTTTAAATACACCAGGGATTGCCTTTTCTATAGTAAATTATTCAAAAAATAATTTTTTACTCTCGCAAATTTTAAATACGCCAGGGATTACCTTTTCTATAGTAAATTTTTCAAAAAATAATTTTTTACTGTCTGCAAATTTTAAATACGCCAGGGATTACCTTTTCTATAGTAAATTATCCAAAAAATAATTGTTTACTCTCGCTAATTTTAAATACGCCAGGGATTGCCTTTTCTATAGTAAATTATTCAAAAATTAATTTTTTACTGTCGCATATTTTAAATAAGCCAGGGATTGCCTTTTCTATAGTAAATTATTTAAAAATAATTTTTTGCTATCGCAAATTTTAAATACGCCAGGGATTGCCTTTTCTATAGTAAATTATTCAAAAAATAATTTTTTACTGTCGCAAATTTTAACTCCGATAGGTTTTGTCTTTTCTATAGTAAATTATTCAAAAATTAATTTTTTAACATCGCAAATTTTAAATACGCCAAGGATTGTTTTTTCTATAGTAAATTTTTCAAAAAATAATTTTTTACTGTCTGCAAATTTTAAATACGCCAGGGATTACCTTTTCGATAGCAAATTATTCAAAAAATAATTGTTTACTGTCGCAAATTTTAAATAAGCCAGCGATTGCCTTTTCTATAGTAAATTATTCAAAAAATAATTTTTTACTGTCGCAAATTTTATATTCGCCAGGGATTGCCTTTTCTATAGTAAATTATTCAAAAATTAATTTTTTACCATCGCAAATTTTAAATACGCCAGGGATTGCCTTTACTATAGTAATTTATTCAAAAATTAATTTTTTACCATCGCAAATTTTAAATACGCCAGGGATTGCATTTTCTATAGTAAATTTTTCAAAAATAATTTTTTACTGTCTGCAAATTTTAAATACGCCAGGGATTACCTTTTCTATAGTAAATTATTCAAAAAATAATTTTTTACTGTCTCAAATTTTAAATAAGCCAGGGAGTGCATTTTCAATAGTAAATTTTTCAAAAAATAATTTTTTAGTAAATTTTTAAAAAAATAATTTTTTTACTGTCGCAAATTTTAAATACGCTAGGGATTTCCTTTTCTATATTAAATACTTCAAATTTTTTCTGTCGCAAATTTTAATTACGCCAGGGATTGCCTTTTCTATAGTAAATTATTCAAAAATTAATTTTTTACTGTCGCATATTTTAAATAAGCCAGGGATTGCCTTTTCTATAGTAAATTATTTAAAAATAATTTTTTGCTATCGCAAATTTTAAATACGCCAGGGATTGCCTTTTCTTTAGTAAATTATTCAAAAAAAAATTTTTTACTGTCGCAAATTTTAAATACGCCAGGTATTGCCTTTTCTATAGTAAATTTTCCAAAAATTATTTTTTTCTGTCGCAAATTTTAAATACGCCTGTGATTGCATTTTCTATAGTAAATTATTCAAAAAATAATTTTTTAATTTTTTTTTGTAAATTATTCAAAAATTAATTTTTTACTGTCGCATATTTTAAATACACCAGGGATTGCCTTTTCTATAGTAAATTATTCAAAAAATAATTTTTTACTCTCGCAAATTTTAAATACGCCAGGAATTACCTTTTCTATAGTAAATTTTTCAAAAAATAATTCTTTACTGTCTGCAAATTTTAAATACGCCAGGGATTACCTTTTCTATAGTAAATTATCCAAAAAATAATTGTTTACTCTCGCTAATTTTAAATACGCCAGGGATTGCCTTTTCTATAGTAAATTATTCAAAAAATAATTTTTTGCTGTCGCAAATTTTATATACGCCAGGGATTGCCTTTTCTATAGTAAATTTTTCACAAAATAATTTTTTACTCTCGGATATTTTCAATACGCCAGGGATTGCCTTTTCTGTAGTAAATTATTCAAAAAATAATTTTTTACTGTCGCAAATTTTAAAAACGCCAGGGATTGCCTTTTCTATAGTAATTTATTCAAAAATTAATTTTTTACCATCGCAAATTTTAAATACGCCAGGGATTACCTTTTCTATAGTAAATTATTCAAAAAATAATTTTTTACTCTCTCAAATTTTAAATAAGCCAGGGAGTGCCTTTTCAATAGTAAAGTTTTCAAAAAATAATTCTTTAGTAAATTTTTAAAAAATTAATTTTTTACTGTCGCAAATTTTAAATACGTTAGGGATTTCCTTTTCTATATTAGATACTTCAAAAAATTATTTTTTTCTGTCGCAAATTTTAAATACGCCAGGGATTGCCTTTTCTATAGTAAATTATTTAAAAATAATTTTTTACTCTCGCAAATTTTAAATACGCCAGGGATTGCCTTCTCTTTAGTAAACTATTCAAAAAATAATTTTTTACTGTCGCAAATTTTAAATACGCCAGGGATTGCCTTTTCTATAGTAAATTTTCCAAAAATTATTTTTTTCTGTCGCAAATTTTAAATACGCCTGGGATTGCATTTCTATAGTAAATTATTCAAAAAAATATTTTTTTAATTTTTTTATAGTAAATTATTCAAAAATTAATATTTTACTGTCGCATATTTTAAATACACCAGGGATTGCCTTTTCTATAGTAAATTATTCAAAAAATATTTTTTTACTCTCGCAAATTTTAAATACGCCAGGGATTACCTTTTCTATAGTAAATTATCCAAAAATTAATTGTTTGCTGTCGCTAATTTTAAATACTCCAGGGATTGCCTTTTCTGTAGTAAATTATTCAAAAAATAATTTTTTACTGCCGCATATTTTAAATACGCCAGGGATTGCCTTTTCTATAGTAAATTATTCAAAAAATAATTTTTTACTCTCGCAAATTTTAAATACGCCAGGGATTGCCTTTTATATAGTAAGTTATTCAAAAAATAATTTTTTACTGTCGCAAATTTTAATTCCGCCACGTATTGCCTTTTCTATATTAAATTATTCAAAAATTAATTTTTTACCATTGCAAATTTTAAATACGACAGGGATTGCCTTTTCTATAGTAAATTTTTCAAAAAATTAATTTTTACTCTCGCAAATTTTAAATACGCCAGGGATTGCCACTTATATAGTAAATTATTCAAAAAATAATTTTTTACTGTCGCAAATTTTAATTACGCCTTTTCTATAGTAAATTATTCAAAAATTAATTTTTTACTGTCGCAAACTTTAAATACTCCAGGGATTGTTTTTTCTATAGTAAATTATTCAAAAAATAATTTTTTACTGTCGCAAATTTTAAATATGCCAGGGATTGCCTTTTCTATAGTAAATTTTCAAAAAATTATTTTTTTCTGTCGCAAATTTTAAATACGCCAGGGATTGTCTTTTCTATAGTAAATTATTCAAAAAATAATTTTTTACTGTCGCAAATTTTATATACGCCAGGGATTGCCTTTTCTATAGTAAATTTTTCACAAAATAATTTTTTACTGTCTCAAATTTTAAATACGCCAGGGATTGCCTTTTCTATAGTAAATTTTTAAAAAAATAATTTTTTGCTGTCGCAAATTATAAATACGCCAGGGATTGCCTTTTCTATAGTAAATTATTCAAAAAATAATTTTTTACTGTAGCAAATTTGAAATACGCCAGGGATTGCCTTTTCTTTAGTAAATTATTCAAAAAATAATTTTTTACTGTCGCAAATTTTAAATACGCCAGGGATTGCCTTTTTTTTAGTAAATTATTCAAAAAATAATTTTTTACTCTCGCAAATTTTAAATACGCCAGGGATTGCCTTTTCTATAGTAAGTTATTCAAAAAATAATTTTTTACTGTCGGAAATTTTAATTCCGCCAGGGATTGCCTTTTCTATTGTAAATTATTCAAAAATTAATTTTTTACCATCGCAAATTTTAAATACGACAGGGATTGCCTTTTCTATAGTAAATTTTTCAAAAAATTAATTTTTACTCTCGCAAATTATAAATACGCCAGGGATTGCCTTTTCTATAGTAAACTATTCAAAAAATAATTTTTTACTGTCGCAAATTTTAAATAGGCCAGGGATTGCCTTTTCTTTAGTAAATTATTCAAAAAATAATTTTTTACTGTCGCAAATTTTAAATACGCCAGGGATTACCTTTTCTATAGTAACTTTTTAAAAAAATAATTTTTTGCTGTCGCAAATTATAAATACGCCAGGGATTGCCTTTTCTATAGTAAATTTTCCAAAAATTATTTTTTACTGTCGCAAATTTTAAATATGCCAGGGATTGCCTTTTCTGTAGTAAATTTTTCAAAAAATAATTTTTTACTGTCGCAAATTTTAAATACGCCATGGATTGCCTTTTTTATAGCAACTTTTTAAAAAAATAATTTTTTGCTGTCGCAAATTATAAATACACCAGGGATTGCGTTTTCTATAGTAAATTATTCAAAAAATAATTTTTTACTGTCGCAAATTTTAAATACGCCAGGGATTGCCTTTTCTTTAGTAAATTATTCAAAAAATAATTTTTTACTGTCGCAAATTTTAAATACGCCAGGGATTGCCTTTTCTATAGTAAATTTTCCAAAAATTATTTTTTTCTGTCGCAAATTTTAAATACGCCTGGGATTGCATTTTCTATAGTAAATTATTCAAAAAACTTTTTTTTTAATTTTTTTATAGTAAATTATTCAAAAATTAATTTTATACTGTCGCATATTTTAAATACACCAGGGATTGCCTTTTCTATAGTAAATTATTCAAAAAATATTTTTTTACTCTCGCAAAATTTAAATACGCCAGGGATTACCTTTTCTATAGTAAATTATTCAAAAAATATTTTTTTACTGTCGCAAATTTTAAATACGCCAGGGATTGCCTTTTCTATAGTAAATTTTCCAAAAATTATTTTTTTTCTGTCGCAAATTTTAAATACGCCTGGGATTGCATTTTCTATAGTAAATTATTCAAAAAATAATTTTTTAATTTTTTTATAGTAAATTATTCAAAAAATAATTTTTTACTCTCGCAAATTTTAAATACGCCAGGGATTGCCTTTTCTATAGTAAATTTTTCAAAAAATAATTTTTTACTGTCTGCAAATTTTAAATACGCCAGGGATTACCTTTTCTATAGCAAATTATTCAAAAAATAATTGTTTACCATCGCAAATTTTAAATACGCCAGGGATTGCCTTTTCTATAGTAATTTATTCAAAAATTAATTTTTTACCATCGCAAATTTTAAATACGCCAGGGATTGCCTTTTCTATAGTAAATTATCCAAAAAATAATTGTTTACTGTCGCTAATTTTAAATACGCCAGGGATTGCCTTTTCTATAGTAAAATATTCAAAAAATAATTTTTTACTGTCGCAAATTTTATATACGCCAGGGACTACCTTTTCTATAGTAAATTTTTCACAAAATAATTTTTTACTGTCGGATATTTTCAATACGCCAGGGATTGCCTTTTCTATTGTAAATTATTCAAAAATTAATTTTTTACCATCGCAAATTTTAAATACGACAGGGATTGCCTTTTCTATAGTAAATTTTTCAAAAAATTTATTTTTACTCTCGCAAATTATAAATACGCCATGGATTGCCTTTTCTATAGTAAATTATTCAAAAAATAATTTTTTACTGTCGCAAATTTTAAATAGGCCAGGGATTGCCTTTTCTTTAGTAAATTATTCAAAAAATAATTTTTTACTGTCGCAAATTTTAAATACGCCAGGGATTACCTTTTCTATAGTAACTTTTTAAAAAAATAATTTTTTGCTGTCGCAAATTATAAATACGCCAGGGATTGCCTTTTCTATAGTAAATTTTCCAAAAATTATTTTTTACTGTCGCAAATTTTAAATATGCCAGTGAATCCCTTTTCTGTAGTAAATTATTCAAAAAATAATTTTTTACTGTTGCAAATTTTAAATAAGCCATGGATTGCCTTTTTTATAGCAACTTTATAAAAAAATAATTTTTTGCTGTAGCAAATTATAAATACACCAGGGATTGCCTTTTCTATAGTAAATTATTCAAAAAATAATTTTTTACTGTCGCAAATTTTAAATACGCCAGGGATTGCCTTTTCTTTAGTAAATTATTCAAAAAATAATTTTTTACTGTCGCAAATTTTAAATACGCCAGGGATTGCCTTTTCTATAGTAAATTTTCCAAAAATTATTTTTTTCTGTCGCAAATTTTAAATACGCCTGGGATTGCATTTTCTATAGTAAATTATTCAAAAAAAATTTTTTTAATTTTTTTATAGTAAATTATTCAAAAATTAATTTTTTACTGTCGCATATTTTAAATACACCAGGGATTGCCTTTTCTATAGTAAATTATTCAAAAAGTATTTTTTTACTCTCGCAAAATTTAAATACGCCAGGGATTACCTTTTCTATAGTAAATTATTCAAAAAATAATTTTTTACTGTCGCAAATTTTAAAACGCCAGGGATTGCCTTTTCTATAGTAAATTTTCCAAGAATTATTTTTTTCTGTCGCAAATTTTAAATACGCCTGGGATTGCATTTTCTATAGTAAATTATTCAAAAAATAATTTTTTAATTTTTTTATAGTAAATTATTCAAAAAATAATTTTTTACTCTCGCAAATTTTAAATACGCCAGGGATTCCCTTTTCTATAGTAAATTTTTCAAAAAATAATTTTTTACTGTCTGCAAATTTTAAATACGCCAGGGATTACCTTTTCTATAGCAAATTATTCAAAAAATAATTGTTTACTGTCGCAAATTTTAAATACGCCTGCGATTGCCTTTTCTATAGTAAATTATTCAAAAAATAATTTTTTACTGTCGCAAATTTTATATACGCCAGGGATTGCCTTTTCTATAGTAAATTATTCAAAAATTAATTTTTTACCATCGCAAATTTTAAATACGCCAGGGATTGCCTTTTCTAAAGTAATTTATTCAAAAATTAATTTTTTACCATCGCAAATTTTAAATACGCCAGGGATTGCCTTTTCTATAGTAAATTTTTCAAAAAATAGTTTTTTACTATCTGCAAATTTTAAATACGCCAGGGATTACCTTCTCTATAGTAAATTAGTCAAGAAATAATTTTTTACTGTCGCAAATTTTAAATACGCCAAGGATTGCCTTTTTTATAGTAAATTATTCAAAAAATAATTTTTTACTGTCGCAAATTTTATATACGCCAGGGATTGCCTTTTCTATAGTAAATTTTTAAAAAATTAATTTGTTACTGTCGCAAATTTTACATACGCTAGGGATTGCCTTTTCTATATTAAATACTTCAAAAAAATATTTTTTTCTGTCGCAAATTTTAATTACGCCAGGGATTGCCTTTTCTTTAGTAAATTATTCAAAAAATAATTTTTTACTGTCGCAAATTTTAAATACGCCAGGGATTGCCTTTTCTATAGTAAATTTTCCAAAAATTATTTTTTTCTGTCGCAAATTTTAAATACGCCTGGGATTGCATTTTCTATAGAAAATTATTCAAAAAATAATTTTTTAATTTTTTAATAGTAAATTATTCAAAAATTAATTTTTTACTGTCGCATATTTTAAATACACCAGGGATTGCCTTTTCTATAGTAAATTATTCAAAAAATAATTTTTTACTCTCGCAAATTTTAAATACGCCAGGGATTACCTTTTCTATTGTAAATTTTTCAAAAAATAATTTTTTACAGTCTGCAAATTTTAAATACGCCAGGGATTACGTTTTCTATAGTAAATTTTTCAAAAGATAATTTTTTACTGTCTGCAAATTTTAAATACGCCAGGGATTACCTTTTCTATAGTAAATTATCCAAAAAATAATTGTTTACTGTCGCAAATTTTAAATACGCTAGGGATTGCCTTTTCTATAGCAAATTATTCAAAAAATAATTTTTTACTGTCCCAAATTTTATATACGCCAGGGATTGCCTTTTCTATAGTAAATTATTCACAAAATAATTTTTTACTGTCGGATATTTTCAATACGCCAGGGATTGCCTTTTCTATAGTAAATTATTCAAAAAATAATTTTTTACTGTCGCAAATTTTAAATACGCCAGGGATTGCCTTTTCTATAGTAAATTATTCAAAAAATAATTTTTCACTGTCGGAATTTTAAATACGCCTGGGATTGCATTTTCTATAGTAAATTATTCAAAAAATAATTTTTTAATTTTTTTAAAGTAAATTATTCAAAAATTAATTTTTTACTGTCGCATATTTTGAATACACCAGGGATTGCCTTTTCTATAGTAAATTATTCAAAAAATAATTTTTTACTCTCGCAAATTTTAAATACGCCAGGGATTGCCTTTTCTATAGTAAATCATTCAAAAATTAATTTTTTACTGTCGCAAATCTTATATACGCCAGGGATTGCCTTTTCTATAGTAAATTATTCAAAAATTAATTTTTTACCATCGCAAATTTTAAATACGCCAGGGATTGCCTTTTCTATAGTAATTTATTCAAAAATTAATTTTTTACCATCGCAAATTTTAAATACGCCAGGGATTGCATTTTCTATAGTAAATTTTTCAAAAACAATTTTTTACTGCTTGCAAATTTTAAATACGCCAGGGATTACCTTTTCTATAGTAAATTATTCAAAAAATAATTTTTTACTGTCTCAAATTTTAAATAAGCCAGGGAGTGCCTTTTCAATAGTAAATTTTTCAAAAAATAAGTTTTTAGTAAATTTGTAAAAAATTAATTTTTTACTGTCGCAAATTTTAAATACGCTAGGGATTTCCTTTTCTATATTAAATACTTCAAAAAATTATTTTTTTCTGTCGCAAATTTTAATTACGCCAGGGATTGCCTTTTCTATAGTAAATTATTCAAAAATTAATTTTTTACTGTCGCATATTTTAAATACGCCAGGGATTGCCTTTTCTATAGTAAATTATTTAAAAATAATTTTTTACTCTCGCAAATTTTAAATACGCCAGGGATTGCCTTTTCTTTAGTAAATTATTCAAAAAATAATTTTTTACTGTCGCAAATTTTAAATACGCCAGGGATTGCCTTTTCTATTGTAAATTTTCCAAAAATTATTTTTTTCTGTCGCAAATTTTAAATACGCCTGGGATTGCATTTTCTATAGTAAATTATTCAAAAAATAATTTTTTAATTTTTTTTTTAGTAAATTATTCAAAAATTAATTTTTTACTGTCGCATATTTTAAATACACCAGGGATTGCATTTTCTATAGTAAATTATTCAAAAAATAATTTTTTAATTTTTTTATAGTAAATTATTCAAAAAATAATTTTTTACTCTCGCAAATTTTAAATACGCCAGAGATTGCCTTTTCTATAGTAAATTTTTGAAAAAATTATTTTTTACTGTCTGCAAATTTTAAATACGCCAGGGATTACCTTTTCTATAGCAAATTATTCAAAAAATAATTGTTTACTGTCGCAAATTTTAAATAAGCCAGCGATTGCCTTTTCTATAGTAAATTATTAAAAAAATAATGTTTTACTGTCGCAAATCTTATATACGCCAGGGATTGCCTTTTCTATAGTAAATTATTCAAAAATTAATTTTTTACCATCGCAAATTTTAAATACGCCAGGGATTGCCTTTTCTATAGTAATTTATTCAAAAATTAATTTTTTACCATCGCAAATTTTAAATACGCCAGGGATTGCATTTTCTATAGTAAATTTTTCAAAAACAATTTTTTACTGCTTGCAAATTTTAAATACGCCAGGGATTACCTTTTCTATAGTAAATTATTCAAAAAATAATTTTTTACTGTCTCAAATTTTAAATAAGCCAGGGAGTGCCTTTTCAATAGTAAATTTTTCAAAAAATAAGTTTTTAGTAAATTTGTAAAAAATTAATTTTTTACTGTCGCAAATTTTAAATACGCTAGGGATTTCCTTTTCTATATTAAATACTTCAAAAAATTATTTTTTTCTGTCGCAAATTTTAATTACGCCAGGGATTGCCTTTTCTATAGTAAATTATTCAAAAATTAATTTTTTACTGTCGCATATTTTAAATACGCCAGGGATTGCCTTTTCTATAGTAAATTATTTAAAAATAATTTTTTACTCTCGCAAATTTTAAATACGCCAGGGATTGCCTTTTCTTTAGTAAATTATTCAAAAAATAATTTTTTACTGTCGCAAATTTTAAATACGCCAGGGATTGCCTTTTCTATTGTAAATTTTCCAAAAATTATTTTTTTCTGTCGCAAATTTTAAATACGCCTGGGATTGCATTTTCTATAGTAAATTATTCAAAAAATAATTTTTTAATTTTTTTTTTAGTAAATTATTCAAAAATTAATTTTTTACTGTCGCATATTTTAAATACACCAGGGATTGCCTTTTCTATAGTAAATTATTCAAAAAATAATTTTTTAGTCTCGCAAATTTTAAATACGCCAGGGATTCCCTTTTCTATAGTAAATTTTTCAAAAAAAAATTTTTTACAGTCTGCAAATTTTAAATACGCCAGGGATTACCGTTTCTATAGTAAATTATCCAAAAAATAATTGTTTACTGTCGCTAATTTTAAATACGCCAGGGATTGCCTTTTCTATAGTAAAATATTCAAAAAATAATTTTTTACTGTCGCAAATTTTATATACGCCAGGGACAACCTTTTCTATAATAAATTTTTCACAAAATAATTTTTTACTGTCGGATATTTTCAATACGCCAGGGATTGCCTTTCCTATAGTAAATTATTCAAAAAATAATTTTTTACTGTCGCAAATTTTAAATACGCCAGGGATTGCCTTTTCTATAGTAATTTATTCAAAAATTAATTTTTTACCATCGCAAATTTTAAATACGCCAGGGATTGCCTTTTCTATAGTAAATTTTTCAAAAAATAAGTTTTTAGTAAATTTGTAAAAAATTAATTTTTTACTGTCGCAAATTTTAAATACGCCAGGGATTACCTTTTCTATAGTAAATTATTCAAAAAATAATTTTTTACTGTCTCAAATTTTAAATAAGCCAGGGAGTGCCTTTTCAATAGTAAATTTTTCAAAAAATAAGTTTTTAGTAAATTTGTAAAAAATTAATTTTTTACTGTCGCAAATTTTAAATACGCTAGGGATTTCCTTTTCTATATTAAATACTTCAAAAAATTATTTTTTTCTGTCGCAAATTTTAATTACGCCAGGGATTGCCTTTTCTATAGTAAATTATTCAAAAATTAATTTTTTACTGTCGCATATTTTAAATACGCCAGGGATTGCCTTTTCTATAGTAAATTATTTAAAAATAATTTTTTACTCTCGCAAATTTTAAATACGCCAGGGATTGCCTTTTCTTTAGTAAATTTTTCAAAAAATAATTTTTTACTGTCGCAAATTTTAAATATGCCAGGCATTGCTTTTTCTATAGTAAATTTTCCAAAAATTATTTTTTTCTGTCGCAAATTTTAATTACGCCAGGGATTGCCTTTTCTATAGTAAATTATTCAAAAAATAATTTTTTACTGTCGCAAATTTTAAATATGCCAGGGATTGCCTTTTCTATAGTAAATTTTCCAAAAATTATTTTTTTCTTTCGCAAATTTTAAATACGCCTGGGATTGCCTTTTCTATAGTAAATTATTCAAAAAATAATTTTTTACTGTCGCAAATTTTATATACGCCAGGTATTGCCTTTTCGATAGTAAATTTTTCACAAAATAATTTTTTACTGTCGGATATTTTCAATACGCCAGGGATTGCCTCTTCTATAGTAAATTATTCAAAAAATAATTTTTTACTGTCGCAAATTTTAAATACGCCAGGGATTGCCTTTTCTATAGTAAATTATTCAAAAAATAATTTTACACTGTCGGAATTTTATATACGCCAGGGACTGCATTTTCTATAGTAAATTATTCAAAAAATATGTTTTTACTCTTGCAATTTTTAAATACGGCAGGGATTGCCTTTTCAATAGTAAATTATTCAAAAAATAATTTTTTATTGTCGCAAATTTTAAATAAGCCAGGGAGTGCCTTTTCAATAGTAAATTTTTCAAAATATAATTTTTTAGTAAATTTTTAAAAAATTAATTTTTTACTGTCGCAAATTTTACATACGCTAAGGATTGCCTTTTCTATATTAAATACTTCAAAAAATTATTTTTTTCTGTGGCAAATTTTAATTACGCCAGGGATTGCCTTTTCTATAGTAAATTATTCAAAAATTAATTTTTTACTGTCGCATATTTTAAATACGACAGGGATTGCCTTTTCTATAGTAAATTTTTCAAAAAATTAATTTTTACTCTCGCAAATTTTAGATACGCCAGGGATTGCTACTTATATAGTAAATTATTCAAAAAATAATTTTTTACTGTCGCAAATTTTAATTACGCCAGGGATTGCCTTTTCTATAGTAAATTATTCAAAAATTAATTTTTTACTGTCGCAAACTTTAAATACTCCAGCAATTGCTTTTACTATAGTAGATTATTCAAAAAATATTTTTTTACTGTCGCAAATTTTAAATACGGCAGGGATTGCCTTTTCTATAGTAAATTTTCCAAAAATTATTTTTTACTGTCGCAAATTTTAAATATGCCAGGGATTGCCTTTTCTGTAGTAAATTGTTCAAAAAATAATTTTTTACTGTCGCAAATTTTAAATACGCCAGGGATTGCCTTTTCTATAGTAAATTTTTAAAAAAATAATTTTTTGCTGTCGCAAATTATAAATACGCCAGGGATTGCCTTTTCTATAGTAAATTATTCAAAAAATAATTTTTTACTCTCGCAAATTTTAAATACGCCAGGGATTGCCTTTTCTATAGTAAGTTATTCAAAAAATAATTTTTTACTGTCGCAAATTTTAGTTCCGCCAGGGATTGCCTTTTCTATTGTAAATTATTCAAAAATTAATTTTTTACCATCGCAAATTTTAAATAAGACAGGGATTGCCTTTTCTATAGTAAATTTTTCAAAAAAATAATTTTTACTCTCGCAAATTTTAAATACGCCAGGGTTTGCCACTTATATAGTAAATTATTCAAAAAATAATTTTTTACTGTCGCAAATTTTAAGTACGCCAGGGATTGCCTTTTCTATAGTAAATTATTCAAAAATTAATTTTTTACTGTCGCAAATTTTAAATACTACAGGGATTGCCTTTTCTATAGTAAATTATTCAAAAAATAATTTTTTACTGTCGCAAATTTTAAATACGCCATGGATTGCCTTTTCTATAGTAAATTTTCCAAAAAAAATTTTTTACTGTCGCAAATTTTAAATAATCCAGGAATTGCCTTTTCTGTAGTAAATTATTCAAAAAATAATTTTTTACTGTCGCAAATTTTAAAAACGCCATGGATTGCCTTTTCTATAGTAACTTTTTAAAGAAATATTTTTTTGCTGTCGCAAATTATAAATACGCCAGGGATTGCCTTTTCTATAGTAAATTATTCAAAAAATAATTTTTTATTGTCGCAAATTTTAAATACGCCAGGGATTGCCTTTTCTTTAGTAAATTATTCAAGAAATAATTTTTTACTGTCGCAAATTTTAAATACGCCAGGGTTTGCCTTTTCTATAGTAAATTTTCCAAAAATTATTTTTTTCTGTCGCAAATTTTAAATACGCCTGGTATTGCATTTTCTATAGTAAATTATTCAAAAAATAATTTTTTAATTTTTTTATAGTAAATTATTCAAAAATTAATTTTTTACTGTCGCATATTTTAAATACACCAGGGATTGCCTTTTCTATAGTAAAATATTCAAAAAATAATTTTTTACTCTCGCAAATTTTAAATACGCCAGGGATTACCTTTTCTATAGTAAATTATTCAAAAAATAATTTTTTACTGTCGCAAATTTTAAATACGTCAGGAATTGCCTTTTCTATAGTAAATTTTCCAAAAATAATTTTTTTCTGTCGCAAATTTTAAATACGCCTGGGATTGCATTTTCTATAGTAAATTATTCAAAAAATAATTTTTTAATTTTTTTATAGTAAATTATTCAAAAAATAATTTTTTACTCTCGCAAATTTTAAATACGCCAGGGATTGCCTTTTCTATAGTAAATTTTTCAAAAATAATTTTTTATTGTCTGCAAATTTTAAATACGCCAGGGATTACCTTTTCTATAGCAAATTATTCAAAAAATAATTGTTTACTGTCGCGAATTTTAAATACGCCAGCGATTGCCTTTTCTATAGTAAATTATTCAAAAAATAATTTTTTACTGTCGCAAATTTTATATACGCCAGGGATTGCTTTTCTATAGTAAATTATTCAAAAATTAATTTTTTACCATCGCAAATTTTAAATACGCCAGGGATTGCCTTTTCTATAGTAATTTATTCAAAAATTAATTTTTTACCATAGCAAATTTTAAATACGCCAGGGATTGCCTTTTCTATAGTAAATTTTTCAAAAAATAATTTTTTACAGTCTGCAAATTTTAAATACGCCAGGGATTACCTTTTCTATAGTAAATTATTCAAAAAATAATTTTTTTCCTGTCGCAAATTTTCATTCCGCCACGTATTGCCTTTTATATAGTAAATTATTCAAAAAATAATTTTTTATTCTCGCAAATTTTAAATACGCCAGGGATTGCCTTTTCTATAGTAAGTTATTCAAAAAATAATTTTTTACTGTCGCAAATTTTAATTGCGCCACGTATTGCCTTTTCTATAATAAATTATTCAAAAATTAATTTTTTACCATTGCAAATTTTAAATACGACAGGGATTGCCTTTTCTATAGTAAATTTTTCAAAAAATAATTTTTTACTGTCGCAAATTTTAAATATGCCAGGGATTGCTTTTTCTATAGTAAATTTTCCAAAAATTATTTTTTTCTGTCGCAAATTTTAATTACGCCAGGGATTGCCTTTTCTATAGTAAATTATTCAAAAAATAATTTTTTACTGTCGCAAATTTTAAATATGCCAGGGATTGCCTTTTCTATAGTAAATTTTCCAAAAATTATTTTTTTCTTTCGCAAATTTTAAATACGCCTGGGATTGCCTTTTCTATAGTAAATTATTCAAAAAATAATTTTTTACTGTCGCAAATTTTATATACGCCAGGTATTGCCTTTTCGATAGTAAATTTTTCACAAAATAATTTTTTACTGTCGGATATTTTCAATACGCCAGGGATTGCCTCTTCTATAGTAAATTATTCAAAAAATAATTTTTTACTGTCGCAAATTTTAAATACGCCAGGGATTGCCTTTTCTATAGTAAATTATTCAAAAAATAATTTTACACTGTCGGAATTTTATATACGCCAGGGACTGCATTTTCTATAGTAAATTATTCAAAAAATATGTTTTTACTCTTGCAAATTTTAAATACGGCAGGGATTGCCTTTTCAATAGTAAATTATTTAAGAAATAATTTTTTATTGTCGCAAATTTTAAATAAGCCAGGTAGTGCCTTTTCAATAGTAAATTTTTCAAAATATAATTTTTTAGTAAATTTTTAAAAAATTAATTTTTTACTGTCGCAAATTTTACATACGCTAAGGATTGCCTTTTCTATATTAAATACTTCAAAAAATTATTTTTTTCTGTGGCAAATTTTAATTACGCCAGGGATTGCCTTTTCTATAGTAAATTATTCAAAAATTAATTTTTTACTGTCGCATATTTTAAATACGACAGGGATTGCCTTTTCTATAGTAAATTTTTCAAAAAATTAATTTTTACTCTCGCAAATTTTAAATACGCCAGGGATTGCCACTTATATAGTAAATTATTCAAAAAATAATTTTTTACTGTCGCAAATTTTAATTACGCCAGGGATTGACTTTTCTATAGTAAATTATTCAAAAATTAATTTTTTACTGTCGCAAACTTTAAATACTCCAGCAATTGCTTTTACTATAGTAGATTATTCAAAAAATAATTTTTTACTGTCGCAAATTTTAAATACGGCAGGGATTGCCTTTTCTATAGTAAATTTTCCAAAAATTATTTTTTACTGTCGCAAATTTTAAATATGCCAGGGATTGCCTTTTCTGTAGTAAATTGTTCAAAAAATAATTTTTTACTGTCGCAAATTTTAAATACGCCAGGGATTGCCTTTTCTATAGTAAATTTTTAAAAAAATAATTTTTTGCTGTCGCAAATTATAAATACGCCAGGGATTGCCTTTTCTATAGTAAATTATTCAAAAAATAATTTTTTACTCTCGCAAATTTTAAATACGCCAGGGATTGCCTTTTCTATAGTAAGTTATTCAAAAAATAATTTTTTACTGTCGCAAATTTTAGTTCCGCCAGGGATTGCCTTTTCTATTGTAAATTATTCAAAAATTAATTTTTTACCATCGCAAATTTTAAATAAGACAGGGATTGCCTTTTCTATAGTAAATTTTTCAAAAAAATAATTTTTACTCTCGCAAATTTTAAATACGCCAGGGTTTGCCTTTTCTATAGTAAATTATTCAAAAAATAATTTTTTACTCTCGCAAATTTTAAATACGCCAGGGATTACCTTTTTAAATACGTCAGGAATTGCCTTTTCTATAGTAAATTTTCCAAAAATAATTTTTTTCTGTCGCAAATTTTAAATACGCCTGGGATTGCATTTTCTATAGTAAATTATTCAAAAAATAATTTTTTAATTTTTTTATAGTAAATTATTCAAAAAATAATTTTTTACTCTCGCAAATTTTAAATACGCCAGGGATTGCCTTTTCTATAGTAAATTTTTCAAAAATAATTTTTTATTGTCTGCAAATTTTAAATACGCCAGGGATTACCTTTTCTATAGCAAATTATTCAAAAAATAATTGTTTACTGTCGCGAATTTTAAATACGCCAGCGATTGCCTTTTCTATAGTAAATTATTCAAAAAATAATTTTTTACTGTCGCAAATTTTATATACGCCAGGGATTGCTTTTCTATAGTAAATTATTCAAAAATTAATTTTTTACCATCGCAAATTTTAAATACGCCAGGGATTGCCTTTTCTATAGTAATTTATTCAAAAATTAATTTTTTACCATAGCAAATTTTAAATACGCCAGGGATTGCCTTTTCTATAGTAAATTTTTCAAAAAATAATTTTTTACAGTCTGCAAATTTTAAATACGCCAGGGATTACCTTTTCTATAGTAAATTATTCAAAAAATAATTTTTTACTGTCGCAAATTTTAAATACGCCAGGGATTGCCTTTTCTATAGTAAATTATTCAAAAAATAATTTTTTACTGTCGCAAATTTTATATACGCCAGGGATTGCCTTTTCTATAGTAAATTATTCAAAAATTAATTTTTTACTGTCGCATATTTTAAATACGCCAGGGATTTCCTTTTCTATAGTAAATTATTCAAAAAATATTTTTTTACTCTCGCAAATTTTAAATACGCCAGGGATTGCCTTTTCTTTAGTAAATTATTCAAAAAATAATTTTTTACTGTCGCAAATTTTAAATACGCCAGGGATTGCCTTTTCTATAGTAAATTTTCCAAAAATTATTTTTTTCTGTCGCAAATTTTAAATTCGCCTGGGATTGCATTTTCTATAGTAAATTATTCAAAAAATAATTTTTTAATTTTTTAATAGTAAACTATTCAAAAATTAATTTTTTACTGTCGCATATTTTAAATACACCAGGGATTGCCTTTTCTATAGTAAATTATTCAAAAAATTATTTTCTACTCTCGAAAATTTTAAATACGCCAGGGATTACCTTTTCTATAGTAAATTTGTCAAAAAATAATTTTTTACTGTCTGCAAATTTTAAATACGCCAGGGATTACCTTTTCTATAGTAAATTTTTAAAAAAATAATTTTTTACTGTCTGCAAATTTTAAATACGCCAGGGATTACCTTTTCTATAGTAAATTATCCAAAAAATAATTGTTTACTGTCGCAAATTTTAAACACGCCAGGGATTGCCTCTTCTATAGTAAATTATTCAAAAAATAATTTTTTACTGTCGCAAATTTTATATACGCCAGGGATTGCCTTTTCTATAGTAAATTTTTCACAAAATAATTTTTTACTGTCGGATATTTTCAATACGCCAGGGATTGCCTATTCTATAGTAAATTATTCAAAAAATAATTTTTTACTGTCTGCAAATTTTAAATACGCCAGGGATTACCTTTTCTATAGTAAATTATTCAAAAAATAATTTTTTACTGTCTGCAATTTTAAATAAGCCAGGGAGTGCCTTTTCAATATTAAATTTTTCAAAAAATATTTTTTTAGTAAATTTTTAAAAAATTAATTTTTTACTGTCGCATATTTTAAATACGCCAGGGATTGCCTTTTCTATAGTAAATTATTCAAAAAATAATTTTTTACTGTCGCAAATTTTTATTACGCCAGGGATTGCCTTTTCTATAGTAAATTATTCAAAAAATAATTTTTTACTGTCGCAAATTTTAAATACGCCAGGGATTTCCTTTTCTTTAGTAAATTATTCAAAAAATAATTTTTTACTGTCGCAAATTTTAAATACGCAATGGATTGCCTTTTCTATAGTAAATTTTCCAAAAATTATTTTTTACTGTCGCAAATTTTAAATATCCCAGGGATTGCCTTTTCTGTAGTAAATTATTAAAAAATAAGTTTTTACTGTCGCAAATTTTAAATACGTCAGGGATTGCCTTTTCTATAGTAAATTATTCAAAAAATAATTTTTTACTGTCGCAAATCTTAATTACGCCAGGGATTGCCTTTTCTATATTAAATTATTCAAAAATTAATTTTTTACTGTCGCAAACTTTAAATAATCCAGGGATTGCTTTTTCTATAGTAAATTATTCAAAAAATAATTTTTTACTGTCGCAAATTTTAAATACGCCATGGATTGCCTTTTCTATAGTAAATTTTCCAAAAATTATTTTTTACTGTCGCAAATTTTAAATATGCCAGGGATTGCCTTTTCTGTAGTAAATTATTCAAAAAATAATTTTTTACTGTCGCAAATTTTAAATACGTCAGTGATTGTCTTTTCTATAGTAAATTTTTAAAAAAATAATTTTTTACTGTCACAAATTTTAAATACGCCAGGGATTGCCTTTTCTTTAGTAAATTATTCAAAAAATAATTTTGTACTGTCGCAAATTATAAATACGCCAGGGATTGCCTTTTCTATAGTAAATTTGTCAAAAAATAATTTTTTACTGTCTGCAAATTTTAAATATGCCAGGGATTGCCTTTTCTGTAGTAAATTATTCAAAAAATAATTTTTTACTGTCGCAAATTTTAAATACGCCTGGGATTGCCTTTTCTATAGTAAATTATTCAAAAAATAATTTTTTACTGTCACAAATTTTAAATACGCCAGGGATTGCCTTTTCTTTAGTAAATTATTCAAAAAATAATTTTGTACTGTCGCAAATTATAAATACGCCAGGGATTGCCTTTTCTATAGTAAATTATTCAAAAAATAATTTTTTACTGTCGCAAATCTTAATTACGCCAGGGATTGCCTTTTCTATATTAAATTATTCAAAAATTAATTTTTTACTGTCGCAAACTTTAAATAATCCAGGGATTGCTTTTTCTATAGTAAATTATTCAAAAAATAATTTTTTACTGTCGCAAATTTTAAATACGCCATGGATTGCCTTTTCTATAGTAAATTTTCCAAAAATTATTTTTTACTGTCGCAAATTTTAAATATGCCAGGGATTGCCTTTTCTGTAGTAAATTATTCAAAAAATAATTTTTTACTGTCGCAAATTTTAAATACGTCAGGGATTGTATTTTCTATAGTAAATTTTTAAAAAAATAATTTTTTGCTGTCACAAATTATAAATACGCCAGGGATTGCCTTTTCTATAGTAAATTATTCAAAAAATAATTTTTTACTCTCGCAAATTATAAATACGCCAGGGATTGCCTTTTCTATAGTAAATTATTCAAAAAATAATTTTTTACTCTCGCAAATTTTAAATACGCCAGGGATTGCCTTTTCTATAGTAAGTTATTCAAAAAACAATTTTTTACTGTCGCAAATTTTAATTCCGCCAGGGATTGCCTTTTCTATTGTAAATTATTCAAAAATTAATTTTTTACCATCGCAAATTTTAAATAAGACAGGGATTACCTTTTCTATAGTAAATTATTCAAAAAATATTTTTTTACTCTCGCAAATTTTAAATAATCCAGGGATTGCCTTTTCTGTAGTAAATTATTAAAAAATAAGTTTTTACTGTCGCAAATTTTAAATACGTCAGGGATTGCCTTTTCTATAGTAAATTATTCAAAAAATAATTTTTTACTGTCGCAAATCTTAATTACGCCAGGGATTGCCTTTTCTATATTAAATTATTCAAAAATTAATTTTTTACTGTCGCAAACTTTAAATAATCCAGGGATTGCTTTTTCTATAGTAAATTATTCAAAAAATAATTTTTTACTGTCGCAAATTTTAAATACGCCATGGATTGCCTTTTCTATAGTAAATTTTCCAAAAATTATTTTTTACTGTCGCAAATTTTAAATATGCCAGGGATTGCCTTTTCTGTAGTAAATTATTCAAAAAATAATTTTTTACTGTCGCAAATTTTAAATACGTCAGTGATTGTCTTTTCTATAGTAAATTTTTCTAAAAATTAATTTTTACTCTCGCAAATTTTAAACACGCCAGGGTATGCCACTTTTATAGTAAATAATTCAAAAATTAATTTTTTACAGTCTGCAAATTTTAAATACGCCAGGGATTACCTTTTCTATAGTAAATTATTCAAAAAATAATTTTTTACTGTCGCAAATTTTAAATACGCCAGGGATTGCCTTTTCTATAGTAAATTATTCAAAAAATAATTTTTTACTGTCGCAAATTTTATATACGCCAGGGATTGCCTTTTCTATAGTAAATTATTCAAAAATTAATTTTTTACTGTCGCATATTTTAAATACGCCAGGGATTTCCTTTTCTATAGTAAATTATTCAAAAAATATTTTTTTACTCTCGCAAATTTTAAATACGCCAGGGATTGCCTTTTCTTTAGTAAATTATTCAAAAAATAATTTTTTACTGTCGCAAATTTTAAATACGCCAGGGATTGCCTTTTCTATAGTAAATTTTCCAAAAATTATTTTTTTCTGTCGCAAATTTTAAATTCGCCTGGGATTGCATTTTCTATAGTAAATTATTCAAAAAATAATTTTTTAATTTTTTAATAGTAAACTATTCAAAAATTAATTTTTTACTGTCGCATATTTTAAATACACCAGGGATTGCCTTTTCTATAGTAAATTATTCAAAAAATAATTTTCTACTCTCGAAAATTTTAAATACGCCAGGGATTACCTTTTCTATAGTAAATTTGTCAAAAAATAATTTTTTACTGTCTGCAAATTTTAAATACGCCAGGGATTACCTTTTCTATAGTAAATTTTTAAAAAAATAATTTTTTACTGTCTGCAAATTTTAAATACGCCAGGGATTACCTTTTCTATAGTAAATTATCCAAAAAATAATTGTTTACTGTCGCAAATTTTAAACACGCCAGGGATTGCCTCTTCTATAGTAAATTATTCAAAAAATAATTTTTTACTGTCGCAAATTTTATATACGCCAGGGATTGCCTTTTCTATAGTAAATTTTTCACAAAATAATTTTTTACTGTCGGATGTTTTCAATACGCCAGGGATTGCCTATTCTATAGTAAATTATTCAAAAAATAATTTTTTACTGTCTGCAAATTTTAAATACGCCAGGGATTACCTTTTCTATAGTAAATTATTCAAAAAATAATTTTTTACTGTCTGCAATTTTAAATAAGCCAGGGAGTGCCTTTTCAATATTAAATTTTTCAAAAAATATTTTTTTAGTAAATTTTTAAAAAATTAATTTTTTACTGTCGCATATTTTAAATACGCCAGGGATTGCCTTTTCTATAGTAAATTATTCAAAAAATAATTTTTTACTGTCGCAAATTTTAATTACGCCAGGGATTGCCTTTTCTATAGTAAATTATTCAAAAAATAATTTTTTACTGTCGCAAATTTTAAATACGCCAGGGATTTCCTTTTCTTTAGTAAATTATTCAAAAAATAATTTTTTACTGTCGCAAATTTTAAATACGCAATGGATTGCCTTTTCTGTAGTAAATTTTCCAAAAATTATTTTTTACTGTCGCAAATTTTAAATATCCCAGGGATTGCCTTTTCTGTAGTAAATTATTAAAAAATAAGTTTTTACTGTCGCAAATTTTAAATACGTCAGGGATTGCCTTTTCTATAGTAAATTATTCAAAAAATAATTTTTTACTGTCGCAAATCTTAATTAAGCCAGGGATTGCCTTTTCTATATTAAATTATTCAAAAATTAATTTTTTACTGTCGCAAACTTTAAATAATCTAGGGATTGCTTTTTCTATAGTAAATTATTCAAAAAATAATTTTTTACTGTCGCAAATTTTAAATACGCCATGGATTGCCTTTTCTATAGTAAATTTTCCAAAAATTATTTTTTACTGTCGCAAATTTTAAATATGCCAGGGATTGCCTTTTCTGTAGTAAATTATTCAAAAAATAATTTTTTACTGTCGCAAATTTTAAATACGTCAGGGATTGTCTTTTCTATAGTAAATTTTTAAAAAAATAATTTTTTACTGTCACAAATTTTAAATACGCCAGGGATTGCCTTTTCTTTAGTAAATTATTCAAAAAATAATTTTGTACTGTCGCAAATTATAAATACGCCAGGGATTGCCTTTTCTATAGTAAATTTGTCAAAAAATAATTTTTTACTGTCTGCAAATTTTAAATATGCCAGGGATTGCCTTTTCTGTAGTAAATTATTCAAAAAATAATTTTTTACTGTCGCAAATTTTAAATACGCCTGGGATTGCCTTTTCTATAGTAAATTATTCAAAAAATAATTTTTTACTGTCACAAATTTTAAATACGCCAGGGATTGCCTTTTCTTTAGTAAATTATTCAAAAAATAATTTTGTACTGTCGCAAATTATAAATACGCCAGGGATTGCCTTTTCTATAGTAAATTATTCAAAAAATAATTTTTTACTGTCGCAAATCTTAATTACGCCAGGGATTGCCTTTTCTATATTAAATTATTCAAAAATTAATTTTTTACTCTCGCAAATTTTAAATACGCCAGGGATTGCCTTTTCTATAGTAAGTTATTCAAAAAATAATTTTTTACTGTCGCAAATTTTAAATACGCCATGGATTGCCTTTTCTATAGTAAATTTTCCAAAAATTATTTTTTACTGTCGCAAATTTTAAATATGCCAGGGATTGCCTTTTCTATAGTAAATTTTTCTAAAAATTAATTTTTTACTGTCACAAATTTTAAATACGCCAGGGATTGCCTTTTCTTTAGTAAATTATTCAAAAAATAATTTTGTACTGTCGCAAATTATAAATACGCCAGGGATTGCCTTTTCTATAGTAAATTATTCAAAAAATAATTTTTTACTGTCGCAAATCTTAATTACGCCAGGGATTGCCTTTTCTATATTAAATTATTCAAAAATTAATTTTTTACTGTCGCAAACTTTAAATAATCCAGGGATTGCTTTTTCTATAGTAAATTATTCAAAAAATAATTTTTTACTGTCGCAAATTTTAAATACGCCATGGATTGCCTTTTCTATAGTAAATTTTCCAAAAATTATTTTTTACTGTCGCAAATTTTAAATATGCCAGGGATTGCCTTTTCTGTAGTAAATTATTCAAAAAATAATTTTTTACTCTCGCAAATTTTAAATACGCCAGGGATTGCCTTTTCTATAGTAAGTTATTCAAAAAATAATTTTTTACTGTCGCAAATTTTAATTCCGCCAGGGATTGCCTTTTCTATTGTAAATTATTCAAAAATTAATTTTTTACCATCGCAAATTTTAAATAAGACAGGGATTGCCTTTTCTATAGTAAATTTGTCAAAAAATAATTTTTTACTGTCTGCAAATTTTAAATACGCGAGGGATTGCCATTTCTATAGTAAATTATTCAAAAAATAAATTTTTACTCTCGCAAATTATAAATACGCCAGGTGTTGCCTTTTCTACAGTAAGTTATTCAAAAAAACATTTTTTACAGTCGCAAATTTTAATTCCGCCAGGGATTGCCTTTTCTATAGTAAATTATTCAAAAATTAATTTTTTACCATCGCAAATTTTAAATACGACAGGGATCGCCTTTTCTGTAGTAAATTTTTCAAAAATTATTTTTTTCTGTCGCAAATTTTAAATACGCCTGGGATTGCATTTTCTATAGTAAATTATTCAAAAAATAATTTTTTAATTTTTTTATAGTAAATTATTCAAAAATAAATTTTTTACTGTCGCATATTTTAAATACACCAGGGGATTGCCTTTTCTATAGTAAATTATTCAAAAAATAATTTTTTACTCTCGCAAATTTTAAATACGCCAGGGATTACCTTTTCTATAGCAAATTTTTTACTGTCTGCAAATTTTAAATACGCCAGGGATTACCTTTTCTATAGTAAATTATTCAAAAAATAATTGTTTACTGTCGCAAATTTTAAATACGCCAGGGATTGCCTTTTCTATAGTAAATTATTCAAAAAATAATTTTTTACTGTCGCAAATTTTATATACGCCCGGGATTGCCTTTTCTATAGTAAATTTTACAAAAAATAATTTTTACTCTCGCAAATTTTAAATACGCCAGGGATGCCACTTATATAGTAAATTATTCAAAAAATAATTTTTTACTGTCGCAAATTTTAATTACGCCAGGGATTGCCTTTTCTATAGTAAATTATTCAAAAATTAATTTTTTTCTGCCGCAAATTTTAAATAATACAGAGATTGCTCTTTCTATAGTAAATTATTCAAAAAATAATTTTTTACTGTCGCAAATTTTAAATACGCCAGGGATTGCCTTTTCTATAGTAAATTTTCCAAAAATTATTTTTTTCTGTTGCAAATTTTAAATACGCCTGGGATTGCATTTTCTATAGTAAATTATTCAAAAAATAATTTTTTAATTTTTTTGTAGTAAACTATTCAAAAATTAATTTTTTACTGTCGCATATTTTAAATACACCAGGGATTGCCTTTTCTATAGTAAATAATTCAAAAAATAATTGTTTACTGTCGCAAATTTTAAATACGCCAGGGTTTACCTTTTCTATAGTAAATTATACAAAAAATAATTTTTTACTGTCGCAAATTTTATATACGCCAGGGATTGCCTTTTCTATAGTAAATTTTCCAAAAATAATTTTTTACTGTCGGATATTTTCAATACGCCAGGGATTGCCTTTTCTAATGTAAATTATTCAAAAAATAATTTTTTAATGTCGCAAATTTTAAATACGCCAGGGATTGCCTTTTCTACAGTAAATTATTCAAAAAATAATTTTTCAATGTCGGAATTTTAAATACGCCATATATAGTAAATTATTCAAAAAATATGTTTTTACTGTTGCAAATTTTAATTAAATACGCCAGGGATTGCCTTTTCAATAGTAAATTATTCAAAAAATAATTGTTTACTGTCGCAAATTTTAAATAAGCCAGGGAGTGCCTTTTCAATAGTAAATTTTTCAAACAATAATTTTTTAGCAAATTTTTAAAAAATTAATTTTTTACTATCGGAAATTTTAAATACGCCAGGGTTACCTTTTCTATAGTAAATTTTTCAAAAAATAATTTTTTACTGTCTGCAAAATTTAAATACGCCAGGGATTGCCTTTTCTATAGTAAATTATTCAAAAAATAATTTTTTAATGTCGCAAATTTTATATACGCCAGGGATTGCCTTTCTATAGTAAATTATTCATAAATTAATTTTTTACTGTCGCATATTTTAAATCCACCAGGGATTGCCTTTTCTATAGTAAATTATCCCAAAAATAATTTTTTACTCTCGCAAATTTTAAATACGCCAGGGATTGCCTTTTCTATAGTAAATTATTCAAAAAATAATGTTTTACTCTCGCAAATTTTAAATACGCCAGGGATTACCTTTTCTATAGTAAATTTTTCAAAAAATAATTGTTTACTGTCGCAAATTTTAAATACGCCAGGGTTTACCTTTTGTATAGTAAATTATTCAAAAAATAATTTTTTACTGTCGCAAATTTTATATACTCCAGGGATTGCCTTTTCTATAGTAAAGTTTTCAAAAAATAATTTTTTACTGTCGGATATTTTCAATTCGCCAGGGATTGCCTTTTCTATTGTAAATTATTCAAAAAATAATTTTTTACTGTCGCAAATTTTAAATACGCCAGGGATTGCCTTTTCTACAGTAAATTATTCAAAAAATAATTTTTCAATGTCGGAATTTTAAATACGACATATATAGTAAATTATTCAAAAAATATGTTTTTACTGTTGCAAAATTTAATTAAATACGCCAGGGATTGCCTTTTCAATAGTAAATTATTCAAAAAATAATTGTTTACTGTCGCAAATTTTAAATAAGCCAGGGAGTGCCTTTTCAATAGTAAATTTTTCAAACAATAATTTTTTAGTAAATTTTTAAAAAATTAATTTTTTACTGTCGGAAATTTTAAATACGCCAGGGTTACCTTTTCTATAGTAAATTTTTCAAAAATAGTTTTTTACTGTCTGCAAATTTTAAATACGCCAGGGATTGCCTTTTCTATAGTAAATTATTCAAAAAATAATTTTTTATTGTCGCAAATTTTATATACGCCAGGGATTGCCTTTTCTATAGTAAATTATTCAAAAATTAATTTTTTTTCTGTCGCATATTTTAAATCCACCAGGGATTGCCTTTTCTATAGTAAATTATCCCAAAATAATTTTTTACTCTCGCAAATTTTATATACGCCAGGGATTGCCTTTTCTATAGTAAATTATTCAAAAAATAATTTTTTACTCTCGCAAATTTTAAATACTGCAGGGTTTACCTTTTGTATAGTAAATTTTTAAAAAATTAATTTTTTACTGTCGGAAATTTTAAATACGCCAGGGTTACCTTTTCTATAGTAAATTTTTCAAAAAATAATTTTTTTCTGTCTGCAAATTTTAAATACGCCAGGGATTGCCTTTTCTATAGTAAATTATTCAAAAAATAATTGTTTACTGTCGCAAATTTTATATACGCCAGGGATTGCCTTTTCTATAGTAAATTTTTAAAAAATAAATTTTTACTGTCGGATATTTTCAATACGCCAGGGATTGCCTTTTCTATTGTAAATTATTCAAAAAATAATTTTTTACTGTCGCAAATTTTAAATACGCCAGGGATTGCCTTTTCTACAGTAAATTATTCAAAAAATGATTTTTCAATGTCGGAATTTTAAATACGCCATATATAGTAAATTATTCAAAAAATATGTTTTTACTGTTGCAAATTTTAATTAAATACGCCAGGGATTGCCTTTTCAATAGTTAATTATTCAAAAAATAATTGTTTACTGTCGCAAATTTTAAATACGCCAGGGATTGCCTTTTCTATAGTAAATTATTCAAAAATTAATTTTTTACCATCGCAAATTTTAAATACGACAGGGATTGCCTTTTCTATACTAAATTTTTCAAAAAATTAATTTTTACTCTCGCAGATTTTAAATACGCCAGGGATAGCCACTTCTATAGTAAATTATTCAAAAAATAATTTTTTACTGTCGCAAATTTTAATTATGCCAGGGATTGCCTTATCTATAGTAAATTATTCAAAAATTAATTTTTTACTGTCGCAATCTTTAAATATTCCAGGGATTGCTTTTTCTATAGTAAATTATTCAAAAAATAATTTTTTACTGTCGCAAATTTTAAATACGCCAGGGATTGCCTTTTCTATAGTAAATTTTCCAAAAATTATTCTTTTCTGTCGCAAATTTTAAATACGCCTGGGATTGCATTTTCTATAGTAAATTATTCAAAAAATAATTTTTTAATTTTTTTATACTAAATTATTCAAAAATTAATTTTTTACTGTCGCAAATTTTAAGTATAGTAAATTATTCAAAAAATAATTTTTTACTCTCGCTAATTTTAAATACGCCAGGGATTGCCTTTTCTATAGTAAATTATTCAAAAAATAATTTTTTACGGTCGCAAATTTTAATTCCGCCAGGCATTGCCTTTTATATAGTAAATTATTCAAAAATTAATTTTTTACCATCGCAAATTTTAAATACGCCAGGGATTGCCTTTTCTATAGTAAATTTTTCAAAAAATAATTTTTTACTGTCTGCTAATTTTAAGTACGCCTGGGATTACCTTTTCTATAGTAAATTATTCAAAAAATAATTGTTTACTGTCGCAAATTTTAACTACGCCAGGGATTGCCTTTTCTATAGTAAATTATTCTAAAAATAATTTTTTTACTGTCGCAAATTTTATATACATCAGGGATTACCTTTTCTATAGTAAATTATTCAAAAATTAATTTTTTACTATCGCAAATTTTAAATACGCTAGGGGTTGCCTTTTCTATAGTAAATTATTCAAAAATTAATTTTTTACCATCGCAAATTTTAAATACGCCAAGGATTGACTTTTCTATAGTAAATTTTTCAAAAATAATTTTTTACTGTCTGCAAATTTTAAATACGCCAGGGATTACCTTTTCTATAGTAAATTATTCAAAAAATAATTTTTTACTGTCGCAAATTTTAAATAAGCCAAGGAGGGCCTTTTCAATAGTAAATTTTTCAAAAAATAATTTTTTAGAAAATTTTTAAAAAATTAATTTTTTACTGCCGCAAATTTTAAATACGCTAGGGATTGCCTTTTCTATATTAAATACTTCAAAAAATTATTTTTTTCTGTCGCAAATTTTAATTACGCCAGGGATTGCCTTTTCTATAGTAAATTATTCAAAAATTAATTTTTTACTGTCGCATATTTTAAATACGCCAGGGATTGCCTTTTCTATAGTAAATTATTCAAAAAATAATTTTTTACTCTCGCAAATTTTAAATACGCCAGGGATTGCTTTTTCTATAGTAAGTTATTCAAAAAATAATTTTTTACTGTCGCAAATTTTAATTCCGCTAGGGATTGCCTTTTCTATAGTAAATTTTTCAAAAAATAATCTTCTACTGTCGGATATTTTCAATACGCCAGGGATTGCCTTTTCTATAGTAAATTATTCAAAAAATAATTTTTTTCTGTCGCAAATTTCAAATACGCCAGGGATTGCCTTTTCTATAGTAAATTATTCAAAAAATAATTTTTCACTGTCGGAATTTTAAATACGCCAGGGACTGCATTTCCTATAGTAAATTATTCAAAAAATATATTTTTACTGTTGCAAATTTTAATTAAATACGCCAGGGATTGCCTTTTCAATAGTAAATTATTCAAAAAATAATTGTTTACTGTCGCAAATTTTAAATAAACCAGGGAGTGCCTTTTCAATAGTAAATTTTTCAAAAAATAATTTTTTAGTAAATTTTTAAAAAATTAGTTTTTTATTGTCGGAAATTTTAAATACGCCAGGGATTACCTTTTCTATAGTAAATTTTTCAAAAAATTATTTTTTACTGTCTGCAAATTTTAAATACGCCAGGGATTGCCTTTTCTATAGTAAATTATTCAAAAAATAATTTTTTAATGTCGCAAATTTTATATACGCCAGGGATTGCCTTTTCTATAGTAAATTATTCAAAAATTAATTTTTTACTGTCGCATATTTTAAATACACCAGGGATTGCCATTTCTATAGTAAATTATTCCAAAAATAATTTTTTACTCTCGCAAATTTTAAATACGCCAGGGATTGCCTTTTCTATAGTAAATTATTCAAAAAATAATTTTTTGCTCTCGCAAATTTTAAATACGCCAGGGGTTACCTTTTCTATAGTAAATTTTTCAAAAAATAATTTTTTACTGTCTGCAAATTTTAAATACGCAAGGTATTACCTTTTCTATAGTAAATTATTCATAAAATAATTTTTTACTGTCGCAAATTTTAATTATGCCAGGGATAGCTTTTTCTATAGTAAATTATTCAAAAATTCATTTTTTACTGTCGCAAACTTTAAATATTCCAGGGATTGCTTTTTCTATAGTAAAATATTCAAAAAATAATTTTTTACTGTCGCAAATTTAAAATACGCCAGGGATTGCCTTTTCTATAGTAAATTTTCCAAAAATTATTTTTTTCTGTCGCAAATTTTAAATACGCCTGGGATTGCATTTTCAATAGTAAATTATTCAAAAAATAATTTTTTAATTTTTTTATACTAAATTATTCAAAAATTAATTTTTTACTGTGGCAAATTTTAAATACACCAGGGATTGCCTTTTCTATAGTAAATTATTCAAAAAATATTTTTTTACTCTCGCAAATTTTAAATACGCCAGGGATTGCCTTTTCTACAGTAAATTATTCAAAAAATAATTTTTCAATGTCGGAATTTTAAATACGCCATATATAGTAAATTATTCAAAAAATATGTTTTTACTGTTGCAAATTTTAATTAAATACGCCAGGGATTGCCTTTTCAATAGTTAATTATTCAAAAAATAATTGTTTACTGTCGCAAATTTTAAATACGCCAGGGATTGCCTTTTCTATAGTAAATTATTCAAAAATTAATTTTTTACCATCGCAAATTTTAAATACGACAGGGATTGCCTTTTCTATACTAAATTTTTCAAAAAATTAATTTTTACTCTCGCAGATTTTAAATACGCCAGGGATTGCCACTTCTATAGTAAATTATTCAAAAAATAATTTTTTACTGTCGCAAATTTTAATTATGCCAGGGATTGCCTTATCTATAGTAAATTATTCAAAAATTAATTTTTTACTGTCGCAAACTTTAAATATTCCAGGGATTGCTTTTTCTATAGTAAATTATTCAAAAAATAATTTTTTACTGTCGCAAATTTTAAATACGCCAGGGATTGCCTTTTCTATAGTAAATTTTCCAAAAATTAATCTTTTCTGTCGCAAATTTTAAATACGCCTGGGATTGCATTTTCTATAGTAAATTATTCAAAAAATAATTTTTTAATTTTTTTATACTAAATTATTCAAAAATTAATTTTTTACTGTCGCAAATTTTAAGTACACCAGGGATTGCCTTTTCTATAGTAAATTATTCAAAAAATAATTTTTTACTCTCGCTAATTTTAAATACGCCAGGGATTGCCTTTTCTATAGTAAATTATTCAAAAAATAATTTTTTACGGTCGCAAATTTTAATTCCGCCAGGCATTGCCTTTTCTATAGTAAATTATTCAAAAATTAATTTTTTACTATCGCAAATCTTAAATACGCCAGGGATTGCCTTTTCTATAGTAAATTTTTCAAAAAATAATTTTTTACTGTCTGCTAATTTTAAGTACGCCTGGGATTACCTTTTCTATAGTAAATTATTGAAAAAATAATTGTTTACTGTCGCAAATTTTAACTACGCCAGGGATTGCCTTTTCTATAGTAAATTATTCTAAAAATAATTTTTTTACTGTCGCAAATTTTATATACGTCAGGGATTACCTTTTCTATAGTAAATTATTCAAAAATTAATTTTTTACTATCGCAAATTTTAAATACGCCAGGGGTTGCCTTTTCTATAGTAAATTATTCAAGAATTAATTTTTTACCATCGCAAATTTTAAATACGCCAAGGATTGACTTTTCTATAGTAAATTTTTCAAAAATAATTTTTTACTGTCTGCAAATTTTAAATACGCCAGGGATTACCTTTTCTATAGTAAATTATTCAAAAAATAATTTTTTACTGTCGCAAATTTTAAATAAGCCAAGGAGGGCCTTTTCAATAGTAAATTTTTCAAAAAATAATTTTTTAGTAAATTTTTAAAAAATTAATTTTTTACTGCCGCAAATTTTAAATACGCTAGGGATTGCCTTTTCTATATTAAATACTTCAAAAAATTATTTTTTTTTGTCGCAAATTTTAATTACGCCAGGGATTGCCTTTTCTATAGTAAATTATTCAAAAATTAATTTTTTACTGTCGCATATTTTAAATACGCCAGGGATTGCCTTTTCTATAGTAAATTATTCAAAAAATAATTTTTTACTCTCGCAAATTTTAAATACGCCAGGGATTGCTTTTTCTATAGTAAGTTATTCAAAAAATAATTTTTTACTGTCGCAAATTTTAATTCCGCTAGGGATTGCCTTTTCTATAGTAAATTTTTCAAAAAATAATTTTCTACTGTCGGATATTTTCAATACGCCAGGAATTCCTTTTCTATAGTAAATTATTCAAAAAATAATTTTTTTCTGTCGCAAATTTCAAATACGCCAGGGATTGCCTTTTCTATAGTAAATTATTCAAAAAATAATTTTTCACTGTCGGAATTTTAAATACGCCAGGGACTGCATTTCCTATAGTAAATTATTCAAAAAATATATTTTTACTGTTGCAAATTTTAATTAAATACGCCAGGGATTGCCTTTTCAATAGTAAATTATTCAAAAAATAATTGTTTACTGTCGCAAATTTTAAATAAACCAGGGAGTGCCTTTTCAATAGTAAATTTTTCAAAAAATAATTTTTTAGTAAATTTTTAAAAAATTAGTTTTTCACTGTCGGAAATTTTAAATACGCCAGGGATTACCTTTTCTATAGTAAATTTTTCAAAAAATTATTTTTTACTGTCTGCAAATTTTAAATACGCCAGGGATTGCCTTTTCTATAGTAAATTATTCAAAAAATAATTTTTTAATGTCGCAAATTTTATATACGCCAGGGATTGCCTTTTCTATAGTAAATTATTCAAAAATTAATTTTTTACTGTCGCATATTTTAAATACACCAGGGATTGCCATTTCTATAGTAAATTATTCCAAAAATAATTTTTTACTCTCGCAATTTTAAATACGCCAGGGATTGCCTTTTCTATAGTAAATTATTCAAAAAATAATTTTTTGCTCTCGCAAATTTTAAATACGCCTGGGGTTACCTTTTCTATAGTAAATTTTTCAAAAAATAATTTTTTACTGTCTGCAAATTTTAAATACTCAAGTTATTACCTTTTCTATAGTAAATTATTCATAAAATAATTTTTTACTGTCGCAAATTTTAATTATGCCAGGGATAGCTTTTTCTATAGTAAATTATTCAAAAATTCATTTTTTACTGTCGCAAACTTTAAATATTCCAGGGATTGCTTTTTCTATAGTAAAATATTCAAAAAATAATTTTTTTCTGTCGCAAATTTTAAATACGCCTGGGATTGCATTTTCAATAGTAAATTATTCAAAAAATAATTTTTTAATTTTTTTATACTAAATTATTCAAAAATTAATTTTTTACTGTGGCAAATTTTAAATACACCAGGGATTGCCTTTTCTATAGTAAATTATTCAAAAAATATTTTTTTACTCTCGCAAATTTTAAATACGCCAGGGATTGCCTTTTCTACAGTAAATTATTCAAAAAATAATTTTTCAATGTCGGAATTTTAAATACGCCATATATAGTAAATTATTCAAAAAATATGTTTTTACTGTTGCAAATTTTAATTAAATACGCCAGGGATTGCCTTTTCAATAGTTAATTATTCAAAAAATAATTGTTTACTGTCGCAAATTTTAAATACGCCAGGGATTGCCTTTTCTATAGTAAATTATTCAAAAATTAATTTTTTACCATCGCAAATTTTAAATACGACAGGGATTGCCTTTTCTATACTAAATTTTTCAAAAAATTAATTTTTACTCTCGCAGATTTTAAATACGCCATGGATTGCCACTTCTATAGTAAATTATTCAAAAAATAATTTTTTACTGTCGCAAATTTTAATTATGCCAGGGATTGCCTTATCTATAGTAAATTATTCAAAAATTAATTTTTTACTGTCGCAAACTTTAAATATTCCAGGGATTGCTTTTTCTATAGTAAATTATTCAAAAAATAATTTTTTACTGTCGCAAATTTTAAATACGCCAGGGATTGCCTTTTCTATAGTAAATTTTCCAAAAATTAATCTTTTCTGTCGCAAATTTTAAATACGCCTGGGATTGCATTTTCTATAGTAAATTATTCAAAAAATAATTTTTTAATTTTTTTATACTAAATTATTCAAAAATTAATTTTTTACTGTCGCAAATTTTAAGTACACCAGGGATTGCCTTTTCTATAGTAAATTATTCAAAAAATAATTTTTTACTCTCGCTAATTTTAAATACGCCAGGGATTGCCTTTTCTATAGTAAATTATTCAAAAAATAATTTTTTACGGTCGCAAATTTTAATTCCGCCAGGCATTGCCTTTTCTATAGTAAATTATTCAAAAATTAATTTTTTACTATCGCAAATCTTAAATACGCCAGTGATTGCCTTTTCTATAGTAAATTTTTCAAAAAATAATTTTTTACTGTCTGCTAATTTTAAGTACGCCTGGGATTACCTTTTCTATAGTAAATTATTCAAAAAATAATTGTTTACTGTCGCAAATTTTAACTACGCCAGGGATTGCCTTTTCTATAGTAAATTATTCTAAAAATAATTTTTTTACTGTCGCAAATTTTATATACGTCAGGGATTACCTTTTCTATAGTAAATTATTCAAAAATTAATTTTTTACTATCGCAAATTTTAAATACGCCAGGGATTGCCTTTTCTATAGTAAATTATTCAAAAATTAATTTTTTACTATCGCAAATTTTAAATACGCCAGGGATTGACTTTTCTATAGTAAATTTTTCAAAAATAATTTTTTACTGTCTGCAAATTTTAAATACGCCAGGGATTACCTTTTCTATAGTAAATTATTCAAAAATTAATTTTTTACTATCGCAAATTTTAAATACGCCAGGGATTGCCTTTTCTATAGTAAATTATTCAAAAATTAATTTTTTGCTATCGCAAATTTTAAATACGCCAGGGATTGACTTTTCTATAGTAAATTTTTCAAAAATAATTTTTTACTGTCTGCAAATTTTAAATACGCCAGGGATTACCTTTTCTATAGTAAATTATTCAAAAAATAATTTTTTACTGTCGCAAATTTTAAATAAGCCAAAGAGGGCCTTTTCAATAGTAAATTTTTCAAAAAATTATTTTTTAGTAAATTTTTAAAAAATTAATTTTTTACTGTCGCAAATTTTAAATACGCTAGGGATTGCATTTTCTATATTAAATACTTCAAAAAATTATTTTTTTCTGCCGCAAATTTTAATTACGCCAGGGATTGCCTTTTCTATAGTAAATTATTCAAAAAATAATTTTTTGCTCTCGCAAATTTTAAATACGCCAGGGATTACCTTTTCTATAGTAAATTTTTCAAAAAATAATTTTTTACTGTCTGCAAATTTTAAATACGCAAGGTATTACCTTTTCTATAGTAAATTATTCATAAAATAATTTTTTACTGTCGCAAATTTTAATTATGCCAGGGATAGCCTTTTCTATAGTAAATTATTCAAAAATTCATTTTTTACTGTCGCAAACTTTAAATATTCCAGGGATTACTTTTTCTATAGTAAAATATTCAAAAAATAATTTTTTACTGTCGCAAATTTAAAATACGCCAGGGATTGCCTTTTCTATAGTAAATTTTCCAAAAATTATTTTTTTCTGTCGCAAATTCTAAATACGCCTGGGATTGCATTTTCAATAGTAAATTATTCAAAAAATAATTTTTTAATTTTTTTATACTAAATTATTCAAAAATTAATTTTTTACTGTGGCAAATTTTAAATACACCAGGGATTGCCTTTTCTATAGTAAATTATTAAAAAAATATTTTTTTAATTTTTTTATACTAAATTATTCAAAAATTAAATTTTTACTGTCGCAAATTTTAAGTACACCAGGGATTGCCTTTTCTATAGTAAATTATTCAAAAAATAATTTTTTACTCTCGCTAATTTTAAATACGCCAGGGATTGCCTTTTCTATAGTAAATTATTCAAAAAATAATTTTTTACGGTCGCAAATTTTAATTCCGCCAGGCATTGCCTTTTCTATAGTAAATTATTCAAAAATTAATTTTTTACCATCGCAAATTTTAAATACGCCAGGGATTGCCTTTTCTATAGTAAATTTTTCAAAAAATAATTTTTTACTGTCTGCTAATTTTAAGTACGCCTGGGATTACCTTTTCTATAGTAAATTATTCAAAAAATAATTGTTTACTGTCGCAAATTTTAACTACGCCAGGGATTGCCTTTTCTATAGTAAATTATTCTAAAAATAATTTTTTTACTGTCGCAAATTTTATATAAGTCAGGGATTACCTTTTCTATAGTAAATTATTCAAAAATTAATTTTTTACTATCGCAAATTTTAAATACGCCAGGGATTGCCTTTTCTATAGTAAATTATTCAAAAATTAATTTTTTACCATCGCAAATTTTAAATACGCCAGGGATTGACTTTTCTATAGTAAATTTTTCAAAAATAATTTTTTACTGTCTGCAAATTTTAAATACGCCAGGGATTACCTTTTTTATAGTAAATTATTCAAAAAATAATTTTTTACTGTCGCAAATTTTAAATAAGCCAAGGAGGGCCTTTTCAATAGTAAATTTTTCAAAAAATAATTTTTTAGTAAATTTTTAAAAAATTAATTTTTTACTGTCGCAAATTTTAAATACGCTAGGGATTGCCTTTTCTATATTAAATACTTCAAAAAATTATTTTTTTCTGCCGCAAATATTAATTACGCCAGGGATTGCCTTTTCTATAGTAAATTATTCAAAAATTAATTTTTTACTGTCGCATATTTTAAATACGCCAGGGATTGCCTTTTCTATAGTAAATTATTCAAAAAATAATTTTTTACTCTCGCAAATTTTAAATACGCCAGGGATTGCTTTTTCTATAGTAAGTTATTCAAAAAATAATTTTTTACTGTCGCAAATTTTAATTCCGCTAGGGATTGCCTTTTCTATAGTAAATTTTTCAAAAAATAATTTTCTACTGTCGGATATTTTCAATACGCCAGGGATTGCCTTTTCTATAGTAAATTATTCAAAAAATAATTTTTTTCTGTCGCAAATTTTAAATACGCCAGGGAT
Source organism: Dioctria linearis (assembly GCA_963930735.1). Taxonomy (NCBI): domain Eukaryota; kingdom Metazoa; phylum Arthropoda; class Insecta; order Diptera; family Asilidae; genus Dioctria; species Dioctria linearis. Next base: position 149,243,521 of record OZ005740.1, on the reverse strand, counting down.
TGACTTTTCTATAGTAAATTTTTCAAAAATAATTTTTTACTGTCTGCAAATTTTAAATACGCCAGGGATTACCTTTTTTATAGTAAATTATTCAAAAAATAATTTTTTACTGTCGCAAATTTTAAATAAGCCAAGGAGGGCCTTTTCAATAGTAAATTTTTCAAAAAATAATTTTTTAGTAAATTTTTAAAAAATTAATTTTTTACTGTCGCAAATTTTAAATACGCTAGGGATTGCCTTTTCTATATTAAATACTTCAAAAAATTATTTTTTTCTGCCGCAAATTTTAAATACGCCAGGGGTTGACTTTTCTATAGTAAATTTTTCAAAAATAATTTTTTACTGTCTGCAAATTTTAAATACGCCAGGGATTACCTTTTTTATAGTAAATTATTCAAAAAATAATTTTTTACTGTCGCAAATTTTAAATAAGCCAAGGAGGGCCTTTTCAATAGTAAATTTTTCAAAAAATAATTTTTTAGTAAATTTTTAAAAAATTAATTTTTTACTGTCGCAAATTTTAAATACGCTAGGGATTGCCTTTTCTATATTAAATACTTCAAAAAATTATTTTTTTCTGCCGCAAATATTAATTACGCCAGGGATTGCCTTTTCTATAGTAAATTATTCAAAAAATAATTGTTTACTGTCGCAAATTTTAAATAAACCAGGGAGTGCCTTTTCAATAGTAAATTTTTCAAAAAATAATTTTTTAGTAAATTTTTAAAAAATTAGTTTTTTACTGTCGGAAATTTTAAATACGCCAGGGATTGCCTTTTCTATAGTAAATTATTCAAAAATTAATGTTTTACTGTCGCATATTTTAAATACACCAGGGATTGCCTTTTCTATAGTAAATTATTCCAAAAATAATTTTTTACTCTCGCAAATTTTAAATACGCCAGGGATTGCCTTTTCTATAGTAAATTATTCAAAAAATAATTTTTTGCTCTCGCAAATTTTAAATACGCCAGGGATTACCTTTTCTATAGTAAATTTTTCAAAAAATAATTTTTTACTGTCTGCAAATTTTAAATACGCAAGGTATTACCTTTTCTATAGTAAATTATTCATAAAATAATTTTTTACTGTCGCAAATTTTAATTATATCAGGGATAGCCTTTTCTATAGTAAATTATTCAAAAATTCATTTTTTACTGTCGCAAACTTTAAATATTCCAGGTATTGCTTTTTCTATAGTAAAATATTCAAAAAATAATTTTTTTTTGTCGCAAATTTTAAATACGCCAGGGATTGCCTTTTCTATAGTAAATTTTCCAAAAATTATTTTTTTCTGTCGCAAATTTTAAATACGCCTGGGATTGCATTTTCTATAGTAAATTATTCAAAAAATAATTTTTTAATTTTTTTATACTAAATTATTCAAAAATTAATTTTTTACTGTGGCAAATTTTAAATAAACCAGGGATTG